>JALIZH010019018.1:0-101466 GCA_030522465.1 Rhipicephalus appendiculatus | reverse complement strand
TTCCGCGTTTCGGTTTCGGTTTCGGCGCTGAATTTGGGAGAATTTCATTAACTTCGCAATTATTCTTAGAGGCCACTTTTTCGATATCTCAAAGCTGAAATGGGTTCTTCACATGAAGGACTTCAATTCTCCCATTTGTCTTAACCGCCTAACATCGCCAATCAAAAATATAATTAATTGAATTTTATTAATTACTGTGCAAAATCTTGTCTTCAACCATCTCAAGATGCCTGCCGCTACAGAAAAAGCAACTGGGAAGACAGCAAGCAAATACCGCATTTTCCTGACTTTTTAAAAAAATTGGACACATTTCTTGAAACACCCTGTATATAAGAACGTTGTCACGTCTATATATGATGGTAGGGGATGTGTACGGAGGATTCGCGGGTTACCCGATCATCTCCGAGCAAGCTCCTCTAACATCATTCACTTTGTGGATATGGCGGTGATTTTTTTCTTATTTCCGGGTTTTTTTTTTCACTTTCTTTGTATTTATTTCTATCATCGTCAAGGCGCTTGAAGAACAAGTGGAAGAAGACCTCTCTTTGGCGACAGCGCGCACTCGAAAGGTTGTGCTATATGTGGTTTTGCTTGCGTTAATATCATGATCACGGCGCTCGAATACCAGTTTTCAGTATGTTCCTGTTGATGTCATCTTTCGCGGGATTCACGATAGGCTGTGTCCATGTATATGTTAACAACTCCAGTTTCCACAACGCTGAAATCACAATCATGGGCGTTAGTCGTCGCGATCGAGATATGCCACTAGGAGTTAACGTGGGTGCATCCACGTCAAACGGTGCTATTGGTACCAAACAACAATATACATTGGAGAAGCTCTCATAAATCCCTACACAATAAGCACTACTTCTGAGAAGACACGTTTCACTTTCGTGTTGTACCGATTCCTATGACGGAGGGATGAGCAATGTTTTTTTCTCATGCTTCGTGCGCCCTTATACCAGTTATTTAGGTGCACTGCACAGCACATGTCACAAATGATCACCACGCGAGCTCAAAGCAGTACAAACGCGCGCACAGAGTTCAATCGTGTCACTGAACATGGATGAACACGATGATGATCTGTGAGTGCAGTAATCCTCAGGCGATGAGCTCGGTGTATCCGAGCGATGCAAAAAGCACATGACGTGTTAGAACTGGCCGCTGCCGTACCGACGGTACGCTGTAAAACGCCGTCAAACACTACGACAGCCTGCCGCTACAGTATCCGTATACTTCAAAGGCCACACGATCACTATAACGGGTGTTCAAAGTTAAGCTTTACGATTTTCTTAAAATTCAGCACTGCGAAGAACATGAAAACCAGCTTTGCAGATAACTTATATATCCAGGGGGGACACAAAGTGAGACAATAATTATCGCTGTTAGGCGCCCAATTAACTCAGATTCAATCATTAACTTTTCAGTGACTGCAGCAAGCAAGCATGTTTGTATTGAAAAGTTGGGAGGCAGTCGCGTTTATATACAGTTCCACTTGGAAGAATTCTTCTATCATGTCTATGCTCCGAGATATCCCGCTGCAAAGTTTCATTGTGGTTTACGTGATTACGCATGCAAGATAGCCAGCAGTGGCGCCAACTCCTCCCCCGGTGGGCCGCGGCAGTTGCGCGCGTCGTTTAATCTGACAACGGGTTGTAGTCATTGGCAAAGATGATAACGGTTACCCTTTTGCTACTGGCTGGCAATGGCAAGCATTGACTGTTCGTCACATCGGGGAGGAACATTGCGCTGATCCGCAGCGCCCTGCATGCGTAATCATGAAGACCACAATTAAACTTTGCAGCGGTATATCTCGGAGCACAGGCATGCTAGAAAAATTCTTTCAAGTGGAACTGCGTACAAACGCGACTGCCTCCAACTTTTCAATAGAAACATGCTTGCTTGCTGCCGTCACTAAAAAGTTAATTATTGAATCTTTGTTAATTCGGCTTCTGACAGCGATAATTATTGTCTCACTTTGTGTCCCCCCTGGATATATAAGCTATCGGCCAAGGTGGTTTTCATGCTCTTCCCAGTGCCGAATTTTAAGAAAACCATAAAGCTTAACTTTGAACACCCGGTATATATCTACGGTATCGAATGACGAGACTGGTGTACGCGCGGAGAAACGAACGCCTTGGTTTTTTTTTTTTTTCTTGAACAGCGGTTCACCGAGGCGGTGGCAGGGGTGGGACACGTAGGTAGCGAGTTCGACCGCTGCCGCGGTGGTTGCATTTCCATGTACGCGAAATGCTAGAGGGCATTGTACTGCTCGATGTCACTGCACGTTAAAGAACACCAGATGTTCAAAATTTCCGGAGCCCTCCACTACGGCGTGCCTCATAATTATATAATGGTTTTGGCACGTGATACTCCAGATATTAATATTATTTTAAACGACGACGCTATTCTTAGTCGAGGCTTCCCCGTGAGTTGTCGTAGTGCTAGTCACGGCGTCTTGCGGGTTGGCGAGAGTGGGTCTCAGGAGGAGAGGAAGGGCTGCGATGCGCCAAGATGGGCGAGGGCGCGGGTCGGTGGAGAGGGTGAACCAGTGAGAGGTGCGATAAGAGGGGAGCATCCAGGCTCGGTGAAAGGGTGGACCAACGAGAGGCGCACAAATATGGATGAGGTTGAGCCTGGCGAAGGAGGGCATCAGTTTCGCTGTTTAGGCAGTTTTCACGAAGTGGAGCTGGCCATACTTTTTTTATATGCGTGTGATAATGAACGAGTAGGAGTCGTTGACCTTGAGAAAATATGAAAGAACAATGCCAGGCTCTTTTGAGCTATGATGCTATCGTATAGCTTTAAAGGGACATAAAAGGCAAAATGATTTTTCGCGTATTAGTTAAGTACAATTTCCCAATCCCGAAAACACCACTCTTACCACGACACGACGCTCGTTAAGGGAGAAAAACACGCCAAAAAAAAAAAATGCGAGCGGAGACTCCCACCTTGAGATTCCCGCACCAAACAGCATGACGTCATAGATTTTGAAGGCGGCTACTGAGTCCTACGTAGCTTCTAATCAATAAAAATAGGGTGCATTGTCATCTGTGGGTGCCTTAGAGCTAGCATACGAAGTTTCAGAAAATTGTATTGAGCCAATGTCGTAAAATTACGAAAAATACATTTCGAATTTCTGACGTCACACACGCAGATATCGGGGCCAAATTTAAAAATAAAACTTCAGCCTTGATTTTCTCCACTAATAATGAACTTACCATAGTGAAACATATGACATTAGAGTTCTCATAGGGCAGTTTGTCAATCTAAACCATCATTGTTTCACTTTAGTGTTCCTTTAAGAATCCTCGACTGTAAAACGAACCAATACCTCTGTCACAGAAATAACTAATTCAGAATGTTCATTTGAAGCAAATGTCGCGAAACTGAAGCCCTGTTGTTTCTTACACGTCATGAGGGTTTCCGGTTTAATAAATGGGAAGGTCAGAGAAAACGCAATCACCCGTGCACGAGATGGTAAATGGTATTCTCTAGGCGACAAGCAAATAGGTTAACTTAAAATACTTGCTCTACGTAGTATTAATGAGAACTAACAGTCTGTTAGTTCTAACTAATATTGTGTGCAACAAAAAAAAAACGAGCCCTTCAATTTCCACTTCATTCCAGTGGCTTTAATGCACACACGGTCACCGGATGTCTTAAGCGATCCGATGGCTCCCAGAAACAGCAATCGGGACATAATATCGATAACCTATATGTATACTGTCGATATCAAAACTGTCCACCCAGTGGTACGTGGTCACAAAAGACGATCAGCGCCAGATATGTTAGCTACGTATATTCAGCTGATATAAAACACGGAATAACATTACTTCTGCGGTTAGGCGTGCGAAAACCTCGTAATGATTATGAGACACGCCATAAGGTACTGTTCCGAAAGTCTCGGTCATCTGGTGTTATTTAACGTGCACTGACATCGCACAGTAAGCGGGCCTCGAGCATTTCGCCTCCATCAAAATGCGACCACATCGGCCGGAATCGAACGCGCGCCTCTCGGTTCAGCCGCCAAGGAACGTAACCACTGTTCTCCTGCGGGGGCCATAAAACACAGGCACGCCCTGTGTTTAATAGAAAAAATCTAGGGTATTTTTATGCAGGGTTGCCAGGTCTGGCTAGATTGCACTACTTCGCTACTTGGCTAGTTTCTGGCTACATTTCGTTCACTCATTTTTTTATTTCTTTTTTTTTCTTTTTTTTTTTGCCAATTTATAGATTACTGGTGATACCTCAGGCGCTGGTGTTAGTGTGCGTAAAGTCAAAACATGCCGGTCATGGCGTGCTTGCACCTTGAACAGTTGAGCTTGGAGCTTCCAGTACAGACACACACACAAAAGAAGCCTTGAGATACGTGATCGGGACTCGGAGAAAACTGAAGCCCATGGTCTGAGTTTGCACACCATCCGTTACTGAGAGAGGGGAATCAACTTTATTAACGGCGCAACGAGGTCTTTGAATTTATCTTGTCGGTGGTTTGAAGGGTGGTGGCCAGTAGCCTGACACGACCGTTTCGGCCCAGTTGATCGCTTCTGTCTGAATACGGTGGTCAGTTGATGACAGGAGTGACTCCCACGCCTCAAAGGAGGAAGCTGGAACTATTGCTAGCGATCTGCTACTGAACGCGACTTTTAAGTGTAGTTGGAACTACACAGGACGGTCCAGGGCACTCTGGGATCAACACCATTAAAAAACAAAGGGAAGAGAGCGTTCTGTTCCTTGTGTCCTCTGTTTTTATTGCGCTCTGTATTGAAACCGAACTCATGCTGCAAATCACTTTCCTTGCTACAATATCTGCTACGAAACGTTATTGATGATCCCCATGGTTGATATTTTGGCACCCAGAACGGGAGCATTGTTCACAATTATTGTGAACAAGGCTTCCATTCTGGGTCCCGCAACGTCAACGCATCTTAGGGGCGAAGCCCCTTAAGGTCGAGGCTTGTCTGCCGTTGCGTCGTAGCCAGTCGCACATGCAAGGTACCCACTATATGCCAGGACGATGACGATGATGACGATGAAGGATAAGCGCGTTTGTACATGCAAGGTACCCGATGACGACCACGGAACATTCTTTTTCTGCCATGGATGAAAACGAACGTAAGGCGCGGGAAGTGGCGGCGGTGGCGGCGGTGGCGGCGCAGAGTGCTCGCAAAGCGCCTGCAGCGGGCTCGCCGTCAAGACCCGGAGGTGAGAGCTCGAGAAGCCGAAGCGGCACGGGCTCGCCGTCAACAACAATGAGCCACCACCAATGCAGAGGCGGCGAGGGCTCGCGCAGTCGAAGCGGCACGGGCGCGTCGTCAAGCCGACCCTGAGCTGAGAGCCCGCGCAACCAAAGCGAGGCGGAAGCGGCGGCAAGTGGACCTGGATGCGACACGGGCGCGGGATGCTGCAGCCAAGCGCCTGAAGCGGTCGCTACCTGAGGTTGGTGGTGCCGATGCGCGCTTTAAGCGCGACTTTCTAGATCGTACGTACGGCCAGTTTCGAGACCGCTTGTGGTTCGATAACAATTTGACCACCATCTCAACCATCGGAAACGAGCAGTCCCGCGCCATCGAACTTCGCGTTGCCACGCTAACCTTGTATCGCAAGACGGGCGCTGCGTGCCAACGAAGGCAGTTTCCATTAGTTCAAGCCAGTGCCATAACCATGCACAAATCGCAAGGGGGAACCTACTCGTCCGTCATCTACGAGTACAACAAATGCACCCGCAGAACCTGGTGAACGTTGCTCTCAGCCGCTGCACCAACGTGAACAACCTATACATTACCAAGTCTAAAGGAGACCATCGCTTCCATCATAAGGAGAGCAACGAAGACAAGGGCATGCTCAATGAGTTTCAACGTCTTGAGCAACACAGATTGCTGACGCTGACGCAGCGGTATCTTCGAGCCTTGCGAAAGGACGTTGACTCTTCGACTGTGTTTACCCTCGTCCTGCTCAACATTCGATCTCTCAATGCCTACGCAGATGACATCGAGAGAGAACCAATAGTGGCCACAGCGGACGTACTCTGCTTTATGGAGACGTGGAACGCAGGAAAAGCGTTCATCAATGGATTCGTTCCAATCGTCTGCACCGAAGAAGCAGAGCGTCCGGCGGGCGGGGTTGGGATTTACGTCAAGCTGCCCGAAACAGCGGTGGATCTCGACTTACCGCGCACCAGCCAGAGCCACAACGGTGAGCATGCCTCTGTGAGGCTCTCCAACGGAATCGTCCTGCTTACAATGTATCTGACACCAAATATATCCAAAGGAAACGTCATGAAGTACACTGACATCGTGTTACGCGGTTATGAAACCACATACAAGAACGAACCGTTCATACTGGCGGGAGACTTCAGCGTAAACATCATCGACGACACCTGGCTTATACAACACATGACATCTCGATAAGCTCTCAGATGCATATCATTCTATCATCTACAACCAACGACAATCCGAGGAACCTGCATTGAACTCATCTTTGCAAACTTTAGACTACATCCGATGCAAGAACCATTGTCACTTCACTTCACTGACCTCACAGCGGTTATAATGAAGGGTCAAAGGAAGTCGCATCTCACAACCATATACGGTGACGAATAAAACATTGTGTTGTGTATACGTATACTGTACTACCCCTGTGTCTTTACATGATGATTGAGTGGGCTCAATGTACGGAGGATTCACGGTTTACCAGATTTACCTCCGGAGCTTCGCCCACTCATCATCATTCACTTCGTGGATATGACGGGATTTTTTTATTATCTTGTGCTCGGTGTCCTTGACTTTATATTCAATGATTCTTCCCGATCACATGGGTGTTCGTCGAAGCCTTGATTGCATTCCCTTAGTATTTGCAGAAAAAGTAGGTGCATTGTACCACTGCCAAACAAACATTCATTGTATCCAGTATATTGCCACACGCACTCCGTTCTTTCTATTTCCATGTCACCGGCCCATTACAATTTAACTGGGAACTATCTAGATACTCTTAGAACCTTGCGATGAGATTACGTGCACAACGCGAACATTAGAGTTAGTTCTGGAACTTACGCGGCCACTAGCGATAACGCTGGAATCTTCGAGCATACATGTATACAAGCCGACGCGCTTGACCGCTTGTCAGATTATCGATGGTCGACGCTCTGTTCACCGATATCAATGTACAGCGCGCATTGCTTGCTGTGATGCGGCCACAATAAGTTTGGCCAAATAAAGAGTTTCATCATAGACACACCGACTGCTGCCTGTGTCATCGTCACGACCCTGTGACAATATCAGCTCAGCTGTTTCCACCGTGCGCCCCATTTTACAAGAAATTACCGTAGGTTAAAATATAATTGTTAGCGAAGCACGCGCCACCAAAGCGTAGATATTTGTCACTTAAAACACCTTGCCGATTCCGTGTTCGCGCCACGCCTACATTATTGGCTCGGGCCCCTATAGGGCCCCCATCTGCGGTCGGGTCGGGCCGGTCCGGGCCGGCGAATTTTTTCCTCGGGTATGGGCCGGGCCTAGGTCTCACTTGAGTCACCGGGCCGGGTTCGGGCGGGTACGTCTAACCTAGTTGCGGGCCCGGGCCGGGTCCGGACCGAAAATCCCGCCCCGTACAAGGCTCTAGGTGCAGAGTACCCTCCATGAGGAATACGGAGCGCCTTAGGTTGTCTTGTTCACTTTTAATTTCGGTTTAAAGTCGCGTTCAGCAGTAGGTAGTGTGCAAATTCAGGCCTCATCTAGCAGTTTTCCTCAGTTACAGCCAAGCATCAGAAAGCCTTTGCTTTTGTGTACTGCAAGCGCCCAATTCGATTCTAGGAGTTGGAAATACACTTCGGTCAGCATGTTTTGCCCCACATACTCCAACGCCAGCGGCTGCGGCGTCACCAGATATTCAAGGTTTGGCGCATGTCGAGAGAACGATAAAGTAGCCAAAAACTACCCAAGAATCTTTTTTGCCGCCATGAGCCTAGAAAACATTGGTCAAATTGGCGCAATTAGAGTACACTCTAGCGCAACATAGCCAAACCTGGCAACCATGTGCTCGCCACATGGTTGAGTACACAGCTAGCAGCAGTTGCCGAGTCGTGTGCAAGTGGTGTAGTTTCGGCTGTTTGTTTTAGGGGCGAAGCTCTTTGGGGCCTGGCCTTGTCGGTGTCCGTCACGCTACACAAAACCGAAACCGAAACTGACCTGCACAACAAAAAACGAGAACATCTGTGTAAAGATCGACTTTATGTGTACATCAATCAAGTATATGACAGCACAATAAAAAACTGTTAACTAGAATAAAATAAAAGGCCACAACGCCGTACAAACACCAACATCTATTTACCCATCAATTAAAGGATGTAACCGAAAAAAAGGTTAACAAGAACAAAATAAACACTGTTACCCAGAACAAAATAGAAGGGCACGATACTTTAAAAAGAGCGACTTAACTCAACCACCAGTCACAGCATATGACAAAAAAAGGTTTAACAATTCTCTCATTTCAATCATAATTGTGACAGAAAAATATAAAACACCTTGAAGCACGAACCCTTTATACTAGTCGGCCATTTCAACGTACACATTATGGACCTTAATACCTATAGCTTTGTCGTCGACGCTCATTGTCCGCTGTCCTGGTGGTTAGAAAACCGTTGCTATAGTCGAAACATATGTGTATATGTGAAGCTATTCACGGTTACCGAACGATCCCCGTGCTTCGCCCACTCATCATCATTCACTTCGTGGATATGAGTGGATTTTTTTCAGATGGGGCGTAGTGCAGAACGCCATCGGCGTCAAACAGGTATGAATCCATCGTGACAGAAACAGTACCATCCTGCGTCTGGCATTCGCGACGCTGACAGCAATACCAGTTGTCCGTTTGCGCCCGGCGCCTTGACCACCACGCTCCTTCTTGGAAGCTCAGCTCTTTGAGCCCGTCAACAATTTGTTGACAAAACGGATCGTTCTGATGTGCCTTGAGTATCTCTTCCCTGCTGAACACGATACGTACAGACGTCAAAGGGTCTACCAGGTGTACGTCCGCACCCGAGGCGGTCGACTCTAAAGTCACTTCGCCGTCGGTGATCGCGCCTTTCGACCCATTGGAGACAGAGTCCCCCGTGTCTACTTGGTGCGACTGCTCTCGGGAGTGGCGGACACAAGTGTCCGACGCCGAAACGAGAGCACGCAACAGGGCGTCTGCCATGACGTTCGAACTCCCTTTTCCGGTAGCGCACAACAAAGTTGTACCGCAGTAAAGTCAACGCCCGAAGGTCGCGGGTTCGATCCCAGCCGCGGCCATCGCATTTCGATGGAGACAAAATGCTTGGGCCCGTGTACTGTGATGTCAGTGCATGTTAAAGAACACCAGATACTCAAAATTTTTCCTACCAGTGATTCGCAACCTGCTTAGTGACTTATAGTGTCATTCCAAGCATAACCTTTATATTGTAGTCCTTTGATTAAAGGCTAAAATGGAAGTTTAAATTCTTTTTTGAGATTGCTTTATTTGTAACATAGGCGGAGAGTACGGGGGGGGGCTTGGGTCCCCCCCCCCCCCCGGCGCCTGCCCGGGATATTTTTTAAGAGCTTGGCTTAGGTCCCCGTCCACTGACAACGAGCGTTTGGCCTCCTGTCTGGCAGCTATCTATTTCTATAATTTTATTTTTTTTTTTCGTGTGCACGCACCCAAGAGGTGGCGCACGACATGTTACGTAGTTCCGAAGTACGTTTTTTCGTTGCAAGATCCTCGCTTCTATGGCATGTCGCGAATTCCCGACACACCTAAAAGTATGAAATAAAGTTGCATTTTAGATTTTATTTAACTGCGGAATCAATTAAAGGTTTCCTATCTAAAGCTGGAAAATGAAAACATTTTTTTTTCTTCTGCGGTTTCATAATTCAGGCAATAAAGAGATAATGTAAGCAAAGGCACGCAAGATAGATTACGACAGTGGTAGAGGTTGAAATCGGGGCTGTCAAGAAAGCGAGCGCGCGAGCGCTGGTTAAGGAAGGCGCGTGGAGGTAAAGAGAATCCTGCGCCGGGGAAAAGGACCACTTCAGCGCGTTGTGCGCGCAGCAAAACAACGCCACGTAGAGGAAGGTTTAGGTGGTGTTCAGCAAAGTTGAGGAGAAAGAAGATGAAGCGACGAAGCGTCGCGGAGCAGACAAGTGGCAGTGTTCTTACGACCGCCTAGGATCGGGCGGCAGTATCCTTATTTCGTATTGAGAGTTAGTATTATTGTTACTGTTCATTCCGGCGTCTTTATTTGTTGTATCGGTCTTTCTGAGCTTAAGCAAGTCAGTCTATCCCGATGTCATTTTCATCTCCTGGTCAAGGGCACTCCCCTTGGCTAGCTTCTATACCGGCCAAGGATTGGCCGATTGATTCTTTGTTACGCAGTGGTGTCAGCAACGTCCCTGTGGCTCTGGTGCCTACCAACGGGGGCACGATACCGATGAAGAATCCAAAGGCGATTCAAGTGTAGCTTCGGAAAGCCATTTCGCATTTCCAGCAAATCGCCGAGGTTCGACAGTTCGGACGCGGAGGCATTCTGTGCTGTTCTGCAGATGAGGAGTGCGTTCGAGAGCTTTTAAGTTGTTACGAGTTTGCAGCGCATCCGGTGAGCCCGTTTATTCCAGCACATCTTGCATGTTCGAAAGGCATAGTCCGCGGAGTAGATACGAGCCTGACACCGGCAGAAATACTGGATTTATTTTCGGTGGCAGGTGTAGTTTCAGTATACAGGTGTACCCGAATGATTGACAACAGGAAATCACCTACCGAGTCGGTGATTGTGACTTTCGTAGGAACAGTCAGACCTTCTGAAATTAAGGCATGGCCGCTCATATATAAGGTAGAACCACTTTCTCCCAAACCACTACGGTGTTTGAGATTTTGGCGTTATGGACACAGCGTAAAATGGTGCAGGTCAGTAGCTAGATGCCGTCTATGCGGAGAGAACCATGACAGCCGCGATTGCAGCTCCGAAGAAGAGAAGTGCTGTTTATGCAGTGGAGCGCATCCTGCAGACTCCGCAGACTGTGTGGCAAAAGAAAGAGAGCTCAGTGTATTGGAAATTGTAGAACGCAAGCGGTGCTCTCGGAGGGAAGCAGTTGCGGAACTGCAGGAAAGAGCAAAATGCTATGCGGGCGTTACAGCTCGCCATACTACTGCCATGGATGCATCCTTCGCAAAATCTATAGCAGAGGCCATAGAGAAGGCTACGGAAAAGGCAATCGATCGTCTAGCAAACAATCTTTTTTGAAACCTTGGCACAGATGCTATCAAACCAGTTGACCCAAATTCTTGGTGTCGCGACTGCGCAAGATCAGGATTCTCAGGCATCGATGATTCCACACCGTACGGAGATGGAAAGATTGACAGAACGTCAGCGATCTGTCTCTCCGCAAGCAGGACCTTCCAAAATTTCAGAACATAACGATTTGGAACCCCTAACAGACGATTCGGAAGGATTTGCAGATATGGATACAAACTCTCAAAAGACACTGAAGCGTACCCGATCTCCCCCATCAAAAAGTTTCTCCGCATAATTCGAAATCTAAAAAGTATCTGTCAAAGAAAGACTTCTTTGAGAACCTTTCCAAAAAAGACTTCTTGAAAAAGGATGTTTTGGATCAAGCAGTTTCTGCTACGGTTCTAGCATCAAAATAGGCTCCCTGAACATCTTACAGTGGAATTGCCGTTCGATTGTTTCTGCTACCACAGACCTATCTTAACTTTCATCGCAACTTTCCCCAGACATCATTGCACTGCAAGAAACCTGGCTTACAACCGGTCAAAAGTTTTACCTAAAAAATTATCGACTATTTCGCTTGGATCGACCTGGTAGAGGAGGTGGACTTGCTTTCTTTATATCAACTAAATTCAGTCACAGAGTCAAGATATCTTATCAATGTATGGCTACTGACTGTGAAATTTGGTATTAGACATAACATTACCAGACTGTGCTCCTTTTTCTTTTGTAAATGCATATTTTCCGGGTGGGGGTGCAAGACACGAGATGCCTAGATGCCATGTTATCTTCCTGCAGAAAGGATATATTTTTTACTGGGGACTTCAATTCGCATCACGTGTCTTGGGGTTTCAAAACAGATTTAAGTGGAAAACGCTCGTGGGAATGGGCCCTAGACAAGGATTTATCTTGTTTAAACTCACGCGCTGCTACTTTCGTTAGAGGTCAGTCTAAATCGGCAATAGACTTGACATTTTCTAGCTCATCCCTAAGTATATGTTCGTGGAAATCTTTAGACTATGCTACCAATAGTGATCACCTGCCTATTAGTTTTGAAATTAATTTTCCGAGAATATTTTTCACCGAAAAGGTCGGCTCATTTGTGAATTATGTAAAATTAGGAAAAGACTTAAAAGCTACTTCGATTCCTCGCAAGGACATGCAGGATGATATTAGGGCTATGAGCCTGTGTGCGGTTTTAAAAAGAGCAGTAAAAAACGCAACTTTTAAATTAAACTCGGTCACAGGAGGATCCTTTAGTCCATGGTGGAATGAAGATTGCATGAGGGGCTATAGAAGACGAAAAGCTGCATGGAAACAACTTATGGTCAACCAATGCCCAGAAAATTGGTGTGATTATAAATACATAGCAGCTGATTTCAAACGTACAATACGTAAATCAAAAGATGACTACGATAAGAACAGATTTGGTTATCTTTCTAGGGCTAAAAATAAAAAAGCCCTAGATTTTTACGGTCTCGAAAGATGTTACCACCCTCTGAGAATATTGATTCTGTAATTCTTTCTCCCCGTGAACTCTCTGAATTAGTAGAAAATATTGCGAAAGGGTTACAGGATAGATTCATGTCAACTATGCCACTGTACATTGTGAACCCAATTGCAGGTGAGGAATTCGATGAGGTTACCATAGCTGAACTTGCGGAAATAATAAGGCATTTATCTCCCGCAGCGCCTGGACCAGATGGGGTGACCACGTCAATGATAAAAGTAATATTTGAAATTTCTCCAAACGAAATACGTAATATGGTAAATTACTCCTTGAAAAATGCTCGGATACCTGCTGATTGGAAGCTGTCCAAAGTGATTCCGCTACTTAAAAAGCAGGGAATTGGATTTGCCCTTGATAATATACGACCACTATCACTGACATCTAATCTGATTAAACTTGTAGAAAGAATTTTGAATGTCCGGGTAATGAAATATATTGATGATCACGCAATACTAAATCCCAGTCAAATTGGTTTTAGATCTGGTTACTCAATATGGTGCGCGCACGTTGATTTAGAGAGTCGCATACAATTGGCTCGACGTCGGCGCGACTACTGTGCATTAGTCACTCTAGATTTGGCTAAGGCGTATGATAAGGTTGAACACTCATTGTTAATAAAACAGATGGAACATTACAACTTTCCTAACTACATCACAGCGTGGGTTTCAGAGTTTTTAAGAGAAAGGAAATTTAATTGCTTTAAAGATAAGTACGTATCTAACAGATATAAACAGAAACGTGGCGTACCACAGGGGCTGTCCTGTCTCCAGTTTTTATTTAACATATTCTTAAGCTCCATTCCTTCACATCAGGATATTCAATTATATGTGTATGCAGATGATATTGCTTTCTTCGCGTCAAATAAAGATCTGCACGCACTATATCAGACACTACAAAATTATATGAATAAGCTAGAAGCATGGCTTAAAAATATTCATATGACGTTGAATGTCAAGAAAAGCGCGCTTCTCGCGTTCTCTTTTATGCAGCCTGTCAACATCTCACTCATTTATTGTTCAGAGCTCATTTCCCAGGTAGATTCCCTTAAATATTTGGGCATCATATATAATGCAAAATTGAATTGGAGAAGCCACATAGAAGAAGTCTACTGTAAAGCAACACGTGCCATGGGATGGCTACGGAAGTTAGCAAACCCTAGAAGAGGGTTCAGAAGGAACACACTGATAATGATTTATAAACTGTACGTGCGGCCTATCATGGGATTCGGGTGTGTGTTATTTTCTGGCAGTGCAGCTTATAAAATGAGACCCCTACTACTGTTGGAAAGGGAAGCTTTGCGTTTATGCCTTGGTCTCCCAAAGTTTGTTGCAAACAATGTGTTGTATATGGAAGCGCGACTACCTGCCTTGCTAAACAGATTTAAAATACTCACGGTTCAAACCTTCTTAAACATATACAATTCACCTCAGAGACGATCTTGCTATGTTTTCATTGAAGAACCGAGTTTATTCTTTGACACAAATTGGTCGCGACTACACACCCCACAAATTATATTTGTACAAGCGATGCTAGAACCACTGAATGTAAAAATTAGACATATTGGCTCAACAGGTAACCTCGCTTCAACCCTTAACATAGAATTTCAAGATATTTTCCCTCCTAATGCGAAGCAAATACCATTTCGGTATTTAAATGATCAGTTAGAAGATTACCTAGTGCACCTGACAATAAGCATTATAACTGCGACTGATGCATCAGTGTCAAAAGAAAAGGCTGGAGTTGGCATCTTCTCTTCTTCTCTTGATTGGTCCTTTTCGGTTCGATTCCCAGATTATACGCCTGTATTCATTGCAGAGTTATTGGCGGTTGTTCTAGCTCTACGCAAACTTCCTTCAAGCGAATCAGCAGCAGTGATCGTAACAGATTCTCTCTGAGTATGTACTGCACTATCTGCGGCAACAAATTTAACACTGATTCATATGTTTCACCATCTAATACCGACACACTTACAAAAGATCCAGCTACTGTCGGTACCAGGACACCGCGGACTATATTTAAACGAAATGGCGGACTCGTTAGCCTCAATATCCCTGAGTGGTCCCATTATCCCAGTTATACCAGACACGGCTTGCGCGACGGCATTAAGGTTCAGAAATGCTTGTTTGCAAAGTGAAATAGGCAAATTATCTTTGGATAAAGTTACAGATTTCGCACATTTAAGACATTGCTGGAATAAACAGTGGTGTGAATCTCGGCAGTTAGAGGTTTCTTTCACGAGATTACGCTGTAGAATTCCGCAACTGAATTATTACCTAAATAAAGCTGGCATCAAGGCGTCCCCGTTGTGCATATTTTGCAATGAAATCGAATCAATTCAACATTTCCTTTTATTTTGTCGCCGCTATTCTCATCAAAGAAAAAGGTACCTGCAAGCCCCACTTCAAAAGTTAGGATTAGCTGTAAATGTTCCAGTAATTTTATCATTTGGCGCTACTTCATTAGGTTACAGCCACAGGGATGTCTGCTCTGCTGTGATAGAATACATCAAAGAAACAAAAAGATTACCGTGTTAGCCCATTTTTATCTATTCTTATTCTGGGTATCGAATTGGTCGTTATTTCTTTTACAAAACTCCGATAGTTTGACCGCTTGCTGATTAAGCATTTTCATTTATTAGACGTTTATTAAAAAAATTCAGATTGGTTTAGTCTCAGACCATTATTTTAAGCCTCCTGCCGCCCGGTTCTTGGCCCATCCCCCTTTGTGGGTGAGCGCCATCCATACGAGGATATCATCATCATCATCATCAAGTGGGAGTCAAAAAACAACAGCGCCGGTAGGCTGAGAAAGCGATCAGAAGCATGGCGTCTGGTCGTAGAGACAAACACGAACACATCTTACTCGACGACCCAGAACATTTTGTTTCACAATGCTGTGGTGATCGATAGCGAGAAAAAGAATTGAACATATAGGTTGAGTTTGTTCGTCGCTTCTTTGCGATTGTTGGAATAGACGCTTTTTTTGGATTATTGGTGTAGGAATAAACAGAATGTTCTCATACGGTCCCAATGCCCGGGAAATCCGGTGTTTTTGCCGCCCCTTGTGCGAGCTCTGAGCGATACCCTTTCGCTATAACGCGATACCGCGGGGCCGATGCGGGTTCGGTAATCCCCACTACCACCAGAGCGGAGAAGCGGGAAGGGTCCGGGTAGGCGTTGCCGCTCTGGCGTTAAGCACTCCGCGTGCAGTTGCATCACATATCCTGCCGCGCTGAAGTTTTTAAGACTGCTTGCACTAGCCGCAAGGGCGCACAGCGTCTGCCTTGTGAATTGTGAAGTCATCGGCATTCGTTGTCCATAACGTTCACCAATGAAGCATATTTAGGATGTCTGTGGACCTCTGCACAATGAACATAGATGTCCAGCTCATCCCTTCATTGCTCTCGATCCCGAACGTCGTTACACTGTTAATAGATCATTTACAAATTCCTATTTGGGGGCTTCTCCTTGCAGTTTTTAGCAGCGTATGTTATGCATCGTTCCCACCGTGCTCGTTTTTCCATATTACAATGATGTAGGCCTTCCTAAGGATGTTGTACCGGTAAAAAGGTGGTCATTCGTCTTACGCGGGTAGGACTGGCAGGATGTCGACGAAGTGTTCTCGATCTATTTTCGGGGTTCGCTCGAGTTTGGTAATAAAGGCGCGACTAAGCTTCTCCACGCTTGGCCATTGGATGCACATGGCTCGAGGTAGCGGACATCATCCGGCACGGAATTTGTAATTGTCGTTTTTCAAGGCAGATATTTTGTCAAGCGAATATACTTTGCCCCACCCCCTTCTTTAATGGCCCTATGCTACTCCTCAACCTGCCAACGCTGTTGCGGCAGCATAATGTAGCTCTCACCATATATAGCATAGGAGTTTCAAACACGCGGCCCGCGGGCTGTATGCCGGCTGCAGGCCTCTTGCTAGCGGTCCGCGGCCCGTACACGACTGTCTTCGTACCATTTTTTTTAATTTTCTTCATAAGTACGTTCTTGAGATACACAGGCATGCCAGGTCTAAAGCATTTTTAGAGCGCAGCTCTTAGGCGCGCGTTCCTGCGTTGAGCAGCGTCGCCGTTGGCTGGGGTCGGCGGTGTAAACGATAGAGCGAACGTGAACGAAAGGGAGCGAATGCGGAGACTGTCGACATCACGAGCCCCTGGCCTCTAACCTCACTTTTAAAGACGATAGTCTTTCTTGGGATACTTGAACGCAGAAATTTTGGTCTGTCTGTCTTTCTGTCTGTTTGTCACACGATTCAGGCACCCGGTCAAAGTTTAAGCACTAGCTGAACGCCCAGCCCTCTTGAATTGGCAGCTGCGTTCATACTTGTGAACATTGTCGATCAAAAAAGCAAATATTACGCATATCTGAGGCGCAACATCAATACGTAAGTATTAGGTAGAGTGTTCCTTTACAAGGAAATACATAGATACGTAATTCTAAAGACCCAAGTGTTTCTTATGCTGCGCTGAAAATGTGACGCTATGCACGAAAAAGCCCTCTGCCGACCATATGGTGCTGCCACCTCGCAGTGGCCCTGGGTTCTGCACAAGCACATGTTTCCCGACGCCGCTGCCAGATGGCGTCCATATCTCAGGCAGCGCTTCGTCTATTTTATCAATGCCAGATATCATCTTTCGACGGCATTTGCAGCGAAGCACGTGGATACGCGGCCAATTTTTCTTCCTCCGTGACGCACGCTGGCCCTTCGGTCGGAGCTCGTGGGCATGCAGGGCTGGCATGTGCACTGGGGCTGGTTTCGTTTGTCGTAACGGGACTGTCGGATTTTCGCTTGGTTCGCGACGCCTGCAATGTACAGAGCGGTGTGCGCAGCTCTCGAATGCTGTCGGCGTTTCGTTTGGATCGCGACGCCTGCAATGCACAGAGTGGTGTGCGTAGTGCTTGAGCCCTGGCAGTTTATGTGGGAATATGTAAAGAATGGTACATTGCTGAAGTTGAAGATTGCTAAATCTGCGGATAGCCATAACTTGAAACACAGTTGGCGTTGCCCAAACACGAAGTGATGACGTCATCATGTGACGTAACATTGTGTGAAGTCATAGGACGCCATGATGACGCCACAAATTTGGCAATCTGTGACGCCAGAATGACTTCATAGAATGAGGTCATCACGTGATGATTTTTTTTGCCTAACGTGTTGACGCCGACGACACCCAGGGTCAGTTTTCGCGCTTCATGAGGTATCTAAGGCTTTCACCCTAATAATAACGGTCCTTATCATGAAAAGTATGCTCGCGCAACCAGCCAGAATTTTACTGCAGTCCCTTTCGCAGATAGGATTGTTTGCATCTGGGCTAATTGGTGATCTTGCATGTCGAGTGGTTGCAGCTACCCTATACTCGACCACACCGCAAGGGCAGATGAGCTGACAAATATTTGGAGAGTAGACCAGATTGGTCTGCCTAGGATTATTCCTCCCTCTCATGCGGCCATAGTCATACCATTTAGGCGACATCGTCTTTCAGAGCACGCATTTTAACGCGGCATCCCATTCAGCAAAGACCCGTAACGTGTTTGCACAGCTATGCAAATATATTACGTGTCGTTGCGAAATATCTTACACAACGGGGCAAATATACCCTATATATCTTGCGCCCCTTGCGGTGTGGTCGAGTATAGGGTATTTATTTGAACTGCGGTGGGATATACTTCGGACAGACGCACCAGTACCTGCCCCCATGCTACTACAGCATTTCAGATCTGTGAAAGCGGGATGGTGCTCGAATTTTTATTGCGATAACAATTATATGGACACTCTCGGCTGCTTTTCGCCGTCATGCTCCGTATATGTATTATATATATCTACAAAAGCCACGAAGTAAGTGAGATGGCGCAAAGTGCGCGCTCGGCGCCCCACTCGTTGCGATGCGTTGGCTCCCCTTGCACTTTGGCCTGGAGGGCGTAGTCGCCTTTGTCCGGGCGCGCGCGCGAGCTTATCTTGGAGTGGGGGGATGGGGGGCTGCGTCGGAAAGACTGCGTTTAGGTTACAGAGCGCACAAAGGTCACTTCGCTCGCTGCAGAGGCACCGTTTCCGAAAGAAGCGTGCTGTTCAAACACAGTGAAGTAACAACTGTGACACTTGCACGGTGTAAGAATATGCAGGTGTTGACACTGCGCGCGCCTGAGCGACCAGATAATGTTCGGTCTCGCGGGCGCACTCTGCTCGCGAGCCGTCAGATGGCGCCGCGGCCAACGTACCCAGCGAAGCGGTGCTGGCGAATTGAAATTCCTCTGCCTCCCCAACGTTTTCGTTCCAAGCGGTGTGAGTAACACTCAAAGTGCGAAGAAAATTTGTTATTTCAGATTAAAAGATAAAAGTGTACCAGGTTTAAGGATTCATTAACACGAAAATGCCTTGTGCAGGGTGTGAACGTCGTGAACATGGATCGATCGGAGAGTACTCAAAGCTAAGTTCCGCAGCACGCACTAGTATTTTCGCCTGTTCCAAGACATTCATCGATGCAAAGAAACATAATTTAAAAAAAAAACGTTAGCTAGCACGCTATCCCTCCATCCAAATATTTCCCGGTGGGGAAGAAATTCAAGGAACTCCCACATGCTTAGATGTAGGTGCATGTTAAACAGCCCCGGATGGTCAAAATTAGTCAGGAGCCCTCGACTACGGCGTCCCTCGTAATCAAATCGTGGTTTTGACGCGTAAGCCCCCAGTAATAATTATTGCCCCTCTATTAATAGAGAATAGTTACTGCACGAGCAACGTATTTCATGCGTCTCGCTGCTTTCATTAACACAGCAAATCGTTGAAGCATAGTTGCGCTTGGTCATTGTGAACGCGATATAAATGAATGTTTGAAACGCGCGAGTATTCCATATCAAGCACACTAGAGCAGTGCAGTTCTTCCGCGATATATATAAATATTTGAACCACGCAAGTATTTCATATACAGCACACTAAAGCAATGCGGTTGTTCATGGCTACTTAGGGCAGTTCGGGAATAAGGTTGGAATTGCATTTATCAATAGAACAGACCTCTTTGGCGCTTCGAGTAACGCTCTCCCCTTGAACACCGCGTGATATTCCGTTGAAATCATGTCCTCTGAAAAATGCTTGGCGCAGACATGGTCTCTATAGGTGTTAGAGTTTGGTCTGCCCTCGGTATTGCACGGCGCCACTGCTCCAGACGATCACTGTCAGACGGCACTTTCAAGAAAGGCACACGCTCCGCAGAAGTCTGATAGCCAGAACGGCAGTACGGTACAAAACACGTTCTACCCATTTCGGGAACCTCTCAGCAATTCGATGTCACCTTCGTCGATAGAAGAGCATAAAATGCGCGCGAAGGAAAAAGCCTGGCTTCAAAACAGCGCGGTCGCACATGCCAGTAGAAAGACCCAGAATCAGCAGCATGTGCGTTTCTGCCGAGCGTGCTGCCGAGACGGCTGACCCTGCTCGTCGTCGCGCCATCTACGAAGGCACCGATTGCTTAATCGGTGCCTTCGTAGATGGCGCTACGACGAGCGGGGTCAGCCGTCTCGATAAGTAATAACGGCCCGAACATTATCTGGACGCGCGGGGATTGCGCGTTTCAACGCGTTGCGGGGAGAGTGTCAGCACCTGTCTATGTATATTCTTACACCGTGGACACTTGTTAGTTCGCGCTCGTCCTGTGTATACATGTGCGTATGTTTCGTGCGTCCTTTGCGCTTGAGCAGTGCGCTCCAAGTTTCGATCTGCTTGCCGTTCTTCGCGCGAAATCCCAATTTGTTGCTATCGCATTCATTGCTTCGCCCTTGCGGCGAAATGTGACTTTTTTATTCACTGCAAAAGTTGCCGATGGTTTACACATTTGAAGGACGCGAAGGTGGATGGCCGCGAAGAACGAGAACTGAGCACTAAATTCTGGAATCTGATGAATTAAAAAAAAAAAGGCTGAACAGATATGCGCGTTTTATAGGTCTCGTTGCGCTATTCGCCTCGAGATCTTGGAGTGGCGCCCTCTCGCGTGTGACGTCAGGGAGAGGACTCGGATGCAGCTCTTCGCGCGCGCGTTCGCTACGTGAAGGTTGCTCGACGCTGCCAGCCTGTCTATCGCGCTCGAGTTATTGAAACATTGGTGGGCGAGTTGATAAAGCAATTTGTACTGAATGTTCAAGCAAAATGCCCATCCAAATCGAGCGGAGTTGCCGTCAGGAGCACGTTCTGTGTCGATTGCTCCTGGTGTCGTCTGCTAGCCATCCATGTGTACATCTGCTTCTATGGTGAATTTTTTCTTTTCGCGACTGTTCTATGGCCGTGGTGCACTCAAAATGACTTTCCTGCCCGTTTTCGATAACTGACTTCAGCGTTCGGGCTTCAGCTTCCATGTCTGCGTTAAAGCGCAATAAATGTATACCGCGTGCTGCGCGTGTTCGGTTGTCAAGCCTGCTCCTTCGGCTCAATTCCTATGTTCGGAGAATGACAAACGACGTGTGATGTCATTCAAATAAATTAAATGGCGTTACCGGCAACAATTTTTGATTAAATCCACATTTTTAGCAGCTCCCGTGTAAGCGCGTCGTAAGTTAGTTAAATTGAAACACGAAAGAAACAGGGTGTGTCTAAAGGGGATGCACGACGGGGATATGAAATACCGGTAGGTTGTCCGGAGTGATTTTCTTTTGTTTTTGTTCTATTTTTTTGCAACATATTTTAATCCTTACGTTAATAAATCGACCTTTGTTCACTCGTTCACGGTGGTCTGAAAATATGCTGAACAGAATTAGTGTAATCATACTAACGTTGATAAATATAAAGCTTTCGCATCGAAAGATGTATTTGCAATAAAATACTGTAAATCAGTCTCAACGGTCGACTCCTGATGTGGCTTGGTGCGATCACTGTACTAAAGAGACTCGAGTTCCTTATGCATTTGCCTAAGTTGACTCGAAGGCGAAAGCCATCTTTTTCTTGAGTCGATGTATTGTTCCTTCGCCGCCCCCTCCGAATGCTTTCTGGACGTAACGTGGTTTTGCATTGAAGCTTTCTACACATCACCTGGTTTTGCATCGCCTCCGAGATCGGCCCACCAATCACGGAGGCAATGCAAAGCGACGATGTCATGTGATGACGTAATCATGTGACATGACGTTATGACGTCACAAATTTTGTCGGTCTGGGTTGTCATGATGACGTGATCATGTGATGAATTTTTGCGTCGCTCGTGTTGACGCTGGCGACGCGGGACGCCGACGGTCAATTTTCGCAATTTATGTGGAATCTAAGGCTCCCACCTTGAAATATTCAATCTTGTTACAGCACGGTAAAGAATCACAATAATCAGCCACATGGGCCAAAAGAATGGTGGGAAAGAGCTCTCTTTCTCCTCTTCCTGGACACATTCGCCGATTTTTCCTAATGTTTACGAAGCTGTACTATCGGTGTCAAGTGAAACGCGAACACTGCAGCGGATCGCGTTGCCCAAGCATTAGAAATAGAGTGCGCGCCATCCTGTCATTACCAATGGCAGGCTCGCACAGTCGAGTAGGCAGCACTGTGCGATCGAAAACATGAATGCGGCTCATGAACGTATCTATCTCTAATCATAAGAGTCGAACTGTACCACGCGCACCACTGCTGGCGTTTCATTCCGAGCGATCTTATTTGCATCCAGCTCGCCCAATCTATGCTAGTGGTCCGCAATAACCCGCTGGTCGATGAACTTATCGATTTAATTTTGTCGGCTGTCGATTCTGCACAAGTCCACATGACTACAATTGGGAGTGGAGCGTGAATTTTCGTTCATCTCAAGTCTGTTTACACAACGCTGATTTTTGCGACTAAGCCGCAAAATTGATCGCGCTGCGTTTTCAAAGCAGCCGAGACTCTCTTTAACTCACTTGGCGGGGGGCGTCCGCGCTTTCACGTAAGCTATTTCAACGCCATCCAGCCCAGTGAGCGACGCTACGAACTCGGGGGCATGAACCTGACCGCGATGGCTGTCGGGATACAGAAGATATGTTAAATGTTAATAACGTTTCTTTAGCTCATGTAATGCTAGCAGTCATCTCAAGAACTATCATAAGAAGAAAATGCAGCTAGTAGTCGAGGAACGCCGTGCGACGCGAGGCGAACTATAACGAAAACGCTGCTGTTTTAGCCAGAGCGTAGCAGACGACAAAAGCCGAATCCCCGCCCTTGCGTCACCGGAGCGCCGTTCGCAGCGCCGCCATCGGTCGCACACGAGGCGAATAGAACAATGAAGTGTTCTTTCACAACCGTATAATTGGGGCATGCTTTGGGGACAAAATTGGGAACGAGTTCTGACGTCTTTATGGGTCCATCGTTTCCCTTTTAGTTTGAGGCTTTCGCCAGAGGAGACGTATGTTTCGTCTGGCTATATGGTTGGAAGAATAGAGGTATAAACATACGCATGCGCTCCGTATGGTTGTTACTTGTTTGGACATGGACTGCCTGCATGTTTTCTCGCATTGTGTTATCACGCACGGCCGTCCGCTTGGGCTTGTTGGGTAGCTCGCGTATGTGCGTATTCGGTTGTCGCCGGGAGAGGAATATATTTGAGATCGCAGCTCTTGGGCGCCCATTCCTGCGTTGAGCGGCGTCGCCTTGCCCTGCAGAAGAAAGACATTGAGAGCCTCTGAAACAAGTACCAAGCTATGCACCAGGCCCTGGAAACGACCAACTAGATTCAATGGCGCAGTCCTCTGGGAACATCACGGCGTCATCGACAAGGCAGAGTACATTTTAATTATCCGAGCGGGTACTCCTCGTCCCACCCTCATGCTACCGCGCACCGTGCAGGAAGTGGCTGAATCCGTTCCCTGGTGTTCCGCCTTCGCTTCAAGAGTTCGGCCTGGCTAAATGCCGCTCCATTTAAGTGCGCTCATCGACAAATATCAGGCGGGGAGAAAAACTAATCGTTTGAGGCAGTGCTGTTATTCGTGCTCAAACAAACAAAAAAGGGACCTCTTATATAAAGCTGAGCGTGTGATTGAACTTTCCAGAAAAAAATTTGTGTGTTCTCGTCTATGATTGCGCCGTTGGTGATGTAAATTAGACGTCCGGCAGATTGGAATAGAAACATAATATAATTAATATTGTGTTTTGTACCAAGCCCAACATGTGACGTAGAATACTTTTGCGCTAATGAACTTAGAGGATTCAGAGACAGATATATATAGATGAACGATAGGAAAGGTAAGAATATTAACGAGAAAAAAATATCCACCTTGCTGCCCTACACTGGGGGTCGCAAGATAAAAATGATAAAGAGAGAAGCAAGGCATACGCGCACAATCACTACTTTACTGGCTGTCAGTACTACAGTAATTCCTGCAAATTCACGTGGAAGTCGGATAGGCGCGGATAGGCTCTTCCTTCTTAATGCAAGAGTGTTCGTTGCTCGTATATGTGCTCGCGGGATTACATTACTCGGCATAAAGCATCCAGTACTTCAAGGTGGCTTCGATCAGGAGCGTATTTCACGTTGAAATGGATTACCCCAATGACATCGATGCGCAGCATTTATACAACTAAATTATGAGCTGTTGATGTCTGAGTGGCAGCAGGATGTTGTGACGTTGTTAGGAAAATCTCAGTTGAGACAGCGAAGAAACCATTGAACATATTCGGTGTCACGATTAGAGGAAACAGCATTTATACAGATTAGGTCGTCTCTACAACCATATCTCTAAACAATACTACCTGTAGCAGGCCTGGGCAAAGATACTTTGAAATTGTATCGCGATACGATACAAGATACTCGGGCAAGAAGTATCGGAGATACAGATACAAGATACTTCCGGAATGAATGTATCCGATACGATACCTCCCAATTGTATCTTAAGATACTTCGATACATTTGGAAATTTGCTATTATCGATCTATATAATGACGCCTCAAATACCTATGTACAGAAGTGTTTGCTTGAAAATGTCCTAACTGCGACTAACTCTGTTTATTTTAATGAAATATATACTTGAATCCCGAAAGTTATGTTTTTCTTCCTTAATGTATATTAGTTTCATTCCGAAACAAGTGATTGGCATTTGTTTACTTGACACTTTTGTATTTGATGGGTGTCGCTGCTCTACCTGGCGACTAGCTAGCGGGTTGCCGTCCAATTGCAAGAACTTCAATAAGAAGCCTCAGCAGGATGGCACAAATACCGGTGGCGAATCTTACGTTGCCCGTAAGCGTATTACCGTTTTCGTAGTAGCGCATCACCCTACAGGTGTAGAACAGCAACAGCGTTGGTAGCAATCTTTTTGTGAAGCATCATGTGAGGACGATAATTAGCGAGTCAGCGCCCACAATTCGCTGAGCACATAAAGCTGCAGGGATTTTTTCATATTCTACGTATCAACTTGCGTAAAGTGTTCGTTAGCAACATATTCGCTAGCGTGCAATCTTTTACCATTTCCTCTTCGAGAGAACTTCTGCCGCCCAGAAGCTTCCCATATGTATTGTACGTGGCAAGAAGCGTCGTAGGATATCACTGCTATTCACCCTATTGCAACTTCTTGCCTGCTTACCTGCTTTTTTGTAACACAAAAAAGGACCTTACAGGGACCTAAAAAAGGAAAGCGAATATACCTAAGTCAAATAGCCAGGCAGTTCCGCAATAAAAAATGACATTGAATAAGTATACAGGGTGTTTCACGTAAGTAGAACCAAATATTAAAAAAAAAGCAAGCGTTTAACCGTGACTGAATGAAACCTATGGCATATGGTTTATCGTCATGTGGTGCTCGTTATGGTACTTTAATATTGCGCTTAAAATATTGCGCTTAGTTGGTTGATTAACTATGATAAATTATGCAACATTTTTATTATTCACTTTAGGGCAGAATGCGCTTCGTCACATCGTAGAACGAATTTAAACACGACCGAAGCAATTGTTTTTAGGAGGCTTACATGCAGCATGGGGAATATATTTTGGCTTTTAAAGAAAGCACGTGAAATATGAAATAAAACCACGTGACTACGCTCATGCGCGATCGTGCTGCAGCGCTCTTAAACGCGCATCGAGCGAAACAACCAGCGCGCGGACCGTCAGCCTGTCGCTTGTCAGGGACGATGGTGTTTCTCTGCCGTGTGTGGCGGTCAGAAATTCTGGCGCGCTGTGAAGCCGATTCCACGGCCACTCATTTCGCCGCGGTCCGCTTGCCGGTCATTTTGCTTGAAGCACGTCTGAGAGCGCTGCAGCACAATAGCGTACGAGCGCAGTAACGTGGTCATATTTCTCCGGCTTTAAAGGCCGAAAAAATCACTACGTAGCATGTACAGGAGGGGGGGGGGGGTCAAAAGTTCCCAGGCCACGCTCCCATAGGAATACATGGAATAGTGGCCTGGGAACTTTTCACCAGCCCTGTAACTTTCCACAAAAAGTCAGATCTGTTGTTTTAGAATTCCCTCTAAAACGAAAAGAAACTCACTTGGCTCCAAAATAAATAGCAGAAATGTTACATCTCTCATCCTAGTTAAGAAATTAAGCGCAATATAAAAATACCATAATGAGAGCCACATGGCAGTAAACCCCATCGTTGGTTTTATTTAGTTGAGGTTAAGCACTTCTTTGTATATATTTGGTTCCAGTTACGTGACACCCTTCATAAACACGATACAGGCGGCACCCCTGAAAGCTATGGAAATAGATCATGATGTATAGTCAACTTAGGTGTTAAAGTCAAGCAATAAAAAACTCAATGCCCACAGAAAATAGCACTAAATGCCTCGTGGAGACGCTGATGAGAAAACTGCAGTACATGGTATTATGTTTCTCAAGTCCCCTTCCTGACGTCTTTAAGATTTTTGTTATTATTTCCATTGCTATAATGTAAACTCAATTGCGCTGTTTTATTAAATCGTAAACAGAATTTTTTGTTCCTGTAAGCTCTAGTCACGCTCAGATTATTTTAACTTTGCCCTAACATCGCCTGAACAGTAAACTCACATGGAATGTAGATATGTAAATAGTAGCAATGACGCAGACAATTAAAAATAAGAATAAATAAGAGAAGGAATAGAGGAGGAGGTAACAAAAGACTTAGTATAGTTAAAAAACGAAAAACAAACTGCATAGAGGCTTAGGTAATGTGCGGAATGCAAATGGACGACAGCAACGAGAACACTTGTGCTAACAATCAAGCAATCATTAAAAAACATTCTTGCATAATTCAGCACGACGAACAAAGATACAGTATGCCAAAATATCATCTCTTACGTAAATACTTGTTCTATTGCATACAGCATCGACAGCGGTGGAGCGACGGTTGTTTGAACCTACTTGGCATATAAGTCATTGGAGCAAGTGGGCGTGTGGAGCAAGTGGGTGTGTGACATTGGAGTGGGCGTGTGAACAGCACTACGATGCGGTTCACTAATCCGTTCTGCTTTGTCGTCCAGGTTACGGCATGGATTCACTTCAGCGCCGTATCGCCATCTTCAACAAGTGATACCAGCAAGTTGTCCTGTCACCCCAACGACTCGGCTTGGCTGCGCGACAGGCGCACTTTCACGGTCATCCCTACACCATTCCAAGGATTTGGATCGACGACGACATCACCTACCGCTGCCTATATGAAGAGCTGGTGGAACCCCGGCGCCCTTAGTGGGCGTGTGAACAGCACTACGATGCGGTTCACTAATCCGTTCTGCTTTGTCGTCCAGGTTACGGCATGGATTCACTCCAGCGCCGTATCGCCATCTTCAACAAGTGATACCAGCAAGTTGTCCTGTCACCCCAACGACTCGGCTTGGCTGCGCGACAGGCGCACTTTCACGGTCATCCCTACACCATTCCAAGGATTTGGATCGACGACGACATCACCTACCGCTGCCTATATGAAGAGCTGGTGGAACCCCGGCGCCCTTAGTGGGCGTGTGAACAGCACTACGATGCGGTTCACTAATCCGTTCTGCTTTGTCGTCCAGGTTACGGCATGGATTCACTCCAGCGCCGTATCGCCATCTTCAACAAGTGATACCAGCAAGTTGTCCTGTCACCCCAACGACTCGGCTTGGCTGCGCGACAGGCGCACTTTCACGGTCATCCCTACACCATTCCAAGGATTTGGATCGACGACGACATCACCTACCGCTGCCTATATGAAGAGCTGGTGGAACCCCGGCGCCCTTAGTGGGCGTGTGAACAGCACTACGATGCGGTTCACTAATCCGTTCTGCTTTGTCGTCCAGGTTACGGCATGGATTCACTCCAGCGCCGTATCGCCATCTTCAACAAGTGATACCAGCAAGTTGTCCTGTCACCCCAACGACTCGGCTTGGCTGCGCGACAGGCGCACTTTCACGGTCATCCCTACACCATTCCAAGGATTTGGATCGACGACGACATCACCTACCGCTGCCTATATGAAGAGCTGGTGGAACCCCGGCGCCCTTAGTGGGCGTGTGAACAGCACTACGATGCGGTTCACTAATCCGTTCTGCTTTGTCGTCCAGGTTAGTTCTGTTACATCTCTGTACGCTAAGAAGTCGAATAACGTTTGTCTGTTGCTGTTCCCACGCCCGGGAGTTTTGCTTTGCGTTTTTCATGAGTGCTTTGACGTTACAACGCAACTGCTTATGCTGTCCGGTGACGTTGAGCTGAACCCTGGGCCCAATACGAGAGGCCAAGTACAGAGCCCTCTCCCCGATTCCCAGGCTAAGTTGAATGAGATGTTCGCGATACTACAAACTGTAAATACGCGTACCGAAAAAATGGAGAAGGACCGAACGGATTTAATAAAATCTGTTGATGAGCTTAAAAAAACACAGGCAAATTTTCAAGAAAGTCTTACTGTTTTCGACAAACGATTAACGGAAGTAGAGCGCAAAACGGTCGCCTTTGAGGAAGTAGAGGAAGAGATACAGCGTCTTCGTCGGTCGATTAGCCATCTTTGTAGCGAAAACGTTCAGTTGCGTGCTAAGCAAGCTGAGCATGAGGACAGACAGCGGCGAGACAACCTTTTATTCTTTGGCCTACCTGATGCCCAGTCAGAGTCCTGGGCTCAGTCAGAGGAAAAGCTGGTCAAGGTGCTTTCAACCAAATTGAAAATGCCGCCCTCTGAAATATTAATCGAAAGAGCACACAGGCTTGGTGGCTATACTTCAAATAAATGCCGGCCAATCATTGCCAAATTCTCTTCTTACAAGGTAAAACAGCAAATACTCCTCAGCAGTTCTAAGCTGAAGGAAGAAAATATCACTGTTAGTGAAGACTATTCACCAGCTACTCGCCTTGCTAGAAAGAAACTGGCCTAATATGGTAAAACCCAACCCGCAAGTTTTAAGCTACGTTTCAACAAACTGTACATCAACAAAAAAGGCTACACTTATGATCCCTCTGCTGATTGCGTGCGTGAAATCACTAGTGCCTTTAAGCCACCAGTCGAAACTTCAGGTTCCGTGCACGAACCACCTAATGCATCTGTGTCACCCACCAATAAATAGCGCTGCGCGAGGGGAAGTGGACCGAAGTTAACAGCCATTAACAAAGTTTCCATTCTTTTCACTAATATTCGAAGCCTAATTCCAAAGCGCGACGACCTCTGCTCTGCTATCGATGCCTCTGACGCCGACATAATCTGTCTTACTGAAACCTGGTTGTCTGCGCAGGTTGATAGCAGCGAATTGTTCGATTGCAAAAAACACTACAACGTCTGTCGTTGTGACAGAGGTACTAGATGTGGCGGAGGCGTGCTTATCGCGGTTTCTGACGCAATATTGTCTTTTCCAATACATCTTACTAACGCTTTAGAACTTGTTCTGGTGGAAATACAAACTTGTTCTAAGAAACTAATATTGGGCGTTTGCTATCGACCACCATCCTGTCCACCCACGTTTGTTGACGAGCTTCATGACGTCATTTCTATGATAACAGTGCGGTATCCGAATAGTCCGCTCCTTTTATTAGGCGATTTTAATTTCCCGAATATAGTTTGGTCCAACGTGCATTCCACTTGTCATCCTTTCTCTAGCATGGGCGACGCGTTTCTGAATTTATGCAACGTCTTCAACTTGTCCCAGCTAGTAACGCAGGCAACAAGAATTACGTCTACCACGTCTAACATTCTGGATCTGCTACTCACCACTGCGCCTGATCTTTTGCATCCCGTATCCTACCTACCTGGGCTAAGCGACCACTTGCTGCTTCATTTTTCTTTCGCCTGCACCGTGCCTCACAATGGTAATCACAAGAAATATATTCGAGACTACAAACACGCCGATTTCGATGCTATTAATCATGATCTCTCTGCTTTTTTGGGTGATTACTTGCACAACTTTCATGATCGTTCCGTGAATACTAACTGGGTTTTATTCAAAGAAAAAGCTCTATCACTCATAGAAAAATATGTCCCACGCATAGTCATCACATCTAACCGGCAGTCGCCATGGTTCAATCAATTGCTAAAAAGACTACGCAATAAGAAAAAACGCAATTTCCGTTCTGCAAAACTAACCGGCACTCAAGAACGTTGGAGTGCTTATTATGCTGTGGCTATTGAATACAAACAAGCCCTTAAGCATGCCAAAGATTTTTTTTTCAACACTACATTACCATCCCTTTTAATTACTAACCCTAAGCAATTTTGGAACGTAGTTAACAAAAGAGACAATTCACCGATTATCCTTAAAGACTCAAGCGATCACCTAATCAAACTTGATGAATCCGCGAATGTTCTTAACTCTGTATTCGTCTCTGCTTTTTCAAAAAGTCTGTGTTCTGTTTCACCCACTTATGCCGGTACTGACTTTTTAACAATGGACCCCATTGTCTTCGATATAGCTGGAATAGAAAAAATAATACAAAACCTAAAAGTTTCTTCATCATGTGGCGTCGATGATATTAACTCAAAGTTTTTAATTAAGACTAAAGTGTACAGTGCCATAATTCTTGCTAATGTATTTCAACAATCGCTTCATACCGGTTGCATTCCGGAAGACTGGAAGGTTGGGAGGGTGATTCCCTTTGCACAAGTCTGGGGATAAGCACTCACCATATAATTATCGACCAATCTCACTTACGTGCATTTCATGTAAAATCATGGAACATGTTATCTACTCTCACCTCGCATCATTTCTACAGTCAAATGCCTTTTTTTACAGATCACCAGCATGGATTCCGCAAGTCATTTTCATGCGAAACACAACTTTTGTCGTTTACACATGACATAAATTCCATCCTTGACGGGGGTGCCATTGTTGACTGCATATTCCTCGACTTTTCAAAAGCGTGTGACAAGGTTTCTCATCAACTGCTTCTTTTCAAAATAAGTAAAATTAACCTGGATCCTGATGTTCTTCAATGGCTGCACTCTTTCCTCACTCATCGTTCACAATTTGTCACAGTTAATAACACTTCATCCATCACTTCTGCTGTTCAATCAGGCGTGCCTCAAGGCTCGGTACTGGGACCCTTGCTCTTCCTTATCTATATAAACGACTTACCTGATAATTTACGTTCATCAATTAACCTGTTCGCTGATGACTGCGTTATATACCGTGTTATTAACAACGACTCCGATGTAGATCTTCTTCAATCTGATATAAACCATGTTCGTGACTGGACTAACACGTGGAACATGGAAATAAACACTAAAAAATGCAAGCACATGCGTGTTTCTCGTCGCAATACTACACTGCCATACTATCATCTTAACAATAGTAACCTCGAATCTGTGTCATCTTACAAATATTTAGGCGTACTTATCTCTTCTGATCTGTCTTGGAAAATGCATGTAGATCACATAACTAATAACGCTAATCGCATGCTGGGTTATATACGCCGCAATTTTTACCTTTCTTCTAGTTCTGTGAAATTACTTCTTTATAAATCTTTAGTTCGCTCCAAACTGGAATATGCTGCATCTGTATGGGACCCCAGCCAAGAATCACTCATCTCTCAGCTCGAATCTGTCCAGAGTCGGGCTGCTCGTTTCATCCTTTCTAACTATCATCGCACCTCCAGCGTCACTTCCATGAAAACAAGCTTGTCATTGCCTCTGCTATCAGAACGTAGAAAAATGTTTCGCCTCTGCCTGTTCCACAAGATATATTATGGCAATCCCATCCTCAAGAATAAATTGATAACATCTGCTTCGTACGTATCTGCCCGCATCGACCATCGTCATAAGGTTGGTATTCCCTCATGCCGCACCAACCATTTCTTCAATTCATTCATCCCCCGTACTACAGCAAGTTGGAATCACCTTCCCCGATCGGTAGTCGAGATTAATGATAATACTAAGTTCAAGGCTGCCTTAAATAACCTGCTATCGTTTTGAAGCTATTTTTGTACCATTGTATTTACCTTTTTGAGCGTCCTTTTAGTTTTCCTCTTTTGTTTGCGCCAATATCTTCACATGTTGTATTCCTCGGTTCATAAGCACGTGCTGGTGCTTTGAGTGCTATTTTTTGTATCTTTGCTGTAAAGTACCTTTTTTACGCTTTGTATTTTTAATCAATGTTCTTGTTGTTTTTGGACTGTGCGCTGTTTATTGTCAATTTTCTTCATAATTTTTATGTAACCATCCAAGCTTTTCTTTTCTCGTTTCTTTTAAAACATGTTGTACTACGAATGTAACCCACTCCCCTCTGTAATGCCCTCGGGCCCTGAGGGTACTGAAATAAATAAATAAATAAATCTCATAATGTGCAAGAAAAGGTTACATCGACGAGATCTGTCAAATCTGTGTGAAAGCAGTGAGACGCAAAGCAATCCCATTCTTGCATTTCTGAGACTTAGCTACGAAGCACCACGCAAGACAAACTTGGATAACGACATTATAGTTGCATCCGAATTTGAGCGAAATACTCCGCACGCATTGTAGTACGCAGCACAGTGCCGTGGCTACAAGCAAGGTTCTTGGCACCGACACAGTTAAAAAAGAAAGAAAATGTGGAGAAAAAAAACGTCGACTGCACGTAGACGTTCGCGCGCTTCTTTTTGTCGAGATGGCTCGAGCGCCATCATGTGACTCTGCTCCACCATTAGAGACGCGTATAGACTTTATTTCCTATGCTCACTGGAGCACTCTGGCGAAAAGACGAAGGAATAACACTGTTGTTAGCTTTATTGAGGTGGCTTAGTGGCAGCAGCATCAGCTTGAGAAGCAGAGTTCAGCTCACATTTGTTGTTTCGCAGGGTGGCGTTTCTATAGCAGTATCTTGTATCTTAAAATACACGATACATTATTGAATGTATCGGAAATACAGATACAGATACTCGTTTTGCGAGACGTATCGCGATACAGATACAAGATACCCAAAGAGTATCTAAGATAGTATCTAAGATACATGTATCTTCGATACTGCCCAGCCCTGACCTGTAGGTATGTAGATGGTCTGCCTGTTCGGCAACTTAAATACGTTGCTACAACATTAATAAAATCTTTTCACGTGGCCAGTTTTCTCACCGAGTTGAAGTCGCCAAAGTTATCACCATTTTTAAAGGTGGTGACCATCCTACATACCTATTTTAACGCGATAGCGTTAAAGAGCTCGTTTTGCAGAAATTCCAGCGTCGGCGTCGTTGTTTGTGAGCGAAAAATCATTATCTTGTCCGTGACCGAAAAATCGTGAAAGATGCAAATAAAATAAATAATAAAAATTTCCGGGTCACAGTGAGGATCGAACCCAGGCCGTCTACGTGGCAAGTAGGTGTTCCACCACACAGCCACGCTTCTGCTCGGATTAACATTCAAAATAACTTCCTCTGCTTGGAAATGCAGGGAAAATAACTTCCATGCTTTACAAACACACGCGTCCTGTATACAGGCGTCACAATACAACATGTACTATCGCTGCAATATTGCGTGGTACAAGCGTACATTGCCATCGGGCATCAGAACATGTGAATATCACAATGACATTGTGGTTCAAAGCCGGCCACCCATTACAAAAGCACACACGTTAATGCGCGTATTTTCTTAAGACCACGTAGTGGGTGCATAGCAAGTTCTAAAACATTCCCCGCTCATAATTGCTCATGGTTTAAAGCATGCCGCCCATTACATAGTATGCACTAAATGACTGAAGTACGCACTAGGGACAGGATATCGCTATCGCGTTCAACTCTTAAAGGCAAAGCTTAAGGGTCCCCCAATGTTTTAATGCTCCCTACATTTCCCAAAGTTGTCAAAAAATTACACCATCTCCCGCTAAAGGGAACCATGTGTAGATGCGAAGCAGCGGGCGCTAACGCTTACACTGGCGGCGGCGTTGACGCTGGCGCTCATCGCAGCGTTGCGCAGGAGAGAAAACTGGGGAAGCGCAAAGCACGCAGTCATGGAGCGGTGTTTCCTACTGGAACATACCAATCGCTGCTAATGGGCAATGAGAGACAGAAGACTCCGACTGGACACAGAGACCCGCATTCCGCTTTTAGTTAACGCGCACGCGGCGAATTTTTATTGTTCAACAACGCACAGGAGAAATCTCCCACCGGCACCACCTTTGCAGGTCAAGATCCAGTGCCATATATACGGGGTGGCCAGTGAACGGTTGTGCAGCGCGAGCAGTCGGTTTTTTCAACCAAGAAATTGGCTAGCAAACGCTGCCTGCGTCCACGTCGCGAGGCGAGAGAGGGGGGGAGCGCAGGAGAGGAGAGAGAGGGGGGGACGCGCATGCGAAGTGGGAGTGTGGACGCCGCGGGCAGGGATGCCTAGAGGAGAGAGGGGGGAGCGTAGGAGAGGAGAGAGAGGGGGGTGACGCGCATGCGCAGTAGGAGTGTGGACGCCGCGGGCAGGGATGCCTCGAGGGGGGGGGAGCGTAGGAGGGGAGAGAGGAGGGGAGGCGCATGCGCAGTGAGGGTGGGGTTGCCGCGGGGAGGGATGCCGGGGAGAAAGAGGGGGAGGGGAGAGGAGATTTTTTTATTTTTATTTTTTTAAAGGGATTGCGCATGCGCAGTAAGGGTGGTCACGCCGCACACCACCACCGGATTAAGCTTCGCCATAAGATGCTTCACATCTAAAAACTAATACGCATACAAATGGCCTAATTCTTAACCAAGCATCATATGAAGACGCGCTATAAATTCAGGTTAACAAAAACAAATGTTCGACAGAGAGCACCTTACCCATGAAAAAAAGAAATAATCATCGATGCTTTTGAGCACGAACTCTATGCATTTGAAATTTCATCGATTATTGGAAGGCATTCGAGCGAAGAAATCACGTCACCCTCTTAAAAAGCTGGAATATTACGCTTTCAGAGGTTGTTTCCTCTCCGTCATCAAGTCGTACCCACAGTACTGCCAGCAAAGCGTGCATATTAACAACTCTCATTCATATCTCAAACAATTAATATCCGGCGTCCCTCAGGGGAGCATTCTCGGCCTACTGCTTTTCAACTTGTGTACAAATGACCTTGTTAATATAGATGTAAATTCATGTTTTGTGATTTATGCAGACGACACCAGGTCATTTTTGTCACATAATAGTCTACCTCTGCTAGTAGAAAAGGCAAATGAGGTGACTAGTCTAGTGAATACTCGGAGTCAAAAGAATGCTCTGACTATAAACGTTTCAAACACAAAAGCATTTCCTTTTCACCCTAGAAATAAGCCAGTTATACACTATTTTATGGAGCGCGCGGGTGTACTCTCAAACCAGAGCTACTGCGTGTGTTTTGTCGTTTCCGTTTCCGCTAACCCATAGTGGCCAACGCGCAGTGGGCTGTTTACATTGCTGTGCCGCAGGTAGAGTGTACTAGAACAGGGGAGTGCTCGGAACGGCCGCTGCACCAATGTACAGAAAGTGAACCCCTAAGAGGGTCAATCCGCTGCAGTGTTCACTCATGGTTTCGACAATGAAGCAGGTGCAAGTGCGTCCTCACAACGTTCACCACTTAGTGACACACTGAATGGTTATTTGTTTACTCAGCTGAATAGCGTAAGTGCTTTTCAATTCCAGTTTACCAATTCTGAAACAGTAGCCATCTGTGCAAAATGTTCTGCTTTCCATAAAACCATGCCAATTGTTGCTGTGGTTCTCTCAACAGGAGATTTGTGACACCGAGCCTGCAGTGTTCACTCATGGTCTCGACAATGAAGCAGGTGTAAGTGCATCCTCACAACCTGCACCACTAAGTGACATACTGAATGGTGATTTGTTTAGTCAACCGAATAGTGTAAGTGCTTTTCAGTTCCTGTTTACCAATTATGAAACATCGTCAGCTGTGCAAGATATTCTGTTATCTTGTAATAATTTAAAGGTCATTTCAACAGGTTGCTACGCACCAAAACAATATTATTTACTATTTTTCTGCGGAACAAACACAAAAGTCCTCACACAGGCAATCTATGCTTCCCTACATCATGCCTATTTAAGAAGCACGCATATTCATATTGTTTCTACTTTTATAGGCTCACCCCATTGAAAACACGTTTGACAGCTCTGGATCAGTTTATGAAGCAAATGTCAGTAATCATGACAACCTAGGCAATTTATATGTTTCAAGTGCAACTCAGCTGTCTCTTCTGCAGGTTTCCTTTCACATTGAAAATGCACTGATCACATGTACATGGAACGATGAACCAGATGCTAGTGTGCAGGTATGCTCTTCTCCACATGGCTGCTATGTCTGCCACCAGTATGAAACTGCAATGATGATCGCTATGTTTTGTTTACAGCCTGCCACTTGTGATGCAGCTACGCAAGCTAGTGTTGCAGAAGAAAATGACGTCTCCATGAGCTTAACATCGGATCATGAAAATAATGTAAGCAGGCACGCAGATTGTTTGGTTGTCAGATGGTATGTTTAGTTTCTGATAAAATTATTTTTTGTCTCAGGTTCGCATAAGCAGGACAGAGGAGAGCATAACTAGTGAAAATGACAAGGTAAGATATTGTGATATTATTATGGTCCAAATCATGACATGCCTTTTGAATCCTTGCAGGTGATGAAAGATAGCTCAACGCAATGGGAATCTCCTCCAGCTGACCATTCGTACCCCAGCATGAGACTTCCACGGACAGTGAGAAATGTGTCTTATCGAACACTGAACAGTGACGATATTCTTTTTTACACTGGCATTACCGTGCCAGTATTTGACAAGCTTGTGTCAGCACTGAAGACTCTGGACAAGACGGTGCGCAAGATCTTAACCCTCGAAGATCAGCTGCTCTTGACACTCATAAGACTTAGGCTTGGGCTCCTTTGTGGAGATCTAGCAAGAAGGTTTGAAGTGTCCGTCGCTTATGTTTCGAAAACATTTTCCATAGTGCTGAACCACCTGGTTAAGTTCATGGAAGAAGTCGTTGTGTGGTTGCCGCGCTCAAGACTGTAGGCAAGCATGCCTGAGAGTTTCAGAAAGAGTGAGTACAGTCGCACGACATGCATATTTGACTGTACCGAGGCACTCATGCAAAGGCCACGAAAACTCATGGCCAGATCCCAAAGCTACAGCCAATACAAGGGTGCCAACACAATGAAATTCCTTACGGTCATAGCACCAAATGGATTCATAATGTTCGTGTCAGATGTGTATGGTGGCAGGGCCTCGAACAAGTACATTGTCAAGACATGTGGAGTGGAAGAGTACCTTCTTGCAGGTGATGAAATAATGGCAGACCATGGTTTTAAGCTTGATCCCTATCTTGAGGTGCAAGGGATTAAAATGAATATGCCTGCATTTACAAAAGGTAAATATCCAGGTGTTCTTGCCTCTGTAAATTTAAGAAGCTACACAGTAATTAAATGTTTCTACATCACTACCTTTTGTTTTTCCATAGGAAAGGACCAACTACCTGAAAGGGAAGTTACTGAAACTAGGCGCATTGCTTCACTAAGAACTCATGTTGAGCGCGCAATCAACAGAATCAAGACGTATAAAATATTTAAACAGGTGCTGCCCATCAAGTCTAAAAAGTATGCTAGCAAAATTGTCCTTGTTTGTGCGGGGCTGTGCAACCTGAAACCTCCACTCATCAATGAACAAAGTTCAGACTGAAACACAAACAAGTCTTGTGTAGGCTAATGTTGGCTGCTAAGTGGGGCAAACAGCACTTCATACGATGGCACTTTTGTGCCCTTTCTTGTTGTTTCCCACCTGTGAAGCTTAATTAAGAGTGAAAGCATTGTAAAACAGGTGCTTGAATGTTCTTTATTCATGATATGTACTGGGCCTCCAGTAAAGCAGAAAATTATGAATAAATAATATACTACTAGCTGTGTGTGTGTGTCGTTTTACAAATATCATGATATTTCATGCACACAGCCAATTTCTTTTTGTGATGTAAATCCTCAAGGCGGGGCAGCAGGTGCGAAAAGTAAAATGCTTCCAACTTCTTGATGTTCTTTTCAACGTACCGTGTGTCAAAAGGCACATTCACAATGATGTCACTCTCAGGTGACCACACATAGAAATAGCAGATTTTTTGTCACAGCAGAACATGGTAAACTGCACTTGATCATAGTAGCCATTTTTGCCAACTGAACAAAGCACAGGTTTTCCATTCACGAGTTTCACATCATATTTCCCCTCTTCAACTAACAAACTGCAGTCGGCAACTGTAGGACACTTGATTTCAATCAGTGCATCATCAGAACAGATTCCATCTGGGCTTGCAGACAGCCAAGGATGTGTACTGCTTACTACCATCCCCGACTGAGCTACTGCCAGGCCTGTTTTCCTCATGAAGGCAGCTCTTGCAATGGCTTCGTATTTAAGCCCATGCTTTGTGGCAGAATTCCCTGCAAAGCTCGGATTCGCCAGTGCACACACGGCTTTCGAGGGATCAGTGTTTTCCTTTTTTAGGGACCCGCTTCACATTAGATGCAGTGATGCGTAGGCGCCTGGCCATATGTCATAGTTGGCACCCCTGTTCTCTTATGGATGATTGAAGCAATTCCCGTCCTTCACTTGTGAGTACGACGAACTTGTCATAAAATGCCTTGCATACATCACAGCTATCTGGAAGACCAGATGGATCTGTGTGTGAGTGGCGAGGCTGAGTTGGCAGGTCAGTTGCAGGAGCGTTCCAAGCAGCTGCACTCAATGTGCTACGGAGCAAAGTACCTGCATGAAAAAAAAGAACAATTGCATAATTAATTTGAACTGCACTGTGACACCGAACGTCATTTGTAAAGCTAAGCGTGATGACCAAACATGTCTGCTATATTTAAATGGTACCAATATCTTTCATTACCATCGGCATTAGCGTTAAGCGAAATAAATGGCAACAAATAATAAAGTGATTGTCTTAACACACGTAAGTTCCATGAAATTATACAGATGATCTTTTAGGAACCATTGCCGCTATAATTTTAACACATTTCATTTCGCACGAATTCACTCCCTTCGCGAGTTGGAAAAAATGACTCCTCACCAGGAATGCTGAAAAGGTCCGAAAATGGCTGGCTTCGAATGTGGTTCGTCATCTCTGTATTATTTCCGAAGTGGCGAAATTTTCTTGTGGATTTCGGCACCTGCTTTTCGGGGTCCAATGTTTTGTTTCTGAAGCTTGAAGTTCATCTCTTCAAGCAGAACAGGTTCCACATTCCTCTTCGTTCCTCGGTTCCACTGCGCTGCTTGATCAGTGCATGATGTGCCAGTTATTCCTGACGAAACAGTCATGTCAACTTTCCATTTTATGCGCCAACGTGGCTGCAAACCCTTGCTTTCCCAGCCGTACACGAGCAGCCAGCAGTGATCACCTGGCCGGCACGCCTGAAACAAGCCCACGCTGTCCTAGGTTTTTTGTTTATGGCCTGTGAAGGTCGAATATCGGCCTCCAGGTACACAAAGTCTGCGTTCACATCATGAGGAAATACTTGACCCACCCAGCCACTTTGCACAAAATTGAAGGAGTACAGGCTTTTGTACGCCTCTGCCTCTTTCAGATCACATGCCTTGCTCTTGATGAGGTAGCACACAATGTGAGCACTTGTGACACACTCGGCCACCCTTTGATGTCATCCACCCAGCTGTTCACACACATTGGAAGCGTGTAGGTGACGCCATCTGAAAAACAGGGAACGTCAGGGAGCAAGTGTATATCTAGGTTAAAACAAGTACACTGCAAAGACCAATCGAGCCCCTTTCGAGCGCACTATTTGGATATGCTGCTACATCAAATACAATTCACTTGCAACCGATACCCATGGTTAAGATTTCCACACCCCTACGTTCCCCCCAATAAAAAAAGATTAAGTGAAGCCCGTAGGGTGGCTCCAGATTGTTTTTATAAGCTGTTTATTTTTTTCTTTTTAGCGTGCGCATAATGTGCGGTACACGAGAGCTTTTGCATTTACCTCCCACCGGAATGCGGGCGCTGTGGCCGGCCGTCAAGTGCGTGTTACTATTTCTGAGGCTCTACATATAGCTTCGTTTGCACACTACTTCCATGTAATACGCGAGATCAGGCTTAGTAACACGCGAGCGATGCGGGAGTATTGTTACAGATGGCTAGACGGCTTTCCGCAATCGCGGAACTGTGCAAACTGCACCGTTCCGGAGATGTCTGAGCAACAAATAGCAAAGGTTTCAAGAGGACTGCGCCGCAAAACGGTCCTTGGCAGATTAGTTGCAGATCAGCAATGCGATAAGATAGTGCTGATACGAGGATAGCGAGTGAGTGCAACATGCACCGGCCGCTGTGTACGCGGCCGCGCCACAACAAACGTGCGATGCTGACAGCTTTTACCGACTCCCATCTAAATTACAAATCACAGGCGCATCCTACGATTTCTGCGCGATCACGGCTCTCATAGCGATATAACACAGTATGCTTTGTTTATTCTACGCGAAAATGAGAAGCAAAGTATAGTGGGTTGAGCGCAGACACTTACCGATGTCGATCGTATCCGCAGCCGGCGACGTGCGGGACCCGCTGGCCCCCCGACTGCGCGCTGGTGTTTGCTGTAGGCACTGTGTTCATTTTCTACCTGAGGTAAAGAGTTAGCGAGCAGAAATATTCGTCTGCGACACGCTTACAGCGATTTAGCACGCTTTATAACACAATCGTCGAAACGCTTTGGTGAACACGTAGCCGCAGAGCGAACTGTCCGACGCACTTAACAGCCCGCAATGGTGCGGTGATGGTGTTTCCCACGAGCGCCGCTACGGGGCGCTACTAGAATGCATATGGCGCCTCCCAGCTCCCTTAGGTAAAATAGTCTATAGCAAATATTATCCTGCACAGAGGCGTTTCAGTCATAGAATTGTAGAATTGATACCAGTAATAAAAAGCTTGGCTGTTCTTTTTGAAGAGAAAATGCAATGAAACGCTCTCATTGCCCTTCTCCACTTCAAACTATTGCAAACAGTGGGTATTCTTACACGCCTCCGTTACTATCTACCAAAGCGCATTAAATTACTTTTAGACAATTGTCTTTTCTCATCCACATTACCATATGGATATCTGGTATGGAGCAGAGATACTGACGCAAACTTGTCCGAACTCCATTGCCTCAGAAAAAAAAGGCAGTAAGAACGATATCCAATAAATCATATGCCACTGATGTAGTCGGGGGTCTGCCCATAGGACCAAAACCAGCCAAGTCGCAGGGAGAAGTCGAGAAGAGTAGCCGGAGCTGATAACAGGAACGTTTATTTACAGTATTTACCTACTCAAGGTAGCGTGTTTTTTTACTTGATGCAGGAAGATGTCTGGAGCGTCTCGACGCTCGCGTTTTTAAGGCCTTGGTCTTCCCAAGATTCCCTGCACGGGAAAACAATTAAGTCCAGGATACACCAATCAAGATGTAGTCCTCATCTCCGCCTAAAAAATGGGAAGGTCAAACGCCGCCTCCTTCCCAACCCTGAAAGAGGGAAGTGGCACGCCCAGTTCGTCGAGCGGCAAGCTAGACAACAACACAAGACACAGCACAGTACAATGACCGGTTCGTGGTGTCGCACGCGCAGACCAGCTGTGTAGTCAGGGGCAGTGTTGAATCCTCGATAGCGGCTGCGATGCAGCTGACAACTAGCACCCGGAGGGGCCACGAAGGCACTTCGGAGTGTGGGAAACGTGTCTGAATATGAACACCAAGTTCTCGGCTAATTGTTCGGTACTTCTCGTAGCACGCTGAACAAAGCAATCAGCCTCGACTGCAAACCCCTCCTAGGCCATAGAACCGTCAAAGGGGTTTGACGAGGTGCGCCGAAGGGTTCAGAACATTATTGCCGTGTTGTCGCCGCTACAGGTGCACATCGGGGAACGCTGACCCGGGAACAATGCAGGGCAGACTGGCGAAATAATTCGGATCGTCCAAGTGGCGGCAAGCCATAAAGTCCTATCATGACACCACACATACAAAACACTATATTTGAAGGCCTTAAAATAGCATAACTGCCGAACCTGTTTAACACACTACTATGGAAATGGAATCACGTCTGCCGCCAAAGTAACAGCCCTTTTCTAGAAAAACTATCTACCCAATTCGCCCCGAGATCGGGCTACAGGCGGCAGCACCGTCGCCGCGCTAGTGTGGATAGGCGGTCGGCGGCTCGCATACAAATGTACGCAGCGGCGCGTTTTTGTGAGCGGTGTGAGCCGATTGTCGGCAAATAAAATGCACTGACTGCAGCCTGCTCGTAATATATATGTCATCAATTACCGAATGGATGCACGAAGCTCGCCGAACGTTATTATTACGTGTGAGGGGAACGGAATCTTCCATTGAAAGGGATGTTCGCACTTGGCGACTGTCTGCGTTTTCGCACTATGTCACGTTTCTTGTATTTTTATTTGTTAGTGTTGAGCTTGTGTCCCGCCTCCTTCGCACTGCTGTTGTGCGACTTAATTCATCCTTTGCTTCATGCATGCTGGTCTTGGATACTAAAAAATGAGAGAGAAAGAAATACCATATTCTTGGGCGATGAGCTGAAATAACCGCGAATACGCATCCGCATTTTTTATTATTCATTTTTCCGTGAAATGGACGTCGGACAGTTGATAAGTCTATTTAGGAAATATCTGTGGCTGTCAGCGCTTTAGCGCGTTTGTTCTTACTCCAAGAACAGCATAAAAAGGTAACAGTTCAGCACGCAGCTTTCTTCGATTGATTATCTGCATGACAGTGATGCAACAAATGTTCAATTATTTGACGGGACAAAAGCTTTTTTTTTTCAAGCGAATAATGTCCGATTTTTCCGTCAGTCTATGACAACGCCACAAAGGCGTTCAAGACATTGTAAAAAAAAAGCAAAAAAAAAAGACATTTTGCGTGAAATGATACGACATAAGTGTAAGGCACGCCGTCTGGATTAATTTTGAGCGTCTGGATGTTTTAAAGCGAACCCAAATCTAAGCACACGGGTGTGTCTGTATAAATTTCGCCCAATGTTAAAATTGCACTCGGCGACTCAAGTTTAATCACCTCAGTGTCATTCCATTTTCTGTTGTTTTTAAGGTACAATATAAGTACCGAAGTGTCAGAATTTACTAGGCAGAAATATTTCGTTGTAGTGTACAATAAATTGTTATCTCAAGCACAATTAAAGCTGGTCGCATAACCGATAACAACAGCGCCGCAGTTAGACACCTAACAACAATGCAAAACTTCGTTTATCACAGATTCGCTAAAACGCTGCTTTCACGCAATATTTAATACTCCTCATGCTTGGGACGACGCCAAGTGCACTTTACGATGTGCTTCAACTACAAAGCCGCACCTACACCGAAATGATCCTGGCGAACGGTGGATACAGAGCACTCTCGGCAAGTGCACAAGCTGATCTTATTGCAGTGCATATACAGCCGAGCAAGGCCAAATGTGTCGGTAGATCGTGCTAGGCAAACGTACAAGCAGTTAAACTTGCGCTAACAGAGCGGGACAAACCACCCTTTGAGGATGAACATGGGGTACGCGCACATGCTAGCCTTATGTGGCTAGCAGACATCGCGAGGAGCAATCCACACTAGGCGCGCTTCAGCCAGTGCCCACCAGGCGGCGACTCTGCTCGATCTCGGGGCGAATCTCCCCTAGCAAAAAACATACGCCACACGAAGCAGTCCTTCTTAGAATATTATCGACACTCGTACAAGGTATGGCCGCCAAATGCTGGTGTACTTGCTGCCACAGGCTCTTCACTAGTCTGTTGATGCGTAAAAAAAACAATTAAATAGCCTCTTATAACCACTAAAGTTGTAATCTATAAGTGCAATTATGTGCCCACTATTTTAGTCCTGTCATCTATATGTGCGTTCATTTCCATCTAAAGCCGGGGCTATATTTAAAGGCTTTTCGATATTTCTACTTACGTTGTCCACTGCTGTTTTGTTTTAGACTGCCACATGCGTTTCTTGTTTCAATTTTGCTGTGTTAAATTTACATCCTCAAAGACTGTCAGCAATGCGCAACGCAGACCACGCCTCAATGTTCGAGAAGCTTCGCGATTGTAGTAGATCGTTTTGTTAAGATTGTGCGCCGGACGCGTACAATCAAGCTTATTCCAGAGCTTGCGAGACCACCAGTGATAAGGTTGGAAAATTCGATGCGTGATGTATAAAAGACAGCGTGGCCCAACGATGGTCACTTTTATCGACAGCCGACGCTCCGTTCGCTGCTATCAATCTACAGCGTATATTGCTTGTAGAGTGACGTTTCGTTTTCCGGGAACAGGTTCGCCGAAATAAAAAGTTCAGTCTTAAAAACTATGACCTCTGCAAAAGAGTAGCTACTTGGGCTGGTTGGTATTGCATTTTTTGAAGAAATATAGTTTTCTTAGTGCGCAGAACGTTTTAGAAAGGAGTCAGATAGGAAAGAGCGCACCCTAGGGTGCGCTCTTTCCTATCTGACTCCTTTCTAAAACGTTCTGCGCACTAAGAAAACTATATTTCTTCAAAAAATGACCTCTGCCTTCGTCAACGTCACGACCCCGTGACATCTGGTGGAGGTCCTGTTCGTTCATGTTTCGGACACCCCCGTCAGGCCGTGAGCCCAGTCCATGTCGTGAAGAAGCCACCGACACCACCAGTAAGAGTCGAGCTACCCGCAGACTGGAAGGACTACCCCCATAATACGGTTCCCTACCCGGACAAGCCACGGATACGAAGACAACAGGCACGATGATGGCCGCAGCGTCCCCTGCAGAGATCGTGATGCAGCCGCCGAGGGAGCTGCCGACATTCCCGTGGTTTGCCGTGTGAACACCCCGAAACCGAGCTCCGAGACTTTCGAAAAGGTCTCAACGTTTAACAACTGGAACTGCGAGGACAAGCTGCGCCACGTGTATGCTTTCACCTGGAAGAAGCAGCAAGGACATGGCTCGGGAATCGAGAGTCCACACTTCATTACCTGGGACCTCTTTCGAAGCACATTTTTGGCGACGTTCATGAGCTCGCCCGAAAAGAGAGGGCACGCCTTGCTTGATACACGGGTGCAACTCCCGAATGAAAACGTGACCATCTTCACGGAAGAAATGACGCGACTGTTCCGCCACATCGTCGACCCTAACATGTCCGAAGAGGAAAGTTCGCCTCCTGATTCAAGAGGTCAACCAGAAGCTCTTCGCGGGACTGATGCAGAACTCACCGCCCAGTGTCCAAGAATTTGTCGCTGAAGCAACGACCATAGAAAGACGCTAGACATGCGCAACCGCCAATACGATCGTCGTTCCACGCCACACATCAGCGAAGTCCAAGGGCTCCGCTCCGACGACGTGCTCGAGACGATAAGGGCTATTGTGCGGAGAGGAACTGCGCCGCATGTTCCCGTCATCGTCCCCTCAAGTGGATTTGATGATTGACATCGTTCGTGAGGAAGTCCGGCAATCGCTGAGAATTCCCAAACCACCACAGTCTTATCCGGAAGCCATGAGCTACGCTGCTGCAGTGCGTCGTAACGCTCCCCCCTCCGTGCAGACGTGAAGACGCCGCACGGCCGCAGTTCCGCCACCAGGTACCACCGCCGCCGCCACTAACGCCATACAGCCCACCTGTCGGCCAGCGCTGCACCCCGAGGAAGACCGACGTTTCCGGGCCCCGACCGCCGCCCACTCTGCTACCATTGCGGAGAAGCTGGCCACACCTACCGGCCGATGCCAGTACCGCCAGATGGGACTTCGTGGTTTTATCATCGACGCACCGCGATCACAGCGGGGTGAACGACCGCGCGACATCGCCGACTACTTCGCAGGAGTGCAGTGGACAACCCGACGTTGATCCCGATCACCGTCGCCAGGCGGCTACATGTCACCGCACCGCCGTCAGTACACTGGCCTAACACAGGGCCGGTCGCCTATCCCGTAACCGGAAAACAAAGGGCAGCAACCGATGTAAGTGCAATTGTTGTACGACGAAACACCGAAGATCCTCCCCGCTGACGACGCCGCAACGAAATCTAAAGAACCTGCCGCAAGCTGAAAGCGGCCCTGACGTCGAAACTTCGCAGCCCGAAGAAGACCTAACGACGCAATGTGGAAGCAGCGGAACAAACCGACGCAGTCGTGATCCGACGCCACGACCAAACCGCAACGTGAGACGACAAACTAGCGACCTCGACGTTCTTATCGACGGCCACAGCGTGACAGCTCTCATCAGTATTGGAGCCAACTATTCCGCCATGAGGCCCCGCCACGGTGGTCTAGTGTTTATGGTGCTCGACTGCTGTCCCGAAGGTCGCGGGATCGAATCCCGGTCGCGGCGGCTGTATTTTCCATGGAGGCGAAAATGTCTGCGGCCCGTGTACTTAGATTTAAGTGCACGTTAGAGAACCCCAGGTGGTCGAAATTTCCGAAGCCCTCCGCTACGGCGTCTCTCGTAATCATATCGTGGGTTTGGGACGTTCAACCTCAGATATTATTATTATTGTTCCGTCATGAGTGGGTCGTTCGCTGCTAAGTTGATGAATGTTAAGACTGCTTCGGAAGGCCCCAAAATCTGGACAGCTGGAGGTCACCTCGCCGACAGGAATCTGCACAGTGAGAGCCTCCATGAACAATCGGATTTATCCCGCAACCATCATAGTCCTACAGCATTCCTCGAGTGACGTCATCCTTGTTACGGACTTCTTAGGCCTTCATGATCTGAGATGCAAGTCAATAACGATATCCTCAGGAAAAACACTACCGCCGCACACACCGCCAGGAAAGCACGCCTTAAATGTGCTGGAAGACCAGGTCACCCCTCCCCCTCGCTCCAGCGTCATCGTTTCCGTCAGCACTCAGAAATCAACAGACCTGGAAGGCGTCGTTGAAGGCGACCAGCACTAATTGATTGACCGTGAGATTTCCATCGCGAGAGGAATAGCCGAGCTGCGAGGAGGGAAAGCAACAGTGCTGCTCAGAGATTTCAGTAACGAGTACAAGCGCGGGAGCAGAGGCAAGGCGATTGCCTTCATCTAAGAATTTGAGGAAGCCGCCAGTGCTTTCGCCCTCACCGATTCTGTCAAATCTACTCCGACGAAGCAAGCTCTTCAGCCAGCTTTCGACGTCAATCCGACCCTTCCAACGCTGGACAAGAACGACTCAAAACACTTCTGCTACAATACAAGGAATGCTTTTCGTTGCAGTCAAGATTTCGACAGACCCCAGTCGCAAAACATCGCATCATAACAGAAGAATGTGCCAGGCCACTCCGTCACAGCCAGTACAGTGTTTCGACGCGAGAACGCGAGGCCATGAAGAAACAAGTGGATGAAATGCTACGCGACGACACCATCCAGCCGTCCAAGAGTCCGTGGGCGTCACCACGAGGTGTTAGTGAAGAAGAAGGAATATTCCACGTGCGTTTCTCGTTTCAATCTGGTGTGTTCGGTTTACACCCACAAAGACTGTGAGCAATGCTCGACGCAGACCACGCCCCAGTGTTCGAGAAGCTTCGCGATTGTAGCAGATCGGTTTGTTAAGATTGTGCGCAGGACGCGAACAGTCAAGCTTATTTCAGAACTTGCGCGACTATCGGTGATAAGGCTGGAAAGTTCGATGCGTGATGTATAAAAGACGGCGAGGCCCAACGATGATCAGTTTTATCGACGGCCGACGCTCTGTTCGCCGCATTCAATCTACAGCATGTACTGTTTGTAGAGTGACGTTTCGTTTTCCGGGCACAGGTTCGCCCAGATAAAAAGTTCAGTCTTGAAAATGCTGACCGCTGCCTTTGTCAACGTAACGACCCCGCGACAATAGAGCGCTTTAGTTTGACGTTTTTACGGCCCGCTCCGCCTCCGAGTTTTTCCGCTAAGCAGAAGCGGAGCGGCTGACGGCTTTCTGGGTTTTAGTTATGCGTTTTCCGTTGCGTAGCGCAACTTTCACAGTTTCAGCGCCCTCTGGCCAAGTTCAGCTTCGTTATATAAAATGAAAATGCATATTGTCACTTTTACAAAGTAAAACAAGTATGCTTAACTGACTTGCTCACGAAGTATTCAGACTTGCTCTTAAAATGCGTTACCAGTACATATCATCGAAAAAAAAATAAAGCGTCACGCTGAAGATAGCCACGCGATAGTCAGCGAGGTTGCATTCCAGAGCCAGTTCAATCCGTTTGGACGCCAACGCATCAGCGATGTTTTCGTCAGCTGTGCCGTCTTCTTTAGTTGGTGTCACTTTCCTTCACTCGGTGACTTGAAGTAAGCACAAATGTCCGTCAATGAGAAAGCACTTCCGCGGCTTGCGCTGCGCAGACGAACGTGAAGCCACCTTGCACGTGGGAAGCACGTTGAGCACTGGAGGCAGCCATCTTGGAATATGCGGGCAGTCGACGCACGAGTGAGGGAGGGCGCGCGCATCGACACCCCTCGCTAGCGGGAACGGTAGCCACGCTCCGCTTAGGCTGCCTGTAAGCGGAGCGCGGGCCTCGCTCCGCTATCCCGCTTACGGCTAAGCGGAGAGCGCAGGCGCACTCGTACCCTCGCTCCGCTTAGCTGCTGAGCGGAGCGTAAAAACGCCAAACTAAAACTCTCTAATAATGCTTCGTGAACGGGACGCAGGCCTTTGTAAAGCGATTACAGGCTTTTTGCTAGCACTCTGTAGCATCATGTGTTGTTTTATTCCTTTTGAAGCTGAAATTCAATTATTATTATTATTATTATTATTATTATTATTATTATTATTATTATTATTATTATTATTATTATTATTATTATTATTACTATTGCAGCTCCTAGAGACAGTTCCTGTCAGCAGCGTTTACGCGTTTCGATGATCAGCCACTTTCTGAACAGTCCATCTTGGAAAGCCGGAAAGCTCGACCTTCATACCAGAAAGCGCCGAAGGCTCTGGTGGAGTTTCTACGAGCTACCCGCATTGTTGCACGGTTATGAAATTCCCGTGTCCGTGTGTTTCTACTTATCTCCTTCCCTCTCTCATTCTTCCCTTTCTTTGTTTTCTGTCTCCCCGTACCCTTTCCCCTGTGCAGGGTAGTGAAGCGGATATTTATCATCTGGTTAACAGCCCGGCCTTTCCTCATTACATTTTCCCTCCATCTCTGAAGTCGTGTATCGGCTATGCCTTTGTCTCAGGAATAATTAACCGAAGACTTGACCGATAAAATAATGGCATCGGCCTGTTACTTAAACCTCCGAGAGAGCCACTGACGCTATATAGAAAGCAACAGCTTCTGAATGCCGGAGTGAAACCAAAGAGCAAAGATGGCAAAAATAAAACATAGAGAAGCAAAAGGAAACCGTTTCTTATTATAGCAGTTTGGGTAGTAGGAGGAGTTAAGATTAACATGTCTGCATAACTGGTGGAGTGGAACGAAACAACAGGCAAGTGATGGAGCAAGGAAATGAAGCAAGCCTTAGGAGAGCGTAAGCAGGCCTCTAATGATCATAGAGAAGTCATGATTATACGAAGTAGAGTTTGTACTGCTTAGTTTAAGAGTATCAGGTAAAAAACGGCGCGACACGAAGAAAAAAAAACGAAGGATGCTTATCACTGTCTCAGAAAGTGAAGGCGAAAGCAAACATGGAAATTTTGTTGATATGCTGTTGAATTTTCTGCTGATGTGATGAACTTTAGGATGAACGCTCTGCTGCTATGCTATTGAAGTTTACAGTGAACTTAGTGCAGGTGTCCTGTCGGCATTTTTGGCGGTTTTGCTGTCGGACTTTATTTATTTATTTATTTATTTATTTATTTCAGTACCCCAAAGGCCCTATTGGGCATTATATGGAGGGGGGGGATTTGAGTGAATACATACATTTCAAACAACATAAATACAAAACAAAAAATACAAAAAAAAACCAAAAAAAAAACACGGAAACAGCGAGTAAAGCGAATCACAGCATCCAGTCAAATACATTCACCCACATCAGACGAATACATATTCATGAGTACAATTTTTTTAAATAACTTATAAAAATTACATAGGAAAACGTTGATTATATATCGCGAACAAAAAATGCCGGCAGATCCCACGCACTGTGGGAATCGATGTAATGCGAAGCAGCCAGGAAGGAACAAATCATGCTTTACATAATTTGGATGTCATTTTTTACATGTTACGACCTGTCATTTATGTTCGTCATACAGTCACGTCGCGCAATACCAATTTTGGTGTATATGAAGCTAGCGAACTGGACGCAAGCGCACCATGAGCGTGGCATGTAAATGGCGTTGTAGATGACATGCATGCCAAGGTTTTCATGTTACCACCTGCCACTTATGTTCTTTACACAGTCACGCCACTCAATACCAAGTTTGGTGTATATCAAGCTAACGAAACGGCCGCGAACGCGCTATGAGCGTGGAATGCAACTCATGTCGCTCATGACATGTCATGATTTCCATATTACCACTGGTCATTTATGTTCGTCATACAGTCACGTCACTCAATACCAAGTTTGGCGTATATCAAGCTAACGAAACGGCCGCGAGCGCGCCATGAGCGTGGCATGCAAGTCATGTCGCACATGATGAGTCATGATTTCCATATTACCGCTGGTCATTTATGTTCGTCGTACAGTCAGGTCACACAATACCAAATTCTCTGTACATCAAGCACACGAAACGCCCGCGTGCGCGCCATGAGCGTGGCATGCAAGTCATGTCGCACCTGACATGTCATGATTTCCATATTACCACTGGTCATTTATGTTCGTCATTCAGTCACGTCACTCAATACCAAGTTTGGCGTATATAAAGCTAATGAAACGGCCGCGAGCGCGCCATGAGCGTGGCACGTAAGTCATGTCGCACATGATAAGTAATGATTTCCATATTACCGCTCGTCATTTATGTTCGTCGTACAGTCAGGTCACACAATACCAAATTCTCTGTACATCAAGCACACGAAACGCCCGCGTGCGCGCCTTGAGCGTGGCATGCAAGTCATGTCGCACATGACATGTCATGATTTCCATATTACCACTGGTCATTTATGTTCGTCATACAGTCACGTCACTCAATACCAAGTTTGGCATATATCAAGCTAACGAAACGGCCGCAAGCGCGCCATGAGCGTGGCATGCAAGTCATGTCGCACATGATAAGTCATGATTTCCATATTACCGCTGGCCATTTATGGTCGTCATACAGTCACGTCACACAATACCAAATTTGCTGTATATCAAGCTCACGAAACGCCCGCGTGCGTGCCATGAGCGTGGCATGCAAGTCATGTCGCACATGACATATCATGATTTCCATATTACCACTGGTCATTTATGTTCGTCATACAGTCACGTCCCTCAATACCAAGCTTGGTGTATATCAAGCTAACGAAACGGCCGCGAGCGCGCCATGAGCGTGGCATGTAAATCATACTTTTCATGACAAGTTATTCATGATTTTCATGATATGACGAGCTATTTATGTTCGTAATACGGTCATGTTATGCCATACCAAATTTGGTATAAATCCCATTAGCGATACGGCGAGGAGAGCACAAAGTCGTAGGCGGCTAGATAGATAGATAGCTAGATAGATAGATAGATACGCTCAAAGTCGTAGTGACTATTAAGGAAAAGGTGAAGAAATATGTGTCATCCCGTAATTGTCTTATTTAAGGTCACCTCAACAGGCTGACACAGGGAGGGGGGAAGGGGAATAAAAGGTAGAGGTAGAAAATAACGCTTAGACTGGCGGCGGCGTTGACGCTGGCGCTCATCGCAGCGTTGCGCAGGAGAGAAAACTGGGGAGGCGCAAAGCACTGCAGTGATGGAGCGGTGTTTCCTACTGGAACATGCCAATCGCTGCTAATGGGCAATGAGAGACAGTGAGACTCCGACTGGACACAGAGACCCGCAGTCCGCTTTTAGTTAACGCGTACGCTGCGAATTTTTATTGTTCAACAACGCACAGGAGAATTCTCCCACCGGCACCACCTTGCAGGTCTAGATCCACTGCCATATATACGGGGTGGCCAGTGCACGGTTGTGCAGCGCGAGCAGTCGGTTTTTAAATGCGAAGCATTTCTTAGCGAACTTCGGCGACTTTGAGCGTATCTATCTATCTATCTATCTATCTATCTATCTATCTATCTATCTATCTATCTATCTATCTATCTATCTATCTATCTATCTATCTATCTAGCCACCTACGACTTTGTGCTCTCCCGGCCGTATCGTTAATGGGATTTATACCAAATTTGGTATGGCATAACATGACTCTATGACGAACGTAAATGGCTGGTCATATCATGAAAATCATGACTAACTTGTCATGAAAATTATGATTTACATGCCACGCTCATGGTGCGCTCGCGGCCGTTCCGTTAGCTTGATGTACACCAAACTTGGTATTCAGTGACGTGACTGTATGACGAACATAAATGACAAGTGGTAATATGAAAATCATGACTTGTCATGTGCGACATGACTTGCATGCCACGCTCATGACGCGCTCGCGGCCGTTTCGTTAGCTTGATATACACCAAATTTGGGATTGAGTGACGTGACTGTATGACGAACATAAATGACAAGTGGTAATATGAAAATCATGACTTGTCATGTGCGACATGACTTGCATGCCACGCTCATGGCGCGCTCGCGGCCGTTTCGTTAGCTTGATATACACCAAACTTGGTATTGAGTGACGTGACTGTATGGCGTACATAAATGACAAGTGGTAATATGAAAATCATGACTTGTCATGTGCGACATGACTTGCATGCCACGCTCATGGCGTGCTAGCGCCCGTTTCGTTAGCTTGAGATACACCAAATTTGGTATTGAGTGACATGACTGTATGACGAACATAAGTGGCAGGTGGGAACATGAAAATCTTGGCATGCCTGTCATCTACAACGCCATTTACATGCCACGCTCATGGTGCGCTTGCGTCCAGTTCGCTAGCTTGATATACACCAAAATTGATATTGCGTGACGTGACTGTATGACGAACATAAATGACAGGTCCTAACATGTCAAACATGATATGCGAATTATTTAAAGCAGGATTTGCTCCTTCCTGGCTGCTTCGCATTACATCGATTCCCACAGTGCGTGGGATCTGCCGTCTTTTTCAACCAAGAAACTCGCTAGCAGACGCTGCCTGCGTCGGCGTCGCGAGGCGAGAGGGGGGGAGCGTAGGAGAAGAGAGAGAGGGAGGGGGACGCGCATGCGCAGTGGGAGTGTGGACGCCGCGGGCAGGGATGCCTAGAGGAGAGAGGGGAGTGGGGAGAGAGGAGGGGAGGCGCATGCGCAGTGAGGATGTGGTTGCCGCGGGGAGGGATGCCTAGAGGAGAGAGAGGGGGGAGAGGACGTTTTCTTATTATTTTCTTTTTTTTTGAAAGGGTTTGCGCATGCGCAGTAAGGGTGGTCGGCCGCACACCACCACCACCACCACCGGATTAAGCTTCGCCATAAGATGCTTCACATCTAAAAGATCGAGAGAGATAAGAATGCGCTCTCATTTCGCGTCCGAAAACCGTGGCAGCGCGAGCCCCACGCAATGCGCAGCCATCGGGAAAAGCCGCCGAGAAGGTCGGAGGAAAACAGTGAATGCACGAAGTGCGCGCCGGATGTAAACAAACGACAAGAAGAAGAAAAAAATGCCCCCCACCTCCCCGAAGGTAATCGTGAGGAAATGCGAATGCATTTCTTGCGCCGACACCGACTTCTGCCATCGCCTTGAGAGGCGCCCAGCCAGCGAACGGTCGAGAGTGAGGCGCGAGCGGACGGGAGAGTGTGGCGCAGGGAGGAGAGAGAGCGAACGGCGAGAGAAGGAGCGGCGAAGCACTGCACCTACCCTCTCCTACACTCTCTCGCACCACATGCTCCGGTTGCTAGGGGCGAGGATAAGCACGCGCGCCCGCAGCTGTTGCTATGGGAGAGGGAGTGAGAGCGGAGAGATAACCGCGCCGCCGCGGACAACGCCGGAGAACGCCGCACAACGCCGGATGCCTGACATAGCCTGACTAAGAAATGCATTCGCATTTAAAATAATCACCGCCCAAGCACTGCGTACAAATGGTTAACCAGCGAAGCTGAAATGTGCGGCTCCGGTGTTTAGCAGTGGGTTCAACCCGACGCGGCACTGAAGCCTTCCACAATTATCGTTGCCAGGTTGTGGTCGAACCACAGGCGGTCACAGACGTCGCAGCCGAAGCCAAAGTGCCGCTGGAGAAACTCGCCCAAAGCGGGCGTTCGCCCCGGTGAACGCGCTCCCGCAATCATCACGTCGACGCTGGCCCGCAACGCCCCTTCTTCGGCGGGCCGTTGCTGCAAGCGTTTGACCCTTCAAGCGTCGTACCCGATGGCGCGCGAGCTTGGGTACGACGCTCAGAATGACGTAACTGATAGCACAGCCAATGGAGACCGCTCGTGACACAGATGCCGAGCGGCTTTTCGTTTCTCCTAGCCATATACAGCTTTCGCTGTAAAAGAGGTCTTCCGCACTCACGTAGCAAGTCCGGTCGACCTCGCAGTGGCCGTCGTATCCAGTAAGTTAATCCTGACCAGGTGGCGATGGCGTCGTGAGCGGCGAGAGCCGCGGCGCACATTCCACGAGCAGGAAAGTCCACTGGAACCCAACGTCAGCACTGCACGAAGCGCCGCAGCAAGTGCGGCAAGCGCAGCGTCCCTCGGGTCGTCAGGCGGTAGTCGGCGCACTCGGTGGAGGCGATGGGGTCGCTGCCGAGTTGGTCCGGCTGTTGCCGGCGAGAGCGTCCCGAAAGGAGCGGCCCTTTTCGACAACCGCACTGCCCCGCTTGGTGTTGTTATTCACAGCGGTCCTGGCTTGTTCCAGCGCTTGGCGGCGAGTCACGGTGCCGTCAGATGAGGCTATGATGACGGCGGCTTTGCGCTGAAGTTGCCAGGAAGGGCAGCGCGGTTCAGTAGCTGCGTGTTTCCCATTGCAGTTGATGCAGCGAGGGCTGTCAGCTGGACACGGTCCTGGCGCATGTGGGTGACGGCGCAGCGTAAGCAGCGTTCATCACGGGAGCCGGTGGCCGTGGCGTGCCCGTAGCGACCGCAACGGGAACATTGAAGAGGCCTTGGTAGGCGCGGACGAACCGGGCGCTTGTGCTTGAACAGCAGGATTTCTTGGGGTACAGTTGTGCCCTCAAAAGTAAGAGTTAGGCATTTGCCTCGGACGCACACCGGACACAAGAGGGACTGGTGAAGCGATGTTTGCCGCGAGATCCGTCGAAGTCGACGTGTGGGTCAACTCCGAAAACCATGCCGACGCAGGTGTTGTGAGCGATTGGCTTGGACTTGACCTTTACCTCAAAGATCGTCCCCACCCACTGCCCAGTAGGGCAGTTGGGTCGGAGTCAGGAGCCAAGTCCACGGCGACCAGGTTGCGGCGAAAGTTCACCCGGACCCGTCGGGTAGCAAGGAATCCCGACAGAAACCCGACAATAGCATCTCTTGACACGGCTAGGAAATTTGATTTCCTCCCAACCGGGCGAAATATGATCGTGGCTGTGTGAGGCGAATTGCCATAGGCTAAGAGCTGCTGTTGGTTGGAGGGTGTACGAGATGGGGTGCTGGAAATGCACGGTCGTCTCACGCCCAGGGGTAGCGGCTTTCGAAGGTGACGGTGGGGCGCTGTTTGGAGCCGGCGTCAGATTCTTTAATAAAGGCGCGGTTGTTTCGGCGGGCGCCGTTTCATCGGCGGCCGGGTGGGGGGAGGAGTCAGGAGTAGTGCTGATGTTGAAGCGGAAAGTGGCCGCTCCAGATTCCCTCCACGCTGCCGCCGAAGTGTCGTGTGATGTGGAGGGAGTGTTGTGCTCCCAAAAGGAGCTGAATGTGGTGGTATCCATTTCTGCTGTGGAGGTATTTCTCAGAATGGGGCTTTCCCTCTCTTGCGCGCTCCGGGGGCGAGCTCGGTTCGTCGCGAGGGGCCGGACGCTCCTGCTGAGGTTTGCCGTACTGTCGCGGACGACGCCGAGGAAGTTGCCGGTGTGGTAACATCCTTTTGTTTCTTTTGCGGTCCCTTGGACCGCGTGTTGCCCCTGCTCCTGAGGACCATGGATTCCATATTTTTATTAGCCCTCAAAAGGGCTGCGCGCCCGAAGGTGCGAGATGGGAAAAGGAGAAAAAATTGTCATGACTGCGCGCACTGAGGCGCGTAGTCGTAGGAGCGAAAAATAAAGGAGGTGTGTCCTCCTGTGTGTATACTAGTCGAACTCTGATACGCTCAAAGTCGCCGAAGTTCGCTAAGAAATGCTTCGCATTTAAAAACCGCAAATGAAACGAGGGCCATCACCATCAGACACAGGTTAGCAATGTTACTCGCTATGCAAATAGGCCCTGCATCAGCGAGTGAAATATACAATGATCTGTTATTTCGACGATGTTAGGTGGAAGGGAGTTCCACTCGTTTATGCATAATGATAATGGCAAATTTTGCAACTTGTTGGTCCTGCGAGAATGGGGGGCCACCCTGTGCGCATGATCGACGCGGGTTGAGGTACGAGGGGCTGAAAAGATATGAGACTGGGCGAAGGATGAGTTGCTGTGATAAAGTGAGAGACAGAACGATAGTCGAGTATGTCGCCTGCGCATGGCAAGTGTGGTAAGGCTAAGCTCTGCTTTTAGTAAAGAAACACTTATGTAACGTGAGTAGGATGATGAGATAAACCGAGAAGCTTTATTCTGTACCATTTCGAGCATGTTAGTAAGACCGATCAGGTGAGGATGCCATATGATTGAAGCGTACTCTAGAGATGACCGAATCAATGAATTGAAAGCGCGCAGTCTTGTGTCCCTATTAGTGAAATGCAAGCGTCGTTTAAGGAGGCCGAGTTTCTTGAGAGCCTTATCAGTAATATGCTCTATGTGTGCAGTCCGGCTTAAATCTGCAGTGAGTATTACGCCCAGATACTTAAAGACGCGACTTTTTCTATTGCCGAATTCGTTGATTTTATAAGAGCTACAGCATGCAGAAGTGATAAAAGTAAACATTAAGTGCTTTGGTTTTTTCGACGTTAATTTCCATCTGCCAATTGCTGCACCATTCCTTAACCCTGGTAAGATGTGCCTTGTAGTTCTGCAATGTCATCTGTGCAAGTTATTTTCCTATAAACAACACGGCCGTCCGTAAAAAAAGATGGATTGACGAACTTACGTTAGATGCAATGTCGTTTATGTATACTAAAAAGAGAAGAGGGCCCAGCACGCTGCCGTGTAGCACACCGGATGTTACTCGGGTTGAGTGAGATATGTAGTGGGTTAAGTTTAACTGACTGAGCCGTGTTGTTTAGAAATTCTTGTATCCATGCAGTCGTTTTGGGGTCGAGGCTGAGATGCCGTATTTTTAGCATTAGCCGGTTATGGGGAACACGGTCAAAAGGCTTAGAAAAGTCTATGAAGTCTATGAAAATCGCATCGATGCAGATGGACTTATAAAGGGACAGCTCTGTGCAGGTCTGTCACGAGTTCGAAAAGTTGAGTCTGACGATTTTTCTCGAAAACCATGTTGGGTGTGAAAAAGTAAATTGTTACGGTTGAGATGACCCATGACCTGGGAGTGTATGATGTGCTCCAGTAACTTGCACGAAATGGACGTTAGTGAAATCGGCCTATAGTTGTTGGGGTGATTGCTGTTACCAGACTTAAATATGGATACCACACTAGCACTCTTCCAGTCATCTGGTACACGACCAGATTCAAGGGTTTACTGGAGAATTAATGCAAGCAAATTAGCTGAATGTTGGCAGGTTAATTTAAGTAGTTTGGCGCTGATGCCATCGGGGCCCCGACTGGTTTTGAGGGGAAGCCGATTGACAGCGCTAGCTACCCCGCGCTCCGTAATTAGGATTGCTGGAATTTTAATGAATATTGGTTAAACTTTCTGTTACGCCCCAAAAGAACTTCCGATTGAATGTCGTACGCGAGCTGCTGACATTTATGAGCGGTTACACTGATGTTTGTAGTACTTTCAGGCATAGTCTACTTTACCTTCAACCAGATTCGCGTGGAAGCGACGCTGCACTACGGTCACGTTCTTTGAAGGTCGTATGTAAGCTCTCAAGCCGCTTTCTCTTCAGTAAGACCAAATCCTTAGATGCCTCCTGAAACGCGAAAATTGACCGCCGGCCGGCGACAACACGAGCGATGAAAAAAAAACATCATCACGTGATGACGCAACCATATTACGTAATCGTGCCGTCACATATCGTCAAAATTTGTTACATCACGATGCCGTCACAGAACGTGACGTCGCACGGATCACGTCATCACACGAAATTGTCGTTTGTTCAAAAGTGGGCCGATCACGGAGGCAGTCCACAACCAGGTGAGGTGCAGAAAGCTTGCAATGCCTCGGATCCTGGAGGAAGTGCAAAGCCAGGTCATGTGCAGAAAGCTTTCGGACGGTAGGGCGGCGCAGGATCGATACATCGACTGAGAAGGAGAAGGCTTTCGCCTTGGAGTCGCCTTCGGCGAATGCAGAAGGGACCCTGTGAGTTTGCCACTGGGCAGGACATCAGTTCCATCACAGTGATTGTTGGTGGCGTCTCATCAAGTTGTCGAAATTCATCTATCAGCTTTTAAGTTGCAATGAGCCCAGGCCATGCCAATTGTACCTTTTATTCGCACGCTATGAGATCTCACTCTACCAGCACGTAGTCCATTCATCGCACCAGATAATTTTCCACGTCCACTTCGAACTACATATCGTTAGGAATGTGCGAATAGCGAAATTTCATCGCGAATCAAATTCGAATCGAATAGTGCCGAACAGTGGCCCAAGATATCGAATATCGAATCGAATATCGAATACGAAACATTTTATTCAAAATTGAAAGGAAGGTCAAATTAGGGAGTTTTCGAAAAGGGGCCCCAAAAGTTTGGCGCCCTCAAGCCCTTTGCGTACGCTTACTTTGGGTCAAGCAGGAGATGACAGTTTTGGAATAGGGTTTCGCTCTTACCGATTGCGTCTTGAGTTGCAAGCGCCACTACGCGGTCAAAGAGAAGCTATTACAAAAATAAAAGTAAAACTTACTGGTTTAGTAATAAAAAAATTAACTGCAAGTTGCGTTTCTTCGTGTTTAAATTAAAAAAGAAGCTTTTTTTTAGTATCAAAAAGCAACTTTTATTTCTTAAAGTAACCACGCGCGCTTCTATGAGCGACGGTTATCAGCTTTTATCAGCCAAGGGCACGCTGAGAACCGTCACCTCAGTGTGTGCCGCCATGAGTGTTTACACAAAGCTTTTTGGGGAGGCTTTGAGGCTCTCCCTAAATTCGAGAAATAGCATCCCCAACGCAAAACCCAAATGCTGTTCGGGTTTCGCGCATGCGCAGTGGCCTCGACGCTATTTCCTTGGGGCCCCAAAACTTTTGAGGCCCCTATTCGAAAACTCCCTATAAATGAAGTCTGTTTGTATCCTCCAGCGCATAACGCAGCAAGAGAATGCTGCCAAAAGACTACAAATTGTACTACAATGGTAACGTTGTGCTTCATCGTCTTGAGTGATCCGTGCCCAAAAATCTTCGATCGCACATTCATAGCAGCGTTTTAACTGCGCACCGGAACGATGGGAGTCTGAACGAGTGGGACGGTGCGGTAGTGGCGACTGCACAGCGTGAACTAATTTTCACATGTGAAGCCAATCACCGATTGTTTCGTGGGCCAAAGTCGGGACGCTTTACGGCACTTGCGGCATACGCGACAAAACTACACAAGAAGTCCGCACCTTCGTTTCGGAAGCGAAGTTGCGAAGGGCTTGGCATTTGTCGCATGTTTTTTTTTCTTTTTTTTCTTTTGCGTGAAGAAATGACAATCGTCTTTAAAATAAGCATGCGTTCGCTTTTCAACCAGGATATCGGTGAAAGTATTGACGAGATGCCTACTCTATCGATAAAGTTAGTTTAACCAGCCTACCCGAACAAAGTTGCATCCTCGGCCTTTTTTCGCGTTTTAGATATTCGTCGTGTCGAATTATTCGATTAGGTATTATTTTAATACGAATTGGAAATTCTAATATTCGTACACCCCTACATATCGTAGTCCGCTTGATTCACAGCACAAGCGCTGTAAATGGACTTTAAGCGGGCGGGCGGTATCCACACTCACAGGCAATGTCTTATGATCTTTGAGGTAGCATAAACCAGGCTGTATCGCTTTTACACATTCCCGGTTCTGAAATGGCAAATCGACACACGTGCTTCTATTAGTAGATGCCGTCCATCGTAAACTTCAATGCAAGAGCAGTAAGTTCAACCGCAGATCAACAGCATGTCCAAGTAGACTTTCGCTTTCACATTCTTAAAAATCGCCTGAATTTTATTTATTATTTTTTTACTCCTTCGAACACCGCAAGGACGAAGCTGACGAAACTGAGGCGCAGCTCGCACGCTCAGGTGCTTTATTTCTTAGGTGCGAACGCTGCAAGAACGAAGTGAGCGATGTACACGCGTAGCTGTCACGTTCTTTTCTTTTTTCGAAGATTTGTTTAGGACATCACACCAGCTTGAAGCGCAGACATCTCAGACTTTCACGTTAAAAAGGGCTTACAAATGAACGCCAGGAGTATGAAATTCGTGAAGGGAATAAAAGCAACCGGAAATATTCCCGTGCTATGTAAGTGCAGTGTCGGAGAACCAAATAAGGAGTCTTGAATGTTTATAAGGGTCGAAGACACCAATATATTCGCAAGAGTCGAAAGCGTCACCTCTCACGAGGGACTTCATTAGTGATAACTTCGGCAAGAAGGAAAGCTCAATCTAAAAGTATCAACTAAGTTAAGCAGCAAGAAAGTTTGACAGCTCAGTATTTAACAGAAAGAACACTTACTGAAAATAGGCAGAAGAAAATTTTGTTGGCAATTACACAGAGGCATGATCATTTCAAATCTCAGTACAGTTAATCAAACAGATTGTACAAGGAGCAATTTTCATGTGACTAGTGCCATAGAGCAAGTTAGTAAAGCGTTCAAAATTATGATTCGATGACGCCAAACCAAATAAAGCTTATATATACGATGGGAAAGATTATAAGGAGCAAATGTACTTAAAGTTGAACATTTGACAGACTTCTGTCTGGTTGGGAAGGAAGTAATTTTGGGAAAAGGACACCAACGAACTTATTCAATTAAAGTAATAACATAGTTACTTAAGATGAAGAATCCCGACGTTTCGGGTCCAACTCGGACCCTTCTTCAGGGGTGACTGAGTGGCACCAGGGAGCAACAGAGTTTTTGGCGCCTTCTTCTCAAGGCGGCGGGTCACGCTTGTTTTCACCGACATGCCGTAGCCTGTTGTAGCACACACTCGGGAGCGCACCAGCCGACCGGTTCACGTTTCCAGGTGTTGCCTGAATATGCCACGACTCCACAAAAAGCTGCTTGTGGAAACTGACCTCACAGTCGACGACGCGGGAGTTGTCAAAGGCGATGCGGTGGTCGTTGATCTCGCTCTGCTCTGCCAGCGCGCTCCTTTGTCGGTCAAACTTGCGGACATCGTTCCGGTGCTGTCGCAGCCTCTCTGAAAGGTTTTTTGTCTCGCCCACGTACGACGCGCCACAATCCGCACAAGGGATAGAGTATACCACTCCTCGCGCTTTCTCTTTAGGTGGTCTGTCTCTTGGGCGCGGGAAGAAGCGGCCGAGAGTAGACGTTGGCTTATGCGCCACATTTCTTCCCTGCCTCGAGAGAACACGTGCGAGCGCTTCGCTGGTGCCTTTGACGTAGGGAATGCAGACGCGCACATGCTTTGGAGGCGACGGGTCAGTGCCCTATTGAAGGGGTCGGGGGAACGGGCCTGGCGGCGTGCAACCCTCGCCATGAAAGCTTTAGAGTAGCCGTTGTTTAGAAGGTCGGATCTGATCTTCTGTTCCTCATCTGGCCGTTTATACTCCGAAGAACAGACCCTCTGTGCACGGGTGAGTAGATATGATACCACCGCCGCCTTATGGTGGAAAGGGTGGTTAGAACTAGCGTCGAGGTAGCGACCGGTGTGGGTTGGTTTCCGGTACACCGAGAATTGCAGCAAATCTCCCATCTTTGTAACTAGGACATCAAGGAACGGCAAACAGTTGTTTCTTTCCCGTTCCACTGCGAACTGAATGGCCGGCTCGATAGAGTTCAGGTGGGCTGTGAAGGCGTCTACGGCCGAAGTTTTTAGGATGCAGAAACAGTCGTCGACATACCGTAAAAATACCGTCGGAGCGATGCCAGCCGACTGCAGGGCTCTTCCTTCTACCGCTTCCATCACGAGGTTCGCTGTTGTTAAAGACACAGATGCCCCCATCGCTGTACTAGTTAGCTGTTTGTAGTATTCTCCGTTGACGGAGAAGTAAGTACTGCTGAGACAAAAGTTCAGCAGGCGGCACAGCTCGTCAACGCTCAGGTTTGTTCTGGCTTTGAGGTTCTCGTCACACTCAAGTGCCTCACGCGCTGTGGCCACTACTAGTTGGATGGGTACGCTTGTGAAGAGGGAGACCGCATCAAAGGACACGAGGATTCGTCTTCGCCAACAGGTACTGGAGAAAGGAGCTCAACAAAATGGCTGCTGTTCTTCACGTGGGTGGGCGTGTTTCCCACAAGAGGTGCCATAAACACCCTGTGACCCTCGCTGGTGTGGACGAGAGGTTTGATGCGAAGGCTCCGGGGCACCAGATTCCGGTCCCGGCATGTAGAGAAGAAGTTCAGATGCGTCTTCAACACAGCGATGCTGCGTGTGGTGTTTACGTAGCGTTTTGCGGACACTGCTGTCTCTGGGCCGAAGTCAAGGCGTAATGATTTAAAGGTGAACATTTGACAGATTTCTGTCTGGTTGGGAAGGAAATAACTTTGGGAAATGGACACCAACCAACTTATCCAATTAAAGTAATAACATAGTTACTCTAAAATGAAGAATCCCGACGTTTCGGGTCCAACTCGGACCCTTCTTCAGGGGTGACTGAGTGGCAGCAGGGAGCAACAAAGTTTTTGGCGCCTTCCCGACGTGAGTGCGAATGTGCGCCATATTTTTTGAAGCTTATTGTAACATCTAGAAAATACAAGTGACATGGTTCATAGGTATAACTGAAGGAGGTCCCGCAGTAAATACTGTCAGGGGCACCTTCTCGCGGAATGTATTGCTTCTCTTAATCGACTACCTGCTTGTTACGGCAGTTCAGATACGCGTCGTCTGCAGCGAGTTCCGTCAGGTTCTTTTCCCCATCAGATGTAGTCACATAACGACACAGCGCCGACGCAGAGGTGGTACAGGGGGGGGGGGGGGGAGGATTCGCTCGCTCGGCCAGGCAGTAACGCCTCCTCTAGCGGCCCGCTAGAGTCATCCCCATGTTTCCGAAACGATTTAGCAATTTTAATTAATTATTGTGATTCATTTTTGGCTGTTTTCTTAACTATATTATTTTAGACCTTGTTCGTTCATTTTGTTCCGTTTTTGAGCATTGCGGCCCTTATTATGACCTGTAATGAGCGCTTTACCGTGAGTGTGATGACGAAACATGAGAAGGATGGACGACATGCCGGGCGCCAGAAGTTCTCCGCACTTAAAATGGGGTGTCTCAAGAACTGCTTGTAACAACTCTTCGGATTAAGTTCGCACTGTTACTCAGGAATGATAATTCCTCGGACTGCTTCATGCCAAAATAAATTATTGCGAAAGGGAACACTATCATAAATGCTTGACTGCCAGCAATTGTGATTTTGGGGTACTCACGCCTTATCAATTTTCATCGCCGCCAAAGGGCTGCTACTTCTATTCATTTTAAGAAAAGCCATGGAAGATGCGTCAAGACTGTCCTTTTCAGCAACACCTCCCCGTTACGCACGAAAAAACTGCAAAAGTAAATCAATTTATGCCTTAATCCGAAGAGTTATGAATTCAAAGTGTTCCCACTGTACTTATTTATATTTTCACTGAAAGGCATATTGGAATTTACCCCCCCCCCCCCCGAAAAAAAAAACGCCGCCGTTGTTTTTACAGAAGTATCACTACATCCCCCCCTCCCCCCTTTTTTTTTAATAGAGCAACCGCTTTACCGCTCCTGATAAAAACAAACCCAGAAAACGAATACGTTCATGCGTCTGACGTCGCGCGTGCACTGCCAATGAACCCACATTAAACATTGCCACGTGCCGCGGTGGCACGGTGCTCTGATGCTGACCCGATAGTCGCGTGTTCGATCCCGGCCGCGGTGCTCGCATTTTGACGGACGCTAAATGATGTCTATCCCAAGTGGTCGCAACTTCTGGAGCAGTCCACTGCGGCGTGTCTCATATTTATATCGCGGTCACGGTACGTGAAACCCCAGAAATGATTACTACACTGTACATGACTTGAGATCAGTGCCCCGTCCCCCATTTATTATAAATTTCCGATGTGTACGCCGAAATACAAAATATTTAAGAAATGGTTGTACATGGCTTTTATCATGTATTTTTTATCATATATTTTTCACACTTCCTCGGTATAAGTAAGTTGCTCAGAACTAATGAAATAAGTGAAACTTCTTTTTTCTTCAAGCCGTCCAGCTAACTACTTTTCAGTGTGCAGTTCCATTTTCTGTAAAGCACTTCACAAACTTTTCCACTGAAATACATACAATGCACGCTCCCTCATTCTGTGAAGCAGTGTGAAGCAAAAGGGCATCTGAGCTTCTCCGGATTTTTAATCTTTGTAGTGCATGTTTGCAAGCTTCTGGGTGTTTTGTCACGTCGGCTGCATTACTAAGCAACTGAGCTCAAAGTTTCCATGAACAGAAAAAAGAAGTCATGAGCGAGAACAAGTAGGACGGGTAGTTTATTTTGTTAGTGGTCGTTTTGATCTAGTGCTTGGTTCTATACAAGTTATACCTGACTCTGAACATGACAATGAATCTATTGCTTCGGAAGCTACACTCTTAGCAAACAACCGCTTAAAACAACGCATATAAGGCGGAAAGTAAGTCAAATTTCCGACGCTTATAAATGGCTCTCTAAGCGGCCTATTTATGCGGCTTTTCTATGCGGCCCCTAGCTATGCGGTACCTTGTTCATGCGGCCCCTGGCTAAGCGGCTCTTTTTTATGCGGCCTAGGTTTATGCGCCTCTTCCATATGCGGGGCCATCTCGTTGCCAGAAGGCCGTTTAAAAGTGACCGCTTAAAGCAACGCATACCGTCGACTTGGTTAAGCGGTATTTCAGGTCAAATCTGTCCGGCTTACATACGGCTCATTATGCGGCCAAAATATATGTGGTACTTTTCGCGAATATTTTGAGAAAAAAAAAGATTTGTTATACTTTTTTTCTCGATCGTGCATCTGCTGCTTTTCTTCCTTTTGTTGTTTTCAGCCGTTTACCTCATGAATATGCATACACACATCACAAGAACACTGCACAGAGTCATAAACCATATATCAACATACACACACGACACCACGTGGATTTGAACCCAGGCCAACCGCGTGATAAGCAGACACTGTAACCACTACACCACCGCACCACACGAGCACGCGGCTTTCTATGTGCACTTAACGTTATCATGGACGATTTGATTACCTGCTACAAGTTAACGCTATAATTCTGCGTGTATGAGAGCCATCGTTCGCGTATATATGCGCGTGTATACGTGTGCACGACCTTGAGCGAACAACCCTCGCGGGCAGTCACAGTCAGTTTGTGTGTATTCTCGTCCGACGGTTTGCGCATCCCGCACGGAGACGGACGTGAACCACGAGCGACTCGTTTGACAGTGCATTTCCATTTGCCGGCGTCATACAGCATGCAGCGAACGTGCCCTGATGTACAACCAGCCGCCAAAGAAAAGTTTTCTGCGATGTTTGACGAAGTACAGGCAGGAAGGGCAGAAGCCAGCTGATCGGTGTTCCTATCTCATCTCCGCTCGGCGATGCCTGTAGTGCAGTCTCCCACGTCCTTCGCGAGCATCACGTTGCTGTCGGTGCGTTTATACGGTCAGTATTGTGTAGCATTTCATCTCAGGGAATTAGATTAAAACACATATAATCGATATTATTCGCGCGACACATACGTTTGGCGCTGTACAGCACGTGCGGGGCGACGGGCCAGCTTTCAGATCGGGCGCGCTTATTTTCTCTCCGAGAGGTATGGAATAGACAAGAGAAACGTTGTTGTTGAGTCCAAAGTACAAAGAGCCTTCGCAGAAAAAGAATGCAGTCTCCCGAGCTCATGGCTGACCGCATCGACGAGCGATGCCGTGGAATTGTCATGCTAAGCAGGATGGCGCGTCGAAGGTTTGCTCGTTCTCGTGTCCGCTCGTTGTTCACAGTTGAAAGTGATGCTCTCCTTAGCTTCAAAAACGATTAAACGTGCGCATGACTGGCGCGGAAAGAGCGCGCGTGAATTCGATTGCATCACTCGGTCGAACACAGGCGTGCGCAGGGTTCCCCTTCAGGGGGGGTCGAAGGTTCGTCGCAGAGCCCCCCTCCCTATCATGTCAATGCATGGGGCTGACTTTGCGCACCCCCTCCCTCTTATGTCAATGTATGAGGCTGACTTTGCGCCCCTCTCCCCCCTCTTAGGTGACAATGGGAGGCGGCCACCCCCTTGCCCCCCCCCCCCCCTCCCGTGTGCACGCCTATGGTCGAACATGTTTTCTGCCAAGCAGCTCATTAAAAGAAGCTAGCAATGCTTGAAATCGAATGAACTCATATTGTGATCCAGAGTTCAAGGATAAAATCATGGCCCCTCTTTAAAACCAAAACTGCCCTAGCATTATTCAGACGAATAATGCTAACAATTATACAATAATGCAAAGGTTGAAACATTCTCATACTTAATGGGTGCTCTTAAATGTAAATAACAATCCAAAATTAAATGTGCACTTGCTTCACACCTGGAAGGTTCATGAAGCTTGAGCTCTACGACGCATCTCAGTTGATACCTTCCATAGCCTTACGTGCCCCCCTTGCTGAAATACCAACTGTCATGCAACATTACTGGCATTGCAATAGGCACATTACTGAGCAGATTGAATAGAGAGGCCTCAAGTGTTTTCTAGAACCTTTCTATACAGAACACGGCTTTCCTTCGCAAGGTTGGCAAGGCACAACTTCGCAAGCTTGTCAGGCACCGAGCCCACCGTCGACACTCTGCCAGCTTCCAATCTTGTCAAAACTCTAGAGCAACCAAACTATGCATGTAAGGAACCATTGCAGGCCTCTTGTTTTGTAATGCTCTCCAAAAACTTTCAAATCTAATCTCCAAGCACTTCAGAGTGTGCAAGCAAGCACAGGCACTAAACGTTTGCCTCGGCCTTCTGCGGTGCACCTCAACAGCTGGAACAGTTATATTGGCTCGTAGACCATCCTATTACAACATACATCTCAACCAACATGCTGACGGCACATATTCGCCACATTTCATGATTGAAATCAAGCAATCTCATCTGCATGCGAGACCAACGACCACAGGCATCATTCTCCAAAGTAGTCGAAACTCATCATGCCTTAACACCATTGGGCTTCATACCCTCGGCAAGTTCACCATCTCTCTTGTTATGCTTACGTCAAACCGAAATGCACCTTTCCGTCCCAGGAATAAGGAAGATTGACCTTTCTACTCTGGCTTTGAAGCAAGCAGCTCTAAACAGCTGGTATACCTTTTCTGTTTACCGAATTAATGTCCACACGAATGGCTCTTTGACTCGTACCAGCTTCACTGGCACAGTGGTCATTCCACAGCAGCACGTTAACCTCAGATATTACTTTCCCACATTACAATGTTGACCAGTTCAGAGCTTGTTGCCCTGCGAGGTGACATAAAAAAAACTTTAGTCAAGAACCGGCTAATTGATTGGCTGTGTTCGATGAATGAAAAGTGGCTTGCACTGTCTGTGGTCAGCTCTTCGTCGCGGATTGTACCAATAACTTGCGTCTGACACAACAAACGCACCACTATATGATAGAAAAACAACACAACGTCTTGTTTCGGTGGCCGCTAAGTAATTGCGGTATCTTTGGCAACTACCTTGCCAATAAAGCTGCCAGGAAAGTACGTGAAGGAAAAAACTTGTTTGAATTATTGCAGCCTAAAGCCTATGCAAGGTGGCACACAGAAAGACATTGCAGAAGTGGCACACCCTTCAGCTCACGTTCCGCTGCATTAATTCGACCCACTGCTGTAACTGCAGCTGCTACCTAGTCTTTACAGGGGTGAAGAAATGTTGCTATGTTATCTATGCCTTTGTGTAGCATTCACCAGTGCATATTCATTCAAGCTTAATATGGCCGATACCACCTAATGCAAGGACTGCTCTGTGGAGGAGGCTACCGAGCATCTCCTGTGTTAGTGCCCATCTTTGAAAAATGAGTGGCTTGAACTAGGTACATGCAACTTTAGCTCACCTCAACGGAAATGCCTATATGGTTGACAAGATGCTTGGACCATGGGACAGTGCATCGACGTTGCGATAAGCAACAAAATCGATGCTGAAATTTTTCAAGGCTATGAGACTGATTGACTGCCCGAAACGCAAAGCACAAAACTGTTGCTATGTCGGCACCTACAACCATAGGTCGGCAAACTCACTCATGAGTCGACTCACTCACACTCACTGAGACTCAGATTGGGCCGTGAGCCCGAGTCTAAGTGAGTCCGGGTGAGTAATATTTTGGTGAGTGTGAGTCCGAATTAGTCCGGTTGAAGAAAATTTTCGTGAGTCTGAGTCCGAGTGATGTAAATATTGGTGAGTCTGAGTTCGAGTAAGCGCTAAGCGCGAAATATATTTTGTGAGTGAGTCTGAGTGAGGTCCACCATCAATTGCCGACCTATGGTCCTATCTACTCATCTTCAGCTTTACTATCATCGTTATATCCGCTTAATTTTCTACTCAGATCTTTTCAAAGATATTTCAACAATGTGCTACCTGATATTTTTTTTTACCCGACGCGTGAGTTAGGAGACGGGGGGGCGCGATGACCTGCACCCACAAACTCTTTCAGGGGAAGTTCTTGATAAAGATATTTCGTGCGACACGAGTATTTCATAGAATTGACCTTACTGGGTTGAAACCACTGATAACTCGTATTTAAAGGTACAAGATATAAAGGCGTATCGTAGAGCACCGATTACATAAGGTATTGGCGTTAAACAGCATTGACACCAAGATTGAAAAAGCTAATTTTACGCTAACGAACTCATGAGTCGACTCACTCAGACTCAGGTGAAGCCGTGAGTCTGAATTAGTCCGGCTGAGTAATACCTCTGTGAGTTTGAGTTCTTCGAGTGAGTCTGGTCGAGTAAAAGTACAGTGAGTCTGAGTCCGAGTGAGCCCGGTGGAGGAAAATTTTGGGGAGTCTGAGTCCGAGTGAGTCCTCAGAGCAAAATATATTTCTTGAGTGAGTCTGAGTGAGTTCGAATTTTTTTGACGACCTATGCCTACAACAGTGGACTTTTTCTTCTTAAACTGTTCTTTCTCCTTTCCCAGTATAGTGTGACCCCCCTGGGCTCAGCCTTGGTTAATTTCCCAGCCTTTCTTTTATCCTTCTCTCTCTTTTATGTTTTCTGAGCCCTTCCCTTAACTAAAAAGGTCTGGCATCAGGCTGCTTCGTCTTCTACCACTACTTGTCATTTTTTGCACCATTTTGTTGAATATCCAAGCCAGTATTTAGTGCTATTAAGTGGAAATTAGTGCTGCAGATTCAGCCGAATAATGAGATGCAGCATCTGTATGGAGCTTCACTAAGTATCGTAATCCTTAGAGCAAACTGTGCAGTGCTATGTTTGTGTGTTAAGTCTTCTGAAAGGGTGTTAAGAGAGAACACGTATGTAATAGTCCCGATTGCAAAAATTCTTTTACATCGTGTTCCACCCTTTCAATGTAATAAGGCACACGAGGACAGAACGAACACAGGCAATGAATGAAGTAGGTTGATGCAATGAAATGCAAACCACCAATTGTTTTATATTCAATGAAAGAACAGATTTACTACTTGAGTCAAAGGATGTATTGCAACAACGAGCACGAGCTGATTAATGAAATAGTCTTAAAATACTTTCCACATACATTATTGCTCAATGTTCACCTTCAAGGTGTTCTGTTGCAGCGGCAACACACCTAATTCACTCCTCAAAGCATCTCTGCAATCGTTTCCTTTGAGTGATCTTCAAGTAAGCTGTTGATTTAGATCAAATTTAGTGAATGTCATGAATTAATGTCACCTTCAAAACATATGTGACCTTCCAGTAAAAGGAGAAGTCGTTGCATTTAAGTCGCTGAACTAGTTTGGAATGTGGGCTTGTCGTTATCTAGTTTCTTAATGCTTGTTAATGGGCTAGTTGGTTTTGATGTATATTGAAATGAAAAACAGTGCGAGAAGACAAAGACTGAGGGCACACACACGAGCGCTGACTCACAGCTGACTTCATTTCTAGCAGAGCATAACATATTTAACGTACACAAGAAAATAAAGAAATGTTCGACAGCCATGTGCACTTCTCATCCGCTCGTTACAACTGCTACCTCATCTAATTACACATATCAAGAAACCGTGTTGTTTTTTTGGTCAGCAGCAGCGACACCATGCTAACGCATGTGTCATCCTGCTTTTCTTAGTTTTGCAGCTGCGACTATTATTCAGGTAATTTTGTTGCAAGAGCGGCTAAGCTCTGTCATGCTTTCAAAGCGTGGAATGCATCCACACTCTGCAGTGTAATCCTAAATGACCGGAGGTTGTGGGTGCATTCTAAGCTTTGAAAGCACGATAGCACTCAAGCATGGCAGTGTGCGTGTCCCCTTTTTGTCTCCTTCTTCTCGTGGTGTTTTTAATCTCAATATTTTATCAAGACTGAGTAATGTTGTAGCGCATCTAGAAAAGACAAGCAAGGCACATGAACACTGAATGTAACACAGTGTGTGTGTTGATCTGCCTTCCTTGTGTCTCAATCTGTATGCACTACAATATTATAAAGAAACGAATTAACAATCTGGAAGAGCACGGGCAGTTCGCTGTCTGCCGGCCACTAAACAATTATCAGTGGATCCTCAAAGGACTATGTAACCAGTGTATTCAAATCATAGTCAAAGGAAGTGAGGATTGGGTCTGAGTAGCTTTTGTGTATCTTTTTTATTGCATAACATAAAATCCATTTCAAAAATTGAATACATACAGCACAGCTGTTCAGCAATACAACAGTTACAGAAATCTGCAGCAAACTGTGCCAGAGTATATGTGAGGAAAGAATCGAGATTGGGATGATCAAGAAAGCGCCCCATGACTGTCCCAGTCTCCTTTCCTGCATGTCACACATCCTTTCCGGCACGTGTTTGCTGCTGTAATAAAACAAGCAAAAAATAAATTTTGAGCACAAGCACACTTGGTAGAAACGTGAAAGCCAGAACACTGCATTGAAACAGCAGTGGGCATTTAGAAAATGGAATGCAGCACTCTGACTAAGACAAGAACAAGTAACAAGAAAATAATTGAGATCAACATATCAGCTGCCAACAAGACGAGTCACACCTGTGGAGCTATCCCTGCTGCACTCATGTTACGAGGATAACAAAGTAAGGAAAATTATTAACAGTTAAGCTTTTATTGGCGATTCAAAAGGTGTACGTTGTGAATAGTCGTTGCAGTGCTCCTAGTCTCGTATCGGAATGTGGATTTTTGAAAGAATGCTCAGCTAAGTGAACTACGGCTGTTACTGGGGGCAGCAGCAAACATTTTACTGCATCACATTGTAAATTAAGAGAGGAATCGTGTTACAATTACACCTGCATCTTGTTTTTCCCAATAATTTCCTTTCAATAATGCTTGTCCCCTTAGAACGAAAATAAAAAAACAGACTTTTAACTTCCCCAGCTTTTTGTCATTAGTGCCTACTACCTTTTTATTTCCTTGCAGTGCTATGCTTGGGAGGGAAACAGCAGGTCTATATGTTCCATGTTCCCTCCTAGTATACACAGAATCCCAAATAACTAGGGAAAAACGATTTCTGCAAGCGGAGAGGATGTTAAGATATTGAATTTCCTTTAAACAACATGCTTCAAATAACACTCCCCCCCTCCAACGTGCAAAATGTGCGCAACAACGACGTATTGTCATTGCGTCAGAACATGGAGCCACAAATAAGTAGACCCAGGAACGAACTAACCAAAAAGTATATATTTGAAACTCGCCCAACATGACCGACTAGGTACAACATATGCCATTACCAGGCACAGGGCTCACTACACACCACACGATGACTAACAAGAATGGAACTAATGTCTACGACCAAGGCCCGTACACCAGCCCAAAATAACAGCTCAAACTGTGGCACTAACAGGCAACTGCAACACAACATGTGCACATCATCCTCATCTGCATAGATCCACATGTGAATGCTGTACTTTAAAAAAAAAATGGGCAAGCTTGAAGAAGAATAAAAGACTTTAGCAGATTGCACTGTGGTATCTGAAGCACGATGAACTACCAACACGCCCAAACTTCCTCCCTTCTGAGGCGCCATGCAGCACGTGATCTTTTTTAAAAACTGGCAGCTGACCAATAAAACTTCACACAACACCTCAGGTAATCAAGTCCGCAATAACAAGACTCTCGCTATTAATGAACGAAAGTAGGAGAATGGATAAAGGGCTTGTTTTTTTTGTTAGACGCCAACTAATGAAAAACCTAATGAACCAACAGACAACACAGCCAAGGAAAGTACATTATTGGTAGTGTTTTAACTGTAGCTAAGTAATTATAACCTAAATGGAAGGGAATTAAAGAGGACAAAAAAGCAACTTTGCCATCAGTAAACACCGAGCCTACAACCTTCAAGTAACACGTCTGATGCTCAGCCAATTGAGCTATGGCAGTGGTCACTTTCCCGTCCACTTTATAGGGTATTAAATACCCAATACCAATACGTTCCTTGGCTTCACTGTCTGTTGGTTTCATTATTTAGTCAACCGGCATCTTTACCAATGCTTAAAGCACTATCAAAAAGACCCACACCCATGAAAAGTGGCTGATTAAACGAGAAAAAATATGGCTGAAATATTATATTGGAGCTTCGAAATACATGAATGGCTTAGATCCGGGGTGCCCGCACTGTGGTCACCCCAAATGTACTCTACAACACATGCTGTGGCAATGCCCTGCGTTGCGCGAGAGCAGCGAGTCTCCCTCTATGGAGGCGGACTGGAACTATCTCCTCACAAGCCACGACAAAGGAGACCAGCTTAGGGCCATCCAGAGGGCCCGCGACATGGCCGTGGAGTTTAACCTCCCCATCCCGTCGTGGGGAGCGGCCCACCGGTGTCACCCCCTAAGGGGGGTCGAGCGCCGCCTCCGGATACTAATAAAGTTATTTGCCTGCCTGCCTGCCTGCCTGCCTGCCTGCCTGCCTGCCTGCCTGCCTGCCTGCCTGCCTGCCTGCCTGCCTGCCTTACAACGGCCCTTGAGCTAGTCGGAAACATTGGGGTCGCAGTAGAGCCCATGGTTAGAACACAACCAGCGATGCCGACTGCTTGAATGCAACTGCTCATGCCGAGCTTGCACCTCGAACACGAGCTTCCTTTTTATTTTTCTCGTCTTTGGCTGCCAGCACCAATGCGCCTGCTGAGCTCATTGATCTAAGCGTCTGTGCCTTGCGGTAACAGTGGGCGCTACAAGCTCACTGCAACACAAACTGACCGTACTTGAAACAGAACTCAGCCATAGGCCCCAACCTTTCCAAACCACCCTAATTCCCAGACATCCTGCAGCAGCGCTGAAATAAAACTAAAATAAAACTAATCTTTTTCTCTCTCCCTCTTGGGTGGCTAGCTATGCACACAATTTATTTACCTAGCCTCAACATGAGATGTTGTGTAAATGCACTGAGAGATGTATGAAATATTATTGTCCTTTGAATAACATGGAGGTCGCTTGAGCTTCACTTCCAAGAGTAGAACGAGATACCGTAATGAGGCCCTGTTCACATTGCCTCTTCAATCACTAGCATGGCTTCACTTCTCAGTGGACACCTTGGCCGTGCCTCAAGGAGAGGAACTTCTGTGTGCATAACGTTGGCCATTTCAAACTATCCTAGAGTCCCTACTGCAAGTACAGTTGTAGAATGCCTTCTAGCCACAATTCTTTTGCAAATCACAGAAGTGCCCACTATGCATCTGTAAGGCAACACGTGAACCTACACAGCTGCTGACTTAACTGACGTTTTTGCTGATGATGGTTATCCAGTATATGTGAACGCTTTGTAATAGTTGAGCCTTTAAACCCCTCGCTACGTATCCATAATGCAAACATGCTGACCTACGCAGCTTCTCACTTTGTAGATGCTATTGCTGGTGATTATTATTGAATATGTCTGAGCACTCTGTAAGGGTCTCTCTTTCTGGACATGCACCGAGTTACGGGGTGGAGCCACTTTTCTTTTGGCTGGTTTTGTATGTTTCCTGGCATCATTTTTGTTTTTTTTTCTTTATTTTTTTTCTTTTTTCGTGCTGAGCGGCTGTATGTTTCCTCCAGTCATTACCATTCTTTTTCTTTTCTTCTTTTTCTTGCACGGGTAGGGACAACGCAATGCGGAGCATGGACACAACGAGGCTGACACAACACATTTGATCGCAGGTTTGATCACGACATAGTCTGAGGTGCAGCTGCATGGCCACTTTTAATCGCCATTTGGCTAGCGTCCAAGTTAAAACTCAATGTGTGTTGGCCCTGATCATAATCAAAAGATTCCGTGCAGCACTGGTATTATTGCACGATGTGAAAGCAAGCTCAACGGCACAAAGAAGTTTGAGCGATCGTGGTGACGGCTGCTATACGGTGGATATGCAGGTCGTTGGAGGAGCACGTAATATTTCCAAAGATTTGTCGTGATTTCGAACATAAGCCTCTTGTGTTCTCCAAAAGAACCTGTCATGGAAACTGGACTCGGTTGAGCGCTGGCCAAACATCAGCAGAGTTCAGTAATGAACTCTGAAATTAAGCTTAAAGTGCTTGACGAGCGAGCTCGGTGAGTGGAATATTAGTTAATGCTCGCTAAAGAAGTTAGTACTTTAACGAAAATGCATCTAACGTCGACCGTATCCTGAATTAAGCATGGTACGTGTATGACATCACGTTGGCACGTTCCAGTATCATGCAGTACTTGGTAGTTTAGATTTTTTGAATGCGAAGCATTTCTTAGCGAACTTCGGCGACTTTGAGCGTATCTATCTAGCTATCTATCTAGCCGCCTACGACTTTGTGCTCTCCTGGCCGTATCATTAATGGGATTGATACCAAATTTGGTATGGCATAACATGACTGTATGACGAACATAAATGATTGGTCATATCATGAAAATCATGACTAACTTGTCATGAAAAGTATGATTTACATGCCACGCTCATGGCGCACTCGCGGCTCTTTCGTTAGCTTGATATACACCAAATTTGGGATTGAGTGACGTGACTGTATAATGGACATAAATGACAGGTGGTAATATGCAAATAATGACGTGCATGCCATGAACAACATGATTTACATGCCACGCTCATGACGCGCTCGCGGCCGTTTTGTTAGCTTGATATACACCAAACTTGGTATTGAGTGACATGACTGTATGAAGAACATAAATGACCAGGGGTAATATGGAAATCATGACTTGTCATGTGCGACATGGCTTGCATGCCACGCTCATGGCGCGCTCGCGGCCGTTTCGTTAGCTTGATATTCACCAAACTTGGTATTGAGTGACGGGACTCTATGACGAACATAAATGACAAGTGGTAATATGGAAATCATGACATGTCATGTGCGACATGACTTGCATGCCACGCTCATGGCACGCTCGCGGCCGTTTCGTTAGCTTGATATTCACCAAACTTGGTACTGAGTGACGTGACTGTATGGCGAACATAAATGACAAGTGGTAATATGGAAATCATGACATGTCATGTGCGACATCACTTGCATGCCACGCTCATGGCACGCTCGCGGCTGTTTCGTTAGCTTGATATACACCAAACTTGGTATTGAGTGACGTGACTGTATGACGAACATAAATTACCAGTCGTAATATGGAAATCATGACTTGTCATGTGCGACATGACTTGTATGCCACGCTCATGGCGCGCTCACGGCCGTTTCGTTAGCTTGATATACACCAAATTTGGTATTGAGTGACATGACTGTATGACGAACCTAAATGACCAGGGGTAATATGGAAATCATGACTTGTCATGTGCGACATGACTTGCATGCCACGCTCATGGCGTGCTCGCGGCCGTTTCGTTAGCTTGAGATACACCAAATTTGGTATTGAGTGACATGACTGTATGACGAACATAAATGACAAGTGGTAATATGGAAATCATGACATGTCATGAGCGACATGACTTGCATTTTACGCTCATGGCGCGCTTGCGGCCGTTTCGTTAGCTTGATATACACCAAATTTGGTATTGAGTGGCATGACTGTATAACGAACATAAATGACAAGTGGTAATATGGAAATCATGACATGTCATGAGTGACATGACTTGCATTTTACGCTCATGGCGCGCTTGCGGCCGTTTCGTTAGCTTGATATACACCAAATTTGGTATTGAGTGGCATGACTGTATAACGAACATAAATGACAGGTCATGACATGCAAATCATGTAAAGCATGATTTGCTCCTTCCTGGCTGCTTCGCATTACATCGATTCCCACAGTGCGTAGGACCTGCCGGCTTTTATATAAAACACTGGAACGGTGGCCCTCAGGCTGGTTGTACGCCGTATCCATTCTTTATTCGTGCGTCGCAGGCACATGAACAATCGAGCAATGTTGCAGCAACAAAAGCAACAAACTGTGTGTCATTGCCACCGTCATCACAGCTGTCACAGTAGTGGCTTGAACTTCTGCGTGCCGTCGAGCTTGCTATCACACCATGCAAGAACACTAGTGTCGGACGGACACTTTTGATCGCAACCAGGGCCGACACAAATCGAGTTTGGCTCGGATGTTAGCCAAATCACGATTTAATGTCACCATGCAGCAGCACCCTATGTCGTGATCAAACCTGCGATCAAATTTGCCCCTCTCAGCCTGCCGGGTCCATGCTTCGCACAGTGTTGTCCCTACCCACAAGAAAAAAAATAATAATAATGACTGCAGAAAACATGCAGTTGCTCAGTGTGAAAAAAAAAACAAACTGGAATGACGTGGGAAACAAACGACAAAATGAAAAGTGGCTCTGCCCCCCATACCTCTGTGCTGCTCCGGAAAGGGAGACTTACCTTGTAATGACTGGGCCTTTAAACCCCTCGCTCGTTAATGCCTCGACACCTAATGAGATTTTACACGTTTCTGCCACACAATATAACGTGTCAAAGAGACTTCTTACATTACATGACATTCGATGAACAGAGCGTTGGGTGAATTGGTAATCCATTGTGAAGAGCATTTGCGCGAAAAAACCAGGGACGTGAAAGAAAAGAAAACACAAGACAAGCGCAGACTATGGACTGGTCTCATGCTTTGTTTTCTTTCGTGCCCCTGGTTTTCTCGTGCAAAAGCTCTTCGCAAGATACTCGTATAGGTTTTTTTTTTCAAACACTGGCGTGGCTTTGTGGTAGTACACCTGCATGTCATGCAGAAATTCTGGGTCCGATCACCACTCGAACCGAACATTTTTATCATTTACACCTATCTCGATTTTTAGCTAATGGACAATGTCAATTTTGTCACCCACAACCAACGATGCCAACAGTGGAATTTCTGTAAAATAAGCTGTTTAAGACTACTGCTTCAATATGTAAACATGGGCCAGGGGACGAGCAAGCCTTCAGTTGACAAAACAGCCTCATAGCCCCTCACACCTCCTACAAAGGCATTTACTGTCACCAATTGACTGCAGTTCAGAAAAACTTTGTCATTAAACTGGACAATGTCACATACCCAACAGAAGCATGGCAGCTCAATGACATGCCCTGCTACATTATTCTATCTGATCTCAACATATTGAATTGATGCCTCTTGCAATGACGTCACATTTTTCCTCGTCCCAAAGAGCCAATCTTAAAAAGGAGTACAAAGTGACACTTTGGTATTTGCATATCCTGTTTTCGGTGTGTCATCATCATTCCAAAGTTCATTACGTCCATTAATTGGAATGATATTGCTAACAAAGAGTGGCATGCTTTTGAAATTAAAAATTAATGGCGGTCAACTTCAGCAGAAAATGTCTTGCCTCCATTCTCATTGGCCACTAATGACGTGCTGGCCCATGTTTCTGTACTTTCTCAACAATGTGGATTGGCACATACTTTTGGAAACATTGCTTCATTTCCATGGGATTCAAAGAAACACTGAACTGTGCAACTCTGAGCGTGCTTCGTTTTTTGTTTTGTTTGATGGCAAGAGAAAGATTTACGAGCTTGCTTGCTGTCATTTTTATCAACCCCATCCGGGAAAGTGCGATGCCACAGCGAAAACGAACACTAATTGGGAATGGGGAAGCAGGGTGAATGTTGAGAAGTCTCAAAGAGCAGTCGCATGAAGACGAGATGAAGGCCGCTCTGAGGAGTGTTTTTCGAATGCATTTGGAAGTACTCTCTGTACGACTGCATATATTGTAAAATAAAACCAGTGTGCCCTCACTAAACAGTGCCTTCCCCAACATGAGCATCCAATGATGAATGAAAAGAACACAACCATTTCGGCAATGAAAAGGCTGATGCTCTTCCACGTGAAGCATGGACATGTGTCCCAAAAGCAAGAGCTCCCAAGATTTATCAGAACTACATAATTGCACTCCGCGAACACTTCAGGGCGGTCTACAAGATTCCACATCAAGCATGTGCGATCTGTGGACTTGCTCATGAAGAAGCGACGCTGTTGTATCACATCAGAACAGACTCTGCACGCTTGGTCATTCAAGACTGCGCAATGTGCTTCCCCTACTCTGTGCCTTCTGCGGTGACATCAATGACATTGAACATTTTATTTCGCTTTGACCGCAGTTTGACAGGGTAAGAAAAGCAATGGTTCCCAGCCAGCAAAGGGGTGGTCATTGGCACCAGACGTTTGAAGATGTCACTTTTCCTCAAGGGCCTGTGGCAATGGCAAGGAGCTTGCAAATGAACTTTGATTACCTTCCTACGAGACACGGGGCTGTTTCACATATGGTGACAGACCCTACACTTTATGAGATGCTCAGGTGGAATCATTGTCTATTACGTAAGCCCGGGCTAACCCTGCCTGCTGCAATATCACAACCACCACCACTATCACTACACAATGAAACTAAAGGTTAGTGATGGCCATGTTAATTGAAACTAAAGGTTAGTGATGGCCATGTTAATTAGCATCACTGTGAGCCATACCTTTTCCCTGATAGCAACACACAAAAAAGGAGCTATTCCTTTTGGCAAGCTGCCTTCCAGCAGAACAGGCATTGGATTATATTATCTCTTTCGTAACGGATAAAAAGAGTAAAGTTGTGAACAATGGATAGCTGTTTGTCCCAGACTCTTTAGACAATTTTTGGTTTTGTACGAGGTTTGTAGTAAGTACTAAACTTTTTCACCTGTGCTGTGATGCTACCTTCTATGGCATGTGTAGTGTGCATGCTCTACCGTGGACTAAAGGAAGGTGCGACAGTAACAGCAAGCCAGAGGGCTGAACAACTACTTCAATCCTGCCAATGAGCGAGTAGCCAAAGCATCTCCTGTAACTGTCATAAGTACACCAAAAAACATTTCAGGGATATTTAAGCTGGATTCGTAGGAGATCAAGAAGCTTTACGATATAATACTGGATTTTGCCCCTCCACAAAGAATGACTTTAGTAGGTGGCACGAACATTTGTGCATTTTGGTAGAGCTTTTTCCGAAGACCGTCATTTTTTATGAGCTCACAGTTGAAAGCACAAGCGATAAAACTAAACATATCATCTACCTTCGGAACGAATGACCATGTTATAGCACACCTGCGATGGCCTTTAGGACGCCTGCAAAGTCTCGTCAACATCTCATACACTGTAGCTCGTTTATCAGCGTCATTCTAATATGCAGCACTGGCTTGAATATTGCATTCATCATCATTACTGCGTTGCATTAGATTCTGACCTTCACATTTTCTTCTACATACTCTGTGATGCTTTTGGCAGTGTATGAGGTAAGCAAAGTTAGAGTGGCATATTGTACACACAAACATGGCATTTCCACATGTTGGTGGCCTTTTGAGTGGCCAGCAAGTGTCCTAAATTCACTGCAAAAAAAAGAAAAAATGCCGCACTGGAAATGCACATGCGGTCTTGTCAGAAAATGCAGCACCTCTTCCACTTCTGTATTTGGCGCCACCACTCCAGATGTACTGGCTTGCTGCAACATGGCGATGCTTCCAGATCGATCAATTCCTGGATTTTTCAGAAAGGAATAAAGGCACAAATGTCACTTTACTAAAACATTTTTGTTTGATTATGCTAATGACTGATTCAACATCCCTTAGTTTAAGTCATGCTAGCAACCTCTCCATTTTTTAAGGAGGGGCTCGGCTCCCCCCTCAGCTAGTCAATGCCAGCACAACAGCACCCATTCGACAAGGGCTGGAGTTGATTTTTTTTTTGGCAGTGGTGCCTTGCGCGGGGATATAGTAACTCTCCAGTTTTATTAATAATGATTTAATCAATATTGTTGAGTTGATGTGGCGCAAGCAAAACAGGATAACAGGTATCGTCATACTGCTGCAGGCATTTCCTCGAGACACTGCACATGACGGGCCACGGCCCTGTTCGGCTTTGGCACAGCATACTGTTTCACGAGGAACCTAAGCTTTAAGCTACATGTTTATGAATTAGTTTGAAGGTCCCTTTGGTCTCTTTACATTACTAGTCAATTTTTATTCGTTCAATTGGGCATTAACAGTCTGGTATAATACCAAAGATGCATGCATTTTGCCTACTGTTTTTAGGTAAGTAGGCGTAGAAATGAAGCATAGCATTCTGGTGCCTCAGGTTCTCGATGCAGTAAGTAAATTGGTGGTTTGCATTGCAGCTTGGTTATTTCCTTCAAGATTGCATATCTGTAACCCTTACCATCCCGGGTTATTTTTGAGAAAGCCTCTCCAAAATGCCAAATTTAAAGTGATTGACTAGATCGGCACATTATATATATGCCCGAAGAACAATCAGAGTACAGTAAAAGCTCGTTAATTCAAACTCAAAGTGGACTACGAAATTGTTCGTATAAAGCAGAGTTTGAATAAGCGGGCGTGCGCCAGAATGAACGGACATCGCACCACAGTGCGCGGACCAGAACCCATTAAAGCCACCTCTGGACTCATTATCACGAATTAGGTGCTACTACATGCTTGCGGTAGGTGTAAGTTCATGGAGCGCCAACACTGAACAGAATTAATTGATCAGTCAGTTATACGCCAGAAACAAGCACCGACATGCATTCATATCAGCAGTGAGCCTAAACGTGGAAATATATTACACTTTTTATGCTTCAATACAGTTTTATTTACATGCCACAGTTAATGCAACCAAAATTAAAAGTAATCAGAAATCACTACACTGCTGTGTGCGTGTGTGCGCTCTACGAGGGCCCCCCCTTCAATGAAGGAGACTTATGGCCATTATCACAACTTTTCGTAGACCACTTGTGCTACTAATGTATGTCTGAAAGTTGTGTCACCGTCTGTTTCCTGAATTTACATAGTGTTTGTTGTCACAGCAATGAAGGTCGCTTTGTATGTTGCACGTATGTGCCCTGTAAATTCAGTGTTGACAAATGTGTCTGTTCTGCAATATGCGTATCGACAATAATTTTTAAAGTATTTATCACCTGGTTAGGAATTTTTTTAAAAAACCCTTTTTGAAATATTTCGTTTGCTACAGCAAGAAACGCAGCAGAATTGTGACATAACTTTAGTTTTAAAGGTCTTCACTGCGAAGTATAGTGTGTTAATTAAGGGGGGATTTGCTGTGGGAAACAAAATGCATATGACCTTCTAAAACAGCCGAAAAAATTTACTGTTAACCCGTTGATAACGGGTGAAAATAGTCGTCCGTTATAGCCAACGAGGTACGGCGCGGTGGTTATAATATGCGCTGAAAGGTGCATTAACACTTTTGTCCTCCAAGTCTGAGGGGCAACTTCAAGAAGGAAAAGCCTCTGCCACACGGGGCACTCCCGACTACGAGATTGTGCCCAACACGAATGCTAGCTTGATCGACATTCGATTCTAATTAAGGTAATCTATAGCAACACAATGCCGACACACGCGATCGGCCGCAGAAATGCTTGCACCGGAAATTTAACTAATAGCCGCAGTTAAAGCCGATGACGTAAATTCTCATGAACGTGAGATCGGCATTACGATTTAGAACCTGGATTCCACACAAAATTTGTCGCAGATGCTGCCGAGAAGAACGACGTCTCCGTTCCTGTGTGTTTATGTAGAAGCCCCCACGCTGATTGTGATAGCCGTTTAGGAACAGTGCGATGCTTTTAAGCGGCACAGCGATAGAATCGAAATCAACTTACCCAGACGGACGTGGCTTCGTGGCTGCAGTTTGCGCACCCCGCCGTGGGCAATCTCACCTTTCCGTCACACACGGACGAGTTCTCGTGGTTGCACGCTCCGCTCGGATCGTTTTTTACGCCGGTAGAAGCGTGTATCTTGAAGCAAACACCAACTCACACAAGTAATTCGCGCCGTTGCGTCACGGAAACTGAGAAGCGCGCCAACAAAGGCTACGGAAGTCTCGGAAGAATAGGCAACATGAGATTGCGCCGATTGCGCCAACAGAGGAACGAATCCTTTGCCCCCGCGGCCGCCGCGCAGTTCGTGAGTTCGTTCGTCGCACGGCGGGGAGAGAGTAGACTAGAGGGAGGGCTGAGAGAATGCGCTGAATGCTACGAGCCATCAGGTGACCTCCCTTCTCGCAGAGGCACCGCGTTTTTTTTTTTTCGCGCCAAGAAGCTGCATATATACGTTGCGTCCGCTAACGGCCGTTTATAGCGGGCCCATTCTGTCGCGACAAGATTGTCACGCATAACGGCGCGTGAAAGCCCGCTTTATGTGCGGTACTTTGCGCTGAAATGAAAATGTGCCGCTTATGTCCGCTTATATACCGGACGTTATACGGGACTTGACTAAGAGTGTAGACAGCATGTCAACGTCAGTGTCACGGAATGCAAAATGCTCCTGGGAGGTTGTGTAGCTAGCTTTTCTGCATACTGCAACGGTACATGAAATAAGTCCGTGGAGAGCAAAGCCAAGTCCCCAATAATAAAAGCAGGAGCCTGTGCAACATTGATTTCATTGTGAGGCATTGAGTTTCTCAAGCCTGACGGGCAGGGGCGTGTGTGGCCTGTGAACTCCGAATGGAATGTGTTATGTTTAATAATGTGCTACACAGTATGCTGCAAGAGAAAGTTGGGTAGCATCGACGGGCTTGCCTTGAGCTTATGATACCGTCTATGACACTCACATTGTGCATTTTGAGTTAACTTGTGAAAACATGAGTGAAGGACGATTCGAAACACTGTCCACCCGCAACTCCCTGGCGTGATGTGGGAGCGGAAACAAACTTTGTTGCACATGTGCACCTTAGCAATGGCTCATTGCTTATGTTCTGACTTGCTTATTTTCTGTTGCGTGTGCCTTGTCTTTTGCAGAAAGGTTAAATGTCACAGAACGTGTGTTCATCTCCTTTTCAACCCTTTTAATTTCGCACTTTTGATAATAACTAACACCCCTTCTAAGCCAGTCTCTGTTATAATCTGTTCATGGCCATTGCACGTGGCCAACAGTTAGTGTGAAAAATCTTATTTTCACTTTTGCGTTGCTTTCTCACTTTCAAGATCACCCTTTGCTTGAGCAGTTACGTATGTCTGATCTCAGTATGATAATCTAGCATTTCAGCTGAACTTAACGTCTCCCCTTGGTGTCTCTTTAATGTCACCTGCACAGAAGTCATTCGGAAATTATTTATGTGGACATTACATTTCACTCTACAGGGGTTTTGGGGCCCTTTCCTTATATGAGTTTGGGCATGCTGGGGATGCATCAAAATTTAAATCCTTCTGCTGTGTGGCTCATTTGTTTTTGCAAGGTGCATGCAAAATTCAGTTTTGGTAAAGATTGCCTTCTTTCTTTTAGTTCAAGTGTTTTGATCTTTTTTGTTTCTTCTCTTTTCAGACGAGCCATGGTGCGAAGTTTATTAGTACAGTTTGGAAGAATAAACCTCATCTATGAGCATTCAGAGCAGCTGGAGGTTCACTGTTTACTTGGCAAGAAGTAGTATGTATACTTGCTTCACACCACACCTATATACTGTTTCACACTTTGTAGGAAGCACAGTGAATGCTACAACCTTTGCTGAAAAATATGTGTGCCAACTAGTTCATTTTGTTGCTTGACAGTCACCATTGTGCTCAACTTGACACCACACTGTACACAAAAAGCTGTAATAATAGGTGTGTGGTGAACAAGGTCATGGTGCTTTACATGCAGCTAGCACAATGTTTGACTGATGCCAGCGGAAGCTTCTAGCTTGCTGCGAAAAAGTTGGATAGACATCACGCAGTGATGGCGGTGGAAATTTCCACTGGACGTTAACACAATAGTTGTGAAAAGATATGCATGTACACATTGCCCCTGGCCGACTAGAAAGAAAAACAATGGGTGCTAACCAAAAAGGTGCTGTCAAAAATAAAATGACGTTTCGGCTTCCACATGGAAGCCTTGTTCACCCAAAGCGTCATTTTATTTTCGACAACTTTTTGGTTGGGGCCCATTATTTTTCTTTGTACATTGCCATTACATTCCCGACAAGACGAGATTTAGTCAAATTCTCAAATTTACACATTGCCCCTGTTGAAACGTTTTTATATTTGATCGGCCAATTCATTTATGGAAAATACTCTTTTAATTGGCATCCAACAATGTTTTCACAAAACTTTCATCATGATATTTTGTCAGACCCACGACTTCATGAAGCCAAACCACATACAATTTTTGTATGTGGTGCCATAAAACTTCAGTGAAAATAACCGACCAAATATAATGACACTTGTAGCCTCACATACCTTTTAACGGGGGAAATGTGTACACGCATGTCCTTTCTCATGACTATTGTGTTAAACACCCAGTGTAAATTTTACTCACCATCACTGCATAATGTGTTTGTTCTCTTTTAACAACTTCTTCACCGCAAGTAGCAGCCGCCGCTGGCATGAGTACATAACCAAGCGGTAGCTGCATGTAAAGCACCGTAACTTTCTTCCCCATGCAGCACCCATTATTAGAACTGTTTAGGTACAGTGTAGTGTCAAGGGGTGCACATTTGTCACTGTAAAACTACAAAATGCACTGTTTGGCACATACCATATTCCTCATTACATACAAAATTCAAGGAGACGTTACATACAACATCTTCAAAGAGACATTATGTAACACAGTGTAAAATAGCACAAATACACGCGGACACAAGCGAGACGACAACACAGGCGCTACAATAGCGCCTGTGTCGTCATCGCGCTTGTGTCCGTGTTCTTGCGCTACTTTACAATGCATTACGGACTAGCTTGGCTTTCCGTATTACGTAACACATTCCTAAGGTGTCATTACGTACAACGTTTCTATGAGACATTACGTACGCCATTCCGAAGGTGGCTTTACGTACGCCATTCCTAAGATGGCTTTACGTACACCATTCCTAAGGTGGCTTTACGTACGCCATTCCTAAGGTGGCTTTACGTACAACATTTCTAGGAGACAATATGTATGGCATTCCGACGGAGGCATTACGTACAAGGTTTCTGAAAGACATTACGCACAACATCCCTAAAGAGACTTCGTTTAAGGAAATTGCTATAATTTCGAAAAGGAAAAGTGATCGGCACCTTTTTACCTTCAGCTTTTTACGTAAACAGGGGTCCAGATTTTTAACAGTGTACGCGGTCACATTGGCGATGCCGCACAGGAAGAAAAACAATACTTCCCAGCTCACCGATTTCGATCAGGGTGTTCGACGGGACCAGGAGACCGGTGGCGGCAGTCCCATCTTGACTGAAGCCACTGAGCGACGACGCTTGGTGCTGCGCCTACCGGCGCTGGCTGGCGCGGTAGATTGCTCAACCACCGTCAGTACTGCTGCATTGTCGTAGACATCGATGCAGAGCCTTGATGCTGTTGGCACATACTCGCTCTTGGGCTTGGCCAAGAACCAGGCTGTTCTACAAACTAGATTACGTAGAAAATCTTAATTGAGAATGCAATTAAAGAGCAAGCAGATTTTGAGAAGAGAAGGGTGCGTGGGCGGCTATGTTACACATGATGACTCCATGAAAATGAAGTGGTGCAGCTACTGGTCGCTGCTTATGACAAGCCCCCCACTACGGGGGTTCAGGCACGAGAGCCACCTAACACCAAAATGCAGCAGATGCCCTATTGATACAAAACAAAGCCGACGTGCCCCACGACCGCTAAATTTTGTCACAGGAATGTGGGAAACATTGCATAGCTGGGTACGCTCTATAGAACCCCAATACTCGGGAGTTTTTCAATAGGGGCCCCAAACGTTTGGGGACCCCAAAAAATAGCATCGATGTCACTGCGCATGCGCGAGACCCGAACAGCGTTTGGGTTTTGCGTTGGGGACGCTCTTTCTCGAATTTAGCGGAAGCCACAAAGCTTGCCCCAAAAGCTTTAGGTTATACAAACGTGGCAGCACCCTCTGAAGCGACGGCCCTCGGTCAAGATAGTAGAGTGACCGAGAATAGGGGGAGTATCCGCCGCAGACCCCATTAACTTTAAACGCAGTACAACTTGCACAAAGTATTCTATCCACAGGGCACATGGTTTATATTTCCAACCCAAAGTCAGTAAAACAGGTAGAAGCTCTGGGGCTAGGGATCGATTCTTCGCTAACGCGTTCTTTGTTTCCTGAAAGGGGTACTGTCACAAAAAATGGCGTCTTTCTTTCCTGTAAGATGTTAATAGGTGCATCATAGTCATGATGCGGCACATCCTTGCAGCAGAGCGCGACAATTAATTAATTACGGTCTCATTATTGCCGACCAGTCTCAGTTTTCGGCTTTGTTTTGTATCAATAGGGCATCTGCTTCATTTTGGTGTTAGGTGGCTCTCGTGCCTGAACCCCCCGTAGTGGGGGGCTTGTCATAAGCAGCGACCAGTAGCTGCACCACTTCATTTTCATGGAGTCATCATGTGTAACATAGCCGCCCACGCACCCGTTCTCTTCTCAAAATCTGCTTGCTCTTTAATTGCATTCTCAATTAAGATTTTCTACGTAATCTAGTTTGTAGAACAGCCTGGTTCTTGGCCAAGCCCAAGAGCGAGTATGTGCCAACAGCGTCAAGGCTCTGCATCGATGTCTACGACAATGCAGCAGTACTGACGGTGGGGGAAGCAATCTACCGCGCCAGCCAGCGCCGGTAGGCGCAGCACCAAGCGTCGTCGCTCAGTGGCTTCAGTCAAGATGGGACTGCCGCCACCGGTCTCCTGGTCCCGTCGAACACCCTGATCGAAATCGGTGAGCTGGGAAGTATTGTTGTTCGTCCTGTGCGGCATCGCCAATGTGACCGCGTATACGCCAGATTCCATTCTAAATTAGAGACGTGAGTTTGGCTAGTTGGTGCGTATTAACTGCAGACATAACTAATTAGCGCAAAAAAACAACGGACAAGGTAGAGACGACGGACAGGACGGAGCGCATATGTGCTCCATCCTGTCTGTCGTCTCTACCTTGTCCCTTCTAAAGGTGAGCGGGCGCGAACACATAAATACACACGTACAGAGACACGTATGTACAGACGTCAGCCGTGGCGGTATACACTGGTTACGATGCTCCGCTGCTGACCCGAAGGTCGCGGGTTCCATCCCTCCCGGGGCTGCCCCTATATCGATGGGTGCGGAATGCTAGATGCCCTTGTATGCTGGTTCATGTTAAAGAACACCGGATTGCTCCATTGCAGTCCACCGTTGCGGTCCACCGGGTCGCTCCGGAGAGCTCCATTGCGGCGGGCCTAATAGTCATATCATGGTTTTGGCCCTTAAAGCCCCAGATATTCTTATTACGCACGCGTACACACACACGCACTCTACAAATGTACCTAGATGCATACGCACGCATGCACACATACAGACACACATCGCACGCACGCACACAGGTGCAACCACATAGGCGTGCGCAGGGTTCCTCTTCAGGGGGGGCGAAGGCTCTACGCAGCGCCCCCCTCCCTATTAGGTCAATGTATGGGACTGACTTTGTGCCCCCCCTCATAGGTGACTAGGGGGGGCGGCCGCCCCCTCTGCGCCCCCCCCCCCCGCGCACGCCTATGTGCACCCACATGTACTATCGGCGTCAAATGAAACGCGAACAGCAGAGCGCGTGGCCCAAGCATCAGCAACGGTACAGTGCGCTCTGTCCAGTCATCACCATTGACAGGTGCGCACATCCGGTTTGGCAGCACTGCGCGATGCCCCTATAATGCAACATTTTTGCTTGCGTTCTAGTTCGGATATGGTGATGATAGGGGCTGGCGTGGCGTGCCAAGCGCTTTTGGTCGTTTCACATTTATTTTCTTTTACCTGTGTTGCCTTCTCGAATATCAGAATTAGAACAGAAGCGATAATATCGGACTCTAGGGGAATCGCGCAGTGCTGCCAGGCCGGATGGGCGGAGCGGACCTGTCTGGGGTGATGACTGGACGGCGCACACTACACCTTCTGTAATGCTTGCGGTACGCGCTCCGCTGTTCGTGTTTCAATTTGACGCCGATTGTACACACAAACACGCGCATACTGAGAGAGAGAGAGAGATGGGATGCGGAAAGGCAGGGAGGTTAACCGGAAAACAAATATCTGGTTGGCTACCCTGTACTGGAGAAGGGGGAAGGGTATCCCCACACACAGAAACACACACGCGCTCGCAAACACATATACTTATACAAACAGACTAGACTCACTTTGGGCTTGCTGACTCTCTGGCTTTCGAGGCAAAATATTTCGCTGTTACGGGTAAAACAAAAAAAGAAATTTTAGAATTCCTCCATTGCGGAGAACTGAATACCTAGCCTGCAGGGAAGTGGTAGAGTACTCTGTGGTCAAAAGAAGCCTGTAGCTATAAGCTTGCAGGGGGGGGGCGGGGGGTGATTGTTCCTCGCAGCGCCTCCCCCACCTCCATATTAAGCCCCCCGTGCGCATGCCTACGCCTGTAGCTTCTAGGAAGGGCGTGGATAAATGCGGTAAAGAAAATTCTTCAGTGTCGTAGAGACGTAGAGGCTGCTCGACTGACCTCGCCTAGCAGCCGCTCTACGTATGTTCGCCGTGTGAGCTTTGCAGCTAGTCCGATAAAAGCTAGTGTAGTCGTGACATACGAGTCGAATGTTGATATCAATGAAACCCCTCGCTGCACCTACCTCAGGAAGGAACATGATCAATACCGCAGGAAGGAAAAGGGGCATCTCGAAGACTTAGCGCACGAAAACACGAGGACGCAAGGTAGGGACGAGGACCTTGCGTCCTCGTCCCTACCTTGCGTCCTCGTGTTTTCGTGCGCTAAGTCTTCGAGATGATGTACCAACTAGCCCACCAGTCTGTTTTACTGAAAAGGGGCATATATCTTTTCGTCACAGGAATAGAGCACTTAAAAGTGCTTAAGTATGAGTCGTGTTTTAAGTATTCATTTTGATCTTGCGGTTGTAGTTGCCACGGCAGAACATGCTACATGGCGAGTTTAAGAGAGCTAAAAATGTGCACGCGCGATCTCAGTCCTGCATGTTTCCATGCTTTCGGATTAACTAAGGCAATCATCGTGAAAGATCTCGTATTTGTTTAAAATTTATTATTGTTTAGACGTCCTAGTTGAGAGATTCTGATTTTCGAATGCGAACAGTTGGGCCTGTTGTCAAAAGAAACGGGATTTATTTAGTGCGACACGTCCATCTTAGAGAGTTGATGATACGATGTATGGACATTTTATACCTATGAACACTGAACATTTGCGCGCGTATAAAAATATATTTCGACGGCGAAGTTTCGCTGCACACTATGCTGCATTCTAGAAAATTTGTTCTTCATGTTGGCACTATACTCCATCCATCGGCTATCATATGCACAGGGTTGCCGTTGGGTGCTCTTGAAAAGGAGCCAGAACTCAAGCCAAAAGTAGCCAAAGTAGCCATGCCGTTTAAATCGCCAAATTTATAGCCAAACAGAGCAGAATCGGTATTATGAGTAGTTTTAATACTCATCAACAAATAATATCATTTTGTATTTCCTTGCGCGAACTTTACGAAAAAAGTAACTGGAGACAGTGAAGGAACACGTACAAAACACATGAGCGCACATGTTCCACACATGTTCCTTCACTGTCTCCAGTTACTTTTTTCGTAAAGTTCGCGCAAGGAAATTCAGAATGTTTAACCAACTAGCCCAATGTAAAGTTTTCCTTAAATATCATTTTGAAGACGCAAAATCATATATAGAAATAAAGAGCAACATTTTCCTTCTATATTTGATCTTCAAGCTAGAGATGGCTTGCAAATAAATGAACAGATTATATTAAATTCACTGGATACATTTCATGTGCAAAAGAGAAGTTTTTGTGAGATACATTATTTTAGAGCATTTCAGCCAGCAAGTCAGTAGCAACATTAAACGTTGAAAGAGTTGTTCGTTGAAGGTGCAGGTCGAATTTCATTAGTAGAATTTACGTAATACAAGTCCAGCTTCACATAGTGAAAGCTGGTCGAAGATGAACTGATCAGCTCCATTCTGTTGCGGATCTCTTGTTTTTTTTCTCATGTTTACTCAAGAAGACGAACTGCACATCAAAATTACTCGTAAAAACTTTTGCGTAGCATCAGTATAGATGGCGGGCAGCATGAGCGCAGTGCCAACTGACAAGTGCGTAGTGCCACACACTTGGCAACTGCACGCAACATCTACACTGCGTATTTTTGCAGGTGCGCCGAGTGTTGCGTAAGGGCAGTGAGGGTCAGTGCCGTAGCCACAATTTTTTTTCGGTGGTTCAAGCACACTTTATATATGTTTGTGTGTCCGTTTGTATGTGTCTGCGTACAAGTACGCATGCAAAATTGAAAAATTTCGGGGTGCGATGGGGTGTGGGGAGGGCTTTGTAGCCCCCCAATCCCTACCCACTCTTGGGTACCCCAGTGGTAAGGATGCCTCAATGCGCACCAACCTGCTAGTGTGTTGAAGACGTCGGCTCGCAGCGGCTGAAATGACAGAAAATATTAGAAACAATGTATTATGTCTGCAAATAATCAGGAAAATGGCTACTTAAGGCGCCGAATCAGAAGTGCAAAACTAGCCAGAAAGTAGCCATGGCGCCAACAGGAAATTTTCGTAGCCAAACAGGGTTGAAATGTAGCCAATTTGGCGCCAAGTATCCACCAATGGCAACCCTGCATGTGCGTCTGGCAGCATCCATATGTTCACATTATTGAGTTAATAATTCATTGACCATATGTAACCATGCGCAGCTTGTGGCTGATAAATTATAATGCAGCGAAACTCATATTATTATTCGCGTAGTAAATAGCACTATAAATAAGAAAAGCACAAGGTTTGGCGGGCATAATAGCGAAATCGCAGAGGTACACGAAGTGGCTATTGTCAGGAAGTATTGAGGTGATGTTTCACTGTGTTAGTACACAGCCAAACACATGTCCTTCGCAAAGTATGTTTCACACAGTCGTGCGACCGTAGATATGACTGCGCGGACGAATACATACAACGTGCAGTCCGGTACAATAATTACTGGTCGTCTGCCGTCGTGTAGACTGGATCACGCAACTTGTTTTGTTTTGCAGATATGCCAGCAACAGAAAAGTTACCGGATTGAGAAACGCAAAGTAGGTGCAGCGGCGACCCGCGGGGAAACCTGGTTCGAGGTATCGAAAAGTGTTGCGAGGACGTACGAAGATGGGACGAAGGCGGCATCGACGTCGCCGGACTTCTCGTCGACCGATTATGACAAACGCATTAGACAAGCTGGAAAGTGAACCCAACCACAAGGAAGGCGCCCAGGCGGAAACATTACTGAATAAATCAAACGCTGGGACCTCCGACGCGGGACAATATCAGAGGACGCAAACGGCGGAAGCCGCCGAAAGTGCATCAAGCGTGCAGAGCGGCAAGTCCGGTAACGAAAACAACCTAGAGACGTTTGACGCGAAAGCGTCTGACACACTCGATATCGACAACGTGTGTTGCGCATTTCCTGAGACCGACACAACTGTAGGAGGCAAAGGTGCTACACAAGAAGACAGAGAGGATGCATGCCCCTCATACGTAACCGTCTCAGCCGGAGGGCACAGAAGCGTGACGGAAGACAGCAGAGATGAGGCGCGTTCCAAATTCGAAGACCACTCAATCGCACGGGGCAGAGGCGCGACAAAGGACAGCGGAGGGGAGACGGGCTCTAAATGTGCAGCCGTCTCATCGGCTGGAGGCAAAGACAGGACACAAGACAAGGTTGCGAAACAAGAACACGTGGAGGTGCCGGCCATTGTGAGTGCAAGGAAGGCTGTCACAGAATCGAGCGTTCAGGCTCTTACAATGGGAAATAAAGATGCTGAGATGGTATCGGTTACCGATCCGGACGTCTATATGGCAACCTTAACCGATTCCGACGTCGCAATGGTGTCAGTATCAGATCCTGACATGACGATGCGGACAGTCTCAGACACAGACGCTGAAGTGATGCCCGTTAGTCTCATGTGTCTCAAGTGCCATTCTCAACGGGGCTTACAAATTTGCGGCGTCCACAACGTCGGTCCAGCACAACGTGTGGAGGCTGTTACTCTACCTGCTCTCGCACTGGCACGACGAGAAGTTCGCGAAGAAATACAGGAGTTCTGGGTGGCACCTGAGGACCGTGTGCTACAAGCATCAGTGGGAATGCAGATTTGCAACGCTTTACCAAGCGGACAGCTCCAACCGCCAACGACTACATCTTCGTTCTCAGTCATGCCAATGCCATCGGCAATACAGATGTTTCGTACGACGACGAGTGCGCAGCAGCAATCCTCTATGGTCGCACCACCGCCATATATGACACAATTGCCATGGGATATACAAATGTGTAATATGCCCCCGAGCGTGCAACATCAACTGCCTGTAAATGCATGGTGGCCAAACTCCGTACAGGTACCGTCTGGCTTCCAGATGCAGGGCTTCGTAGAAGGCACGCAGCGGCTGCCTACTGTTGCTGTGGTTCCGTCGTCCGGCGCAATATTTCACACGCAATTGCACGGCTATCCTTCGATCTGCTCTCTGCAGCCTTCTATGATGACTGATCCAGCCCTTCAACTGTCAGTGACGTCGGCTGTGGAGATGCGTGGTCCGTCTACGCCTAACAAGCCACTACCTTCGACGATAGCTGCTCCATTCTTCGTGTTCCAAAAGCTTCCGGCTGCGCCTATTCGAGAATTAGTCATGCCTGGCCAGGTTCCATCACCTTATCACATTGCAGAGACACCAGAGCTACCACCGCCTCTCTATGCGCAGGGGTATAATCTTTCAGTGACTGGCCAGCCTCTATATTCCTTGACTCCTGCAATGCAAGCAGCACCGGGACCTTGTATTTTAGAAGGCAACGTGAACGGCCAACCTCAATCCGCCACGGCCATGCCACCGGAAGGCTCTGCCGTACAAATCCCGGCGGGCGTACAAATGTGCGGTATTCCAACGAGCCCAGATTTACAACTTCCCACAGCTATTTCCCGAACCACACAGTTCCCGCCGACCACACAAGCCCAAAGCGTTGCTTCTAACAACCAGCCGCAACTTTGCGCGGCTGTTCAACCACCACACAACATCCATACGCCTTATTTTGCATCGTTTTTCCAACCGCAGTCATCCTCCGGTATGTCCGCACCCTCCCAGCTTCTACAACCTTCTGGTGTTCTACCACCTCAAAACCTGCAGATGCCTGCTGTTGCACCTAATTTCAAACCCCAGCCACCAGCTTCGGCAGCACCCACCCAGCCCCAACCATCTTCTGGTGTTCCACCACGTCAAAGTCTGCAGATGCCAACTGCTCCATCTAATTGCCAACCCCAGCCACCAGTTTCGGCAGCACCCTCCCAGGCCCAACCATGTTCTGGTGTTCCACCACCTCAAAATCTGCAGATGCCAGCCGTTGCGCCTGGTTTTCAACCCCAGCCATCAGTTCCGGCAGTACCCTCCCAGCCTCAACCATATTGTGTTGTTCAACCACCTCAATATTTGCAGATGCCAGCTGTTGGGCCTGGTTTTCAACCCCAGCCATCAGTTCCGGCAGCACCCTCCCAGCCTCAACAATCTTGTGGTGTTTCACCACCTCAAAATCTGCAGATGCCGGCCGTTGGGCCTGGTTTTCAGCCCCATCCACCAGTTCCGGCAGCACCCTCCCAGCCTCAGCAATCTTGGGGTGTTCCATCACCTCAAAATTTGCAGATGCCAGCCGTTGCGCCTGGTTTTCCACCCCAGCCATCAGTTCCGGCAGCACCATCCCAACCTCAACCATCTTGTGGTGTTCCACCACCTCAAAACCTGCAGATACCAGCCGTTGGGCCTGGTTTTCAGCCCCACCCACCAGTTCCGACAGCACCCTCCCAGCCTCAGCAATCTTGGGGGTGTTCCACTACCTCAAAACCTGCAGATGCCAGCCGTTGGGCCTGGTTTTCAGCCCAACCCACCAGTTCCGGCAGCACCCTCCCAGCCTCAACCATCTTGTGGTGTTCCACCACCTCAACGCCTGCAGATGCCAGCCGTTGGGCCTGGTTTTCAACCCCAGCCATCAGTCCCGGCAGCACCCTCCCAGCCTCAACCATCTTGTGGTGTTCCACCACCTCAAAATCTGCAGATGACAGCCGTTGCACCTGGTTTTCAACCCCAGCCATCAGTTCCGGCAGCACCTTCCCAGTTTCAACCATCTTGTGGTGTTCCACCTGCTCAAAATCTACAAATTCCCGCTTTTGCAACTGGTTTCCAATATCAGCCATCAGTTTTTGCAGCCCCTCCCAGCTGCAACCTTCTCCGGGTGTTTAACACCAACAGAGCGTGTAGACGCCCTTTGTTGAATCTTGTTTGCAACCGTGGATATCCTCAGGTTTTGCGGCACCTTCCGTCTCACACGACTAAATGAAAACGCGTTTTGAGGGTGTTCCAGCCGCCTGCTAGAAACAACATTCAGCGGATGGGCAAACTTCCTGATTTCCACAGCTTAAATCACGGGACCAGATGTACTACTTCGCGGTTAGTGGCCAACCTCTTAGTGTCATGGCCGAAGTGAAATCTCCTTTGTTAACGCTGCTTCCTAGCACTTTGCCTTCACGGGATTGCTCCGAAGCACAGGCCGCTGTTCCCATGGCACCAGCGCCACTTTCATGAGCTTGTGGCTTATGATCTTCACCGGCTATTGCGAACGTCTGAATGATGTCTCTGACAGTTAGCCCTGTTAGTCAAGAACCGTCATTGGTGGTAGGCATGCCTTCCGAAAACTGAAATAGGTCGATGAAATGAAGAAGCTGCAACAAGGGTGGTCTGCATGGCAGAATTAGGCCTTTGCTAGTAGACCAATGAAGAACTTTGGGTATTGCCCGAAGCATATGCGAGTCATTATTGAACTCCACGCATTACTTAAGGACGAAGAACGCATTTCGTGCGTGACCATTCGGACTGGTGCACGGGTTAGAGCTCAATATTTGTTTCTGCAGTTCAAAGCTATTTGGTGGCGTCAATATTTCACGATTAAAGTTAATGAATATTCGACGTGTTAATGCAGAATCTGTCGGATACAATGACTAGGGTGGATCGGCGTACCGTAAGAGTGGCTTGGCCGCTCACCTGATGCAATTTCTGCCCTATATTATGAAATGTTTGGAATATTTCACGAAAAGAATGAAACCTTCGAAGGAGTCCACACGCCAGACGTCTTCTTGAAGGCAGAATATAGACGCATCGCATAGTACAGTACCATTGGGGGTGTACAAGTGTGTTAACACGAAAGTGTTTTGTGTCCGGATCCACCACGGTTCTACTGACGTATTGACGTCACGGATATGACGTTGTAAAATATACACTAATAAATGGCAAAGAAAAACCTTACAAGAAAAACCGGCAGATCCCACGCTCTGTTGGAATCGCTGTAATGAGAAGCAGCTGGCAAGGAGCAAATCATGCTGTACATAATATGCATGTCATGATTAACATGTTAGGACCCTGTCATTTACGTTCGTCATACAGTCACGTCGCGCAGTACCAATTTTGGTGTGTATCAAGCTAGCGAACTGGACGCAAGCGCTCCATGAGCGTGTGGCATTGTAGATGATATGCATGCCAAGATTTTCATGTTACCACCTGCCACTTATGTTCGCTATACAGTCACATCCCGCAATACCAATTTTGGTGTATATCAAGCTAGCGAAACGGCCGTGAGCGCGCCATGAGCACGGCATGCAAGTTATGTTGCACATGACATGTCATGATTTCCCAATTACCACTTATCGTTTATGTTCGTCATATAGTCACGTCACGCAATAGCAAACTTGGTGTATATAAAGCTAGGGAAACGGCCCCGAGAGTGCCATGAGCATGGCATGCAAGTCATCTTGCACATGACATGTGATGATTTCCATATTACCATTTCTCATTTATGCTCGTGATACAATCACGCCACTCAATACCAAATTTAATGTATATCAAGCTACCGAAACGGCCGCGATCGGGCCATGAGCGTGGCATGCAAGTCATGTTGCACATGAAATGTGAGGATTTCCATATGACCACTTGTCATTTATGCTCGTCATAAAATAACGTCGCTCAAAAGGACACTTTGTACATTCCAAAGTGTGTTCGGCGAAAGCTTGTGGCCATTCGACTGACTATGCCATGTCTTTTTTAGGGGCGATGCTCCTCAGGGTGTGAGTCGTTCCCTCCTCTGTAGTAGTAGTATGTATGTAGCCACCTCTAGTTTATGAATTGCTCAATAGATGGCGTTGCGTGTATATGTCCTTGGAAATAATATCACTAGATGGCGTTAGTGGTTTTTCGTATACGTTGATGATTAAAGATGATAGATGGCGTTGTTTAGCGGAGGGCTCGGAAAGCTGCTGCAGGGCGCGCTCGCCGACAGGACCCGCTCCTACGGTCGCCCCCCCTCTCTCGTCTCGCGACGCTGACGCAGGCAGCGTCTGCTAGCGCGTTTCTTGATTGAAAAAATCACGCCATATCCACGAAGTGAATGATGATGAGTGGGCGAAGCTCGATCGTTTTCATCCATGGCAGAAAGAGAATGTGTGGTCTGGAACGCGCTTATACTTCATGGTCATCAGCGTCATCGTCATCCCTATCGGAAAACCCAGTGGCACTGTCCCAGCGCCCTACCTGATTATGGGACCAGTGTGGCGCTGGATACTGGGACACTGGCATGCCGCTCGAGGCACACTGGACGCTGGCGCGCTGCTCACTGGGACACGCGTTATGGGCCAAAATTGGGCTTTTAAATTGTTTTTTTAAAATTTTGGTTATGCCCACATCGTAATTAAGGCTGAAACACGAGCACTGGGACAAAAAAATCAAAAGAAAAAAAATAAAAAAAAGACGAGCACGCAGGATTCAAACCTGCTACCTCGACGAACCACTCATTCTGAGCCTGACACGCTACCCACTACGCCACGCTAGAAAGACAAGCGTTGAGTTATTTTTTCTTCATGTTATACACTCTAAGCCGCAAAGGACGGAAATGGGAGTAACTGCTGCATTTCGTCCCCGCGACGAACAGTTAGTCCGCGGGGGGGGATCAACTGTAAGATGAGGGTGCCGTGTGCAAAGTGAGGGAGGAACTGTTAGGCCAGAGGGAGCAGTGGCGTAAATCATGGGGGGGTCAGGGGGGTCCTGACCCCCCCCTGTGTTCAGGCTGGGGGGGGACACCTCATGGAAGTGTCCCCCCTCGAGATTTATCTTCCAAATGTCATATTTGAATTTCTTGACAGCCAAGGACAAGCACTCTCCGTAAAACCAACTCTGAAATCTGAAGCACTTTCAGTGAACAGAAACTAAGTACTTCTGGCCGGCACACACGATGGGGAATACCTTTATGCGTTAGCACAAAAATTGGTACAATTTTCATTGCTTAATTTAACCCGGATGACGCAGCTGCAAAAATGCTAGCGCCTGCCTACGAGTTGCTATTAGAAACTAACTTCTCCATGCGATGTCGCTTACTATTGGATACTCAGTGCAATTATTATTATTATTATTATATGTTAATGCATAATTTAAATTTTATATGATTAAAAATAAGGCATATATATAAAAACAAAATGGCCGCCATTGCAAGATGTGTGTCCCCCCCCTTGTAGTCTTTATGGATTTACGCCACTGAGAGGGAGCAACGTTTACTCCCATGGAACTTCCCCGCGCAACGGCGGCCTCGAACGAATGGTCAGCGTGCGCGTAAGGAAATAGTCCGCTAAAGAAATCAACTGTTAACAGTTTGTTTTAGTGTACACGGCCATGACAACTACGGCAACTACGGCAGGAGTAAGAGAATATCGTTTATATGGCATAATAATAAGCAAATGTAAGAAAGCTCCCATACACACAAAAAAAAATGTGCACGCGCCCAAACTGTATCCATGCGCGGCGTGGTGTTCTCGCGGCAAGCTAACCCTCGATGGTGCAGCGGTGTGTTGTGGATGTGTTCTCGTTTCGTGGTTGTGATTGCTGGCACTTGTGGTGCACTGAATGTTCTTCGCGCTGTGGTAAACGTGGTCCGCTACTGGAATGAAGTGCTACGCCATCGAAATGCTGCGCACCTACTGGATATCGCCTAAAAGGTGAGTGTAAACAAGGCTGCATCACTCGGCGGGATTTTAGCTGTGTGCTGTTGATATGTAACGCTGACCGCTCATTTAACATTCACGTTCTTCGCGAATTAAACACTCATAGTTGATGACGTGAGTCATGTTCCGCCTGCTATAGAACTACAAACATGGTGGCTGGGCCATCGAAACATGGTAACCTCGGAGAAGGACATTAGCTGCAGCAAGTACAGCTGTTCAAGTTTTTTTTCAGCGCTGCACAAATAAGCGTTGTTTATCAGAAGTTTTCGTGGCATTCTGAGAGAACATTCACGTAAACTCCGCTCAATGTCTTCTATTGCAAGGTAAACAAGTCATTTGGGAAGATTGGCTGATAAAATTGCATGTCTAGCTAAAGGATTAGACAAGTGCGGCGAGTTGGGCGGGTTGGTAAAGATGCATAACTACGGACGTTCGTGTTTCGCGCTTGTGTTGTCTGCGTCTCTTTCTTGTGCCTCCGTCTATTTTTTTTTTTTTTTTTTGTGCTGAACGTCCGTAGTAAAGGATTAGCACCACTAACACAGGCAGTCGGCGACCGCATCGGCGACATTGCTCATTTGTAGCGACGCTAAGAATCATATAGTTTTTCTCTCTCAAATGAAGCGCACTCTTTATTGATAAATAAGTGGGCCCACAAGCGTGTCCCTGTGAAAGCTTGAAACGTTAAAATCCAGAACGGGTTTCTTGAGCTTCACAACACATTTTGAACTTTTCGATTGCATTATGACAGGTTCAGTGAAAGAGCAGTTTTCGTCTAATTTTTAGGCATGCGGCATTTCTAACAGACGCCGTGTGATGCAGCTACAAGTGCACGCACACTTCTGCCGGAAATAATGAATGATTCTGCATTTACTTTTTCAGGGAATCGATGAATGAGAGCGTTGCGCCTCCCGAGAAACATCTTCAACATCTTGCGGCTACGAACACGCTCTCAGCAGCTGTCGATGGTGCTGTTGCACTTCCTGAAGTCGGCTGGACAGCATCCATTCAAATAAAACATTGCACTTTTGATTGCTTCTCCTAGGATGCAGGGAAGCCATCCTATCTTCTGTATTCAACAAAGTTGTTTAATTTATGTGTACGATGCTGCAGAATTGACACGAGTCGTTCAATAAACTTCGTTGTTTCGTTAGACGTTTTCGTTTTTCTGACACTAAACAGACATTTTCGCTGAACGATATAACCAACAGCGTTCTGTACACAAAGCAGCAAGCAAGCTTGACACAGCGACAGGAGCATATATGGGAACTTTTATATATACATACATTCACCAAGCGCTCAAATTCGCTCGAAATACGCTCACAGAAAAACCAATCCAGCGCATTTCACATTTTCACGAACGGCAACACCGAATGGTTGTTTGCGAAACACTGAAGGCTGAAGCCTAATATGAGGAATCTTGCCACTTTGACGAACATGTCAGAATGCGCCCTGTCCAAACGGTGCCTACATATATAACCCCGGTAATTTTCACTCTGCTGTGTACGGGGCATGGTATAGTGGCTAGCGTACGTTGCTGCTGATTCAATGGTCGCGAGTTAGAATCCTGTGTGTTGGTTGTGAATTTTCTGTAGTTTACTTCTGAATTTACTTCTGTGTATTGATTGTATACGTCATGAAATGCATAAGTCAACCTCCAAATTCTCGGTAATTCAACCAGAAACTGTAATAAATTGATTTTTTTATCGAGAAGGAGCAACTGTTAGTCCCACCAGGGGTAACAGTTCGTCCCTACGCAGTTACCAGGCAAAAAGTGGAAGAAATCAGTTGCTCCCACAAAGGGGTAACTTTACACCCCAACATTTCGTCCCTCAAAACTACTGAGGACTAACAGATCGTCCCCCTCACAGTTACTCCCTAAAGGACGAATCGTTCATCCTTTGGGGAGTAATGGTTGTGGCAACGCAGTTACCCCCCAAAAGGACGAACCACAGACCCATTTTCGCCCTTTGCGGCTTAGAGTGTAGCTAATTCCGGTATCCGATAGCAATGTTTTCTCGCTTAGAAACGCAGATTTTCGTCTCTTCGTGCTCGCGCCAACCTGACAGGAGATTGTTTGTTTGTTTCTGATGGGCTGCCTTGGATCAGAACGTCTATACCTGGCACGTTTTGCACCAAAACTTACGAGCGTAATCGCAGATGTGTTGCGGCAATCGCACTGTCTCGCTAAGCGGTTAGTCATACCTACGTAGCAAACATCGTGCATCTGAACTCCTCACTGAACACTGTACTTTTCGTCACCCGTTTGAACATATTTTCTGTCCCATTGTTTACGTTCCGCGAACTAGATCTGCAGTAGTTCACTCTAGCCGAAACGAGCATTAGGCTTAGGGGCCGCACTTCGTCAGCCACGGTCGCTGTGAAGATCGTGGATATATATTCCATTACAAAGAGTCTAATAACCGCTAAAATGCAGTTTCGATCAAAACTGACCCAAGCGAGGTCATATTTGCACCTTCGATTACACAAATAAGAAGCTGAAAACGCCGAGATTGGGCGTTGCAGCGGCTAACTGCTGCCGGTGACGTGCGGCTTTCTGCGGTACGAGCGGGAACGACTGACTGCTAGAGCAGGTTGATCTTGATTATCAGACTAATACTACTGCCATATTGTGTTGCGAATGAGGAGTTCTTTCGATGTGGTTTATAAACTA
>JALIZH010019017.1:0-42114 GCA_030522465.1 Rhipicephalus appendiculatus | reverse complement strand
AACGGTGGCCGAGTAAAAGACGAAGATGACGACGTCTAAGCAACGTGCAGCACGAGAACGCGCGGCGCAAGGGCTCGACGTGCAAGTGGCCCAATGGGAAGTCCCCACGGAGATTCCAAGGGCCAGTAGCTGGGCACCACGAAGCTTAAGCATCGCCAATCAGGACGGGACAAGTGGCCCGGAGTTCAAGCAGAATCCTGGGCAGCGGAAGAGCAGGGGGAGTTCCAGGAGGACGAGCCGAGCCGAAGGTCGTCACCGGGCCGGGCGTTGAAGACGGGCCAAAAGCCTGGGCCGAGAATCATGGCTACAGGTACGCGTGGAACAAGAATGGCAAAATATTCAACAGAAGGAGGGATGGAGACAGAGCAGTGCGCAATGTTCTCGATTCAGAGAGAGTACAATAACGTGCTTTGTATTCTCTGTGTTTCACAGTGTGATCTCGGCCCAGGTTTTGTCTCTCTTAGGTAGAATTCTGTTAGGTTTTCTCAGATTCTCAAGAATGTAGCAATGTTCTTTGAATTCTCTCAGCACATGTCGCTTGCTCAATAACTCTTCCCCTCCATGACTGCTTTGCGAAGAGAACTGTAATGCCGGGTACTTTGTCACGGACAGCACGTAGTCTATGTATCGACACGATGTCGCTGTCCGTGAGTTCAGGCAAATACATTTTTCGAGCTATTTCACTGACTTTTTGCAAAAAGTGGGTCAGACCTCCCTGGTGGTTTAAGCCGCCGAGAGGAGGTTACGTTGCGGAATCTTCGTGTTGGGGTTGCGCTTACCCTATCTGTGACCACCCTTTGGGCGCAAAAGTACCGCGGCCCGTATGGTACAGCGTGGTACATCGTGCCCATTTTGCGACGCCCCAATCCGCGATGTAACTGCCACACACATATTGTGGACTTGCACAGGTCTACAATTAAGCCATCGTCGTCACCTCCGTGCAACAGGCCTGGCCGACCATCCGACCTTGACTGCTTGATTCGTGGACCTCACCACCGTTCATTACTTGACTTTATACACAAAGCAAATTTGCATGTGTATTTTTGAATGAAAAATTATTATGCCTAAGGGCACTCTTTCGAAAAAAATTATTTCAATTTCTTAGATGACAGTTCCTGACTTTACAGAACCGGAAGAATTTCGAAAGTTGTGTAAACATGAGTATTCAAGCTCTATGAAAATGTTTCACTTGAATGTACAGTCCGCAGTAAAAAAGGGAAAGCAATTGGAGGGACTTTTCAACCACCTTGAAAATGCATTTGATAAAATCATGGTAACTGAAACATGGTATGGTGAAAAAAAGCAATGTTTTCAGTATGCCTGGGTATCAGAATTTTCTTTTAAATAGAACTGCTAGCACAGGTGGAGGTGTACATATGATGGTGAAAAGTCATATTACCTGTGATCTGTTTCCCGACTTCTGTAGCATGAACACCGACTATGAATGCTTATGTATAACTTTCAATCGAACCTTAGTGGCTGTTGTTTATCGACCCCTAAGCGGCAATCTTAAATGTTTTTTTAGGGGCGAAGGTCGTCTTAGTCTAACCTTGTCCCGCGTCAGGCGTAACCGGCAGTATCTCGTGATAATGATGACGATGACGCTGATGACCATGAAGAATGAGCGCGTTCCAGACCACCTCTAGTTCCCATCATGTGCACCCAGGAAGCAGAGCGTCTCGCAGGCGGTGTGGCCATCTATGTCAAGCAGAACACTAGTACAATAAGGCCGTCCACCACCACTACAGTCACTAGAGTCATGGCCGAGAGCATAGAGGGGCAGCTTAGCAATGGCTAGACAGGTGGTGTCTGTCGCCCAGGTTGGCTCCATTCCTTGATCTTGCTTGGATGTGCTTGCGGGGGCTTAGTCCATCCCTCCTTCCCGCGTCCTACAACCCTCCAGAGCGTGCGCGTCCCCTCCACCTCTCTCCTCTCCATTGCTCACCACCTTTCTCTCCTCTAGCAATCCTCTACTGTACGGAGAGGCGCGCCGTCCCCCTCTCTCCTCTCCTACGCTCACCTCCTTTCTCTCCTCTAGGAATCCTCTACTCTACGGAGCGGCGTCCGCGTTCCACATCCCCACAGTGGATGTGCGTCCTCTCCTTCTCTCTCTCCTCTACGCTCACCCCCTCTCTCTCCTCTAGGAATCCTCTACGGAGCCATATAAGAACCCCTACACCTCCACTTCACCGACCATAAAGCCGTTATAATGAAGGGGCACCGGAAGCCACGTCTAGCTACCATTTACGAATAAATAAAATTTCTTGTATATATATACACAGTGTTTGTCACGTCTTTGATGATGTACTGGACGAAAATTCACGGAAGATTCACGGTTTACCGATGAACCTCCACAGCTTCGCCCACTCATCATCATTCACTCCGTGGATATGCTGTGATTTTTGCATGTCTTCGAATCTCTCCTGGTATACTATGTAAGTGACCATAAATATGACGTGATACTAGGAGGAAGGTGTAATGTAAATATGTTAACTGACACCGCTAACAAAGAACACTAGAACAAACAATTTGTTCATTTGGTTGCAATAATGGTATCACTGTGCCTACAAGAGCTGCCATTACCTCATCTTCTATGCTTGATCTATTCATAAGAAACATACATCCTTCTCGACTAAAGGTAGGGTGTCATAAGTACAGATATCAGCTATCATAATAGTATATACTTATGTGTGCACACATATACGCTTAGAACCAACGCATAACAAATGCCCTTTCAAGAAATAGCGCCTTGAACATTCGAGACTTTCCGAGAGACAGTACAAAGCTTCAATTGGAGTGGAATATTTAAAGAAAGCGATCCTGACTGTGCGTATGATGACTTTTTGAATCATTTTTCTATGATTATATAGTGCTTCATTTCCACACAAGTTTCCTCGAACTTCAAAAAAAAAAAAAGAAAAATCCGAGTGCAATGGCTTACGCCAGAATTACTAAGCATGATTCAGGTTAAAGATTGAATGTTTAAAAAAATTCCTTAAACTCGCGATGTTGATTTACTCAGTGTATACAAAACATATTGTAGCAGTCTAACGAAAGAAATTAAAAGGGCTAAGGATAATTATCTCTGCGACCTCTTTTCTATGTCTGCATCAAGATCAGACATAACATGGAAAAAATCTAAATACCTTACTAAATCGATCGCGGTATTTAGGAATTCTTACAGAAATAAGACAGAATGACGACGAATTTAGTGGGAAGCGATTAGCAGGTTTATTCAATGACTATTTCCTCGATCTCGATACCTGAGAAACTAATGACAATGCCCTGTGTTACTTAGAGCATAGTAATGACCAGACCTTTTTCTAAAACATGTTACAAAGACGGAGTTGATTTCTACTTTTGTAGGACTAAACATTAGTGCCAGTAGCGACGCAGATGGTATTAAAATAAAACCCGTCAAACACGTGATAGACTTCTAGCACCTTGTCTAACACGTTTTCAAGCTTAGCACAAGGTGTTTTCCCGAAACGAATGCAGGTAGCAAACGTAATTGTTCTGCATAAAAAAGGAGACAAAAATAACATAGCTCATTACAGTCAGTGTCCCTTTTACCTACATTTTCAAAAGGCCTCGAGAAGGTTATATTATCAAGATTGTCCAACTTTTGCGATAAGCATGAGATAATACAAACGGCACAATTTGGCTTCAGGAAAAAGCGTTCAAACGAAGTCGTTTTATCAGAGCAGAAAGAGTTCACCTTGAATGCGTTTGAGAATCGACACTTGGCTTTGGGTATCTATGTATATTTTACGAAAGCCTTTCATGATCTTAATGATAGTCTGTTATTAAAAAATCTCGCAAATTATAGATTTCGAGGTAAAGTCCTGGCCCTTCTCCGCTCATATTTAGGTTGCAGGCACCAATTTGTTAATATAAATGGCCACTCTTCCGACATAAAACCAATTGTGTCTGGCGTTCGACAATGAAGTATCCTTGGTCTCTTTAACTTTTATATAAATGACATTGTCAATATTGATAAAACCACCAAATTAGTAACTTACGCATATGACAGGACTTTGCATTTCCCTGGACCAGTATTATCTGACATAATCGATAGGGCAAACGAAACGTTAACGCAACTGGGTACGTGGACCGATTACAACGCATTAAAGGTTATATTACCACCAAAACCAAAGCAATAGGTTTCCGACGAAAAAAAACAGGGATGTCGTCAACGTTGCAGTTTTAGTATATAATGGTGCAATAATGGACACAGTTAAGGCATTTAAGATACTTGGCGTAATACTTTGGGAAGCCATTTCTTGGGACGACCATGTTAGTCGCGTGGCACAATAATTATCTAGCATTGTAGGGATAACTTATCTTAACAGCCAAACTCTTCCCACATATGTTAAACTTCTTATTTATAATTCGCTGTTTTACTCACACGTAACCTATCGTCATATTGTATGGGGATCAACTACTTTCAGAATTTATGAATACTGCACTCTTCAGAAAAAAATGTTAAGGCACATATATAACGTGGCTTTCGACCATTCTTCATCGTTGCTTATGCATCGTCATATTTTTACCGCCTCTCCATAGCCTACAAATCGGAAATCGAAAATAACGGCCATTTCCTAGCTCAGTTAGCCTGTTTAGAAAGGAGGATACAGATATATGTAGTTCGCCAGCCAGATACTTGGAAAGTACCATTGTGCGACTGTGTAGTCGCGAAAACTTTGCACCAAAAAGATCATGAACAAAACTGCGTACTTTTTTCTCAAGTGTTTCACGACTGTTTTTGTTTTATTAGCTTAGCAATAAGCCTCCACTCATGCTTTGAGGCGTGTTTCGACACATTATGTATTGTCCCTTAAGCATATGTTACTTCATAAGTGTAAACCACGTTGCCTTGTTCCTTTTTTTTCAGCTGCTGAATTTCCACACTAGAATCTCCAGTCCCGAATGTTCTTTTCTTTTTAAGGCGAAAGCCTTTAATGTCTCATGCTCACGTCCGTCCGGTGTCCGTCCGGCGTCCCTCCGTCCGTCGATGTGTCCCTCTGTCCGTCCGTCATTTCGTGTCCGTCCATCCATCCGTCTGACAAAACAAAAAGACATGGCATAGTCATTCGATTGGCCACAAGCTTTCGCCGAACACTTTGGAATGTACAAAGTGTCCTTCAATTTTTTGTGATATGATATTACTTCCAATTACTATTACTTCCACTTGAAATGCATTGTATTATTACTGTTTCTGTTTGTCTATCATTTTATTTGATTGATTTTCTTGCGGTTTATTTACACTGTGAATTATCGTGTCACTCTATATTATTGTGGCGCTGTAGTTCTTTTCTTGTTTCTTAATTATGTACAACAATCAGTTGCAAACGCCGCAAATTGTACATTCGGGGGGCCGGAGCTAATCAAGCTTCTTGTCAGCTTTCTCTCCCAGCCTCCCTGTTCTTTTTGATGAATAATAGAGGATCGATTATTAAGTCCAAATAAAACTGCACATAATAATGGCAATATTTGACTACAAATATTTCTGCTTTTTTGTTTGTCTTTGGCTAGATTTGGGTCACAGTTTTCCTGCCTATTCGCTACCCCGTCTCGTCCGACCTGGCAGCAATGCACGAGGGCAAAAGAAGGATTTCAGAAGGACGACAGGCGGAACTGGGAGAAGATGGCGTCAAGGGCGCGCGAGTAGCGGCCTCCCGAGTTCCTGCCTCAAGGTCGCAGCGGACTCTCACCTGGACGCACACACTTCATCGGGATTCTCCTCGTAGCCTGGCGTTGGCGCAACGACGTGCAACCCAGGCGAAACCAGCGTCTCCAGGGTGGCGACTGAGCTGTGGCTGGCGAACGCCGAAAGGGCGTCGGGTCATTGCCCTTCACCATGTCGGCGTCGTCCACTATAATCACCTGTGCAGTGCCAGTGCGTCCTGTACCGTTGCCACGCACTCGTGAGCCTCTCCTCTACGGAGTCTGCACCTTTACATACCGAACGTTGAAAGACTGCTTTCTAACTTATCATCCCTGCTCGAGTTGCGCTTTATAGCCATCAGTATGCTTGTTTCCTTTTTCTTTTCAGTGCTTTGTACTTTTTTTCTTACGCTATTTTTCTTCGTGCTTTCCAAATATAATCTGTTCGCTCTGTGTGAACAAACGGCCTCGTTCGGGCCCATGTCTATACCGTCATCACTTTCTTTCTCTGAACCGAAGCGGCTTTGATTGGTGACATTCTCTGCATATGAGTTTCGTACTTTGATGCATATAATATGTCCTCACTATGTTTTAAAGCTCACTATGAAGAGTTACCGCCGGATATATACACGTGTTTGCGCTGTGGTATTTTCATTTCGGCACAGTAAAGGCAAGGTACGACTACAATGTGCTTTTTTTTAACACGAAAGTGTTTTATGCCGGGATCGACCTAGACGTCTTTCCGCCACAAAAATGACGTCGAAAGAGTGCACGCGATCACATGGCGAATAAAAAAAGAGTTGCAAGTGTGACACGTTCGTGGTGGTGTGAAAGTGTAGAGCCGAGAGCCAATGAATATGGCAGAGCAAATGGCAGGGGTGGCCGGCGGAAAGGACTAGAAACGGCTTTTTCACGTGAACACCGATAAAGATATGGTTGCTCGCAAGTTCAGAGAAAACAAATAAAAAATCATGTGCATACACACGTCTGCCGATAAAGAATGCACAAGCGTTTATTAACTATGTGGGCTTTCGATGGGCAAACAGAAATATGAGCTACTTTCTGTCGGCCATCCATGCTTTGGAAAATGCAATATGCTAGGCACTCTCGCTGTCGGCGTGCTCGGAAACAACAGCGCCGCGTGTTGCGATTTTGCCGCTCTAACCACCACTTACTTGTGCTATTCTTTTTCCAATACGACTGTACATGCAAGTTGTAGACATAATAAAAGAGAACCATGACCCTAGGTACGCTGTCGCTCTTCGTAGGCTCAGGGCACGAATGTTAAAGGCAGTCGAGATGTCCTCGCAAAAAGCCGCTTTGTTTCTTTTAAATCAGGACATGTCTCAATGTAGTAACTTTTTTGCCCGAGAACAGAACCCGCGTGCGAAAGACACGCAGAAATGGAAGTTGAACAGCTGCCCCCGAATTCTCATGACGTACGGAAAAAAGACATCGCAAAACACTATGAAGACAGAACCGATGCACTAGAGCGAACGTGCTTTGCCGAATTCGCTCCACTGCAACGTCCAAAATTGCCGACCGCGGAAGCAACCAGCTGTCATACGGTACCATTCGTGTGCCATCGACGATCATTAGAACTATAGACGCGGCCGCCTCATGCTTTTTCTACCTTCCGCCGAGAAAGCACACTTCTTGACGGCGAAATTTGCGCTTGAAAACCATACATGAGGCACACCACCAGCCCCCGCTCATCGCCGACAACGAACGTGAAAGCGACGGTGAAGACGCTGATGTACTCATTGGTGGAGAGGTAGAACGCGAGGCAAGGTTAAAGGGACGCTGTATCGCAGTTATGAAAAAGACAAGCCATCATGCCCACAGAAGCTTTTCACGAAGTGATGCGGCTAACCAACGCTGAACAGCACGAAGTTCTCACTGAGGTAGCTCACAGACTCACCACCTGAACTCGCAGCCTCTGCGCATCTTCTTGAAGGTTCTGTCCGGCTGCGGGAAGACGTCTGCACCTTCGTACAGTTATGGATATCCACAATGTCTACTACAACTCGCAATGCTTACGTTGCTTGCGCAACAGTTGGTAAGGCAGCGGTTGTGATCGGTGGTGTAACTCTGCGCGCAGCTTTTACAGCGAAAGCTGTATATGGCTAGGAGAAACGAAAAACCGCTCGGCATCTGTGTCACGAGCGGTCTCCATTGGCTGTGCTATCAGTTACGTCGTTCTGAGCGTCGTACCCAAGCTCGCGCGCCATTGGCTGGGCCGTGAGTGACGTCGTCCATCCCGTCGCAGCCGTGGCACCGAGGACGCGCGCATCAGTTTCGACTGAGAGCTTCCACATGGGTAAGCCACGGATCCTACGAACTCCCGAACAGCGGACAACTTTATAAGAGCGCCTACAGTGGAAACGTGAGAGAGCTCGCATTCGCCGGGCCGATGCTGCAGTCCGGGCACACGAACAGGCCCGCGAGGCCGAGTGCCGGCAGCAACTGCGTACCGACGATGCGGCAGCCTTCCAAGCCGCGCTAAATCGCGAACCGGAATGCAAGCGCCAGTGGCGGGCGGATCCTGCAAACCACGCCACCGAGTTAGCTCGCGATGTCAAACGCTTTCAGCAACGGCGCGCCGAAGAAGCGGCGTTGCGGCCAGGACAGCGTCGACGTGATGATTGCGGGAGCGCGTTCTCCGGGGCGAACGCCCGCTTTCGGCGAGTTTCTCCAGCGGCACGCACTTTGGCTTCGGTTGCGGCGTCTGTGACCGCCTGTGGTTCGACCACAACCTCGCAACGATAATTGTGGAAGGCTTCAGTGCAGCGTCGGGTTGAACCCCCTGCTAAACACCAGGGCCGCACATTTCAGCTTCGCTGGTTAAGCATTTGTACGGCGTGCTTGTGCGGTGATTTTTTTCAATTGAGCGCCAGATAGGAAGGTGGTTTACGAGACAGCGACTTCAATATACCTTCCGACTAGTATTAAGGAACATGAAATGGGTTATCGTGGACGGGGTTAGCATGATGAGTGCTTACGTGCAAGCCAGAATCAACGGCCGGTTATGCGAAATTTTAACTGCTTTCTACAGCGATCTCTTTGGAGGACATGACAAGAGCTTGTGCGGTGATTTACATGTATTTGCAAGTATTTCGGCGCAGGAAAAGCCGTCGATACATCTTTAAGCAAGAAGTCGCATGGCGCCACCTGGCATACTTCCCGCTACTCCCAGCGGTGAGACAAAAGCAAGCAACGTTCTCTGCTGCTCTCACCAAGATTGTAGAAAGGCCTCTCCGACGAGGAGTTGAGAATATTGCACTCTCTCTCGGTCACTAAAGCAGAGGCACATCGAACACGTCCAAAAGGCGTACGTCTTTCCTACGCGAACAACGATGTCGAAGCCTTCAACACTCGAGACACCACAAAAGGCGTATCCAAAGTGCAAACATTCCACGCCAAGAACACGATTTCTGGCAAGAGAACTCCCGAAGAGCGCGACAAGGCGATCGATAAAATCACCAATATACCGCTGACCGAAATGGGGAACTTACCGTCAAAAATCATTTTGTGCATTGCGAAGGCCTTCGTGATCACGGTGAACATAGACGCCGCTCACGGCCTCGTCACGGTGCGGCTGGGAATCTATAGCCCACATTGAAGTTGGCGAAACGGGATGCATCGAAAGATTGAGGCTTAAACTCTCCTGCGGTGCCGCAGGAAGACTTCCGCGACTGAAGGCAGCACTGTTGCGCAGTGCGCGCGGAAGCGTTGTCAGCTCCGACTGGGTGCCTATTAAAAAGAACACACGGTGACCACAGCATTGGACCGTAACGTCGACATCACATGTCGGCGCAGATAATTTCCAAGCCAGCGCCATAACAATACACAAGTTCTAAAGCAGCACGTATACTGTGGTAGCGTATGACTATCATAGGCGTCATCCCCGGAAACTTGTGTACGTGGCACTGAGTCGAGCCACGTCTAAACGAGCCATGCCCGAAAGCCACGTCGTCGAGCCACGCTCTAAACATAACAAACGCTGATCACTATATTACTTTTCACAACGGCGCCGCAAATCCAGACCGAACGCTGCGTGACGAATTCAGTAGAATGAAACAACATCGGCTTAAAATCATCCTGCAACGTTGTTTCACATTTGCTCGATCGGGTAAGAGCACAACGAAGTCGTACGAGCATGTACGATGAAGTTGTGTGAGGGCGCACAATGAATGCGCACAACCACCCCGTTTCAGTGCCGGAGAACGTGGCCTCGGTACCACGCCCGAGCGGGTCCGGCACAGCCAGGGCTGAGATGGCGGCCTTGGTGACAAGTCCGACCGGGTCAGTCGCAACCAGTGGCTGAAGGCGTGGCCTCGGTGCTACGTCGGGCGCAGCGTGGGCCTGCGTGTTCCAGGACGAGCAGCTCTTCGTTTGCTCGTGCGCCCTCGCACGACTTCGTCGTGCTCCTACCCGCTTCGTGCTTGCGTCGTCGACACCTCCATGGTACACTGTGAGTGACGTCTGACAAACTTAGACTTCGGAACGGCCTTCGTGTGTGTTGGTTTAGGACTAGAAGGATATTTGTAATGTTTTGCCAATCGGAGTGTATGTAATTGTTGTGTATCAAGTCGATAAATATTTGTTCTCTTTGTCCTCGCTGTCCGTGGTTAAGGGCCCCAGAACCCTTACACTCAGCCGCCTATTGCCCCAGTGGTCACATTTGGTGACTAACTTTCCGAACATAGATTGGTCTGATGTCCTCCTCGTGACATCGAAACAGAATACTGAAAGCAACTTCGTCTATACATGTTTAACATTTGCTCTAACTCAGATTGCTAACTCAGCAACAAGGCAATCCAAACATTTAGCGAATATACTTGATCTTGTATGAAGAACGCCTCCCGATAGAATTCCCTGGCTTTCATACCTCCACAAAATCAGCGATCGTAAGGTCATTCACGGTATCTTCCACTGTCGGCTCAACCGCGCAGATAAAACACGCAAAAATCTCACCCGGACGATACGAGCAACTACAATAACTTCAATAAAGAACTAACAAAATTCTGGCAGTTTCCCTTCAAAGATTTCAAGAAGCGTTCTGTCACATAAAATTGGTTAATGTTTAAATCTAAAATGCGTGAGCTATACAGTACTTACATTCCAACAATCAAAATAAGTGAAAGTTGCACTTCCCGCTGATTTAGCCCTAAACTCAAGTGGTTCAAAAAGATGAAACCAAGAGTCTGGCGAAAAGTTGTCTCGTTGGGAATAATCATGGTAAAAAGGGAAAAGGAAGTCGACGACCGAAAAAGAATAGAAATAACAGACGTTTCGTCTGTTATTTTTATTGTTCAAGGCTCCCGTAGGGGAGCCGAAACGTCTGTTATAATTCCTCTTATCTTTTACCCGTCTTCCTTTACACGTGTTCCTTTTACCTTTTGACCAGGTTCAAGAACAAAAAGAAACGACAATTTCGCTCCTTAAAAAAACATTAACAGCACGGTGGCGTGGCAAAAGTACCAGGCCACAGCGAAACTATTCTATTATACCTTCGATAAAGCGAGAAGCGTCTTTAACGAAACCACCCTGTCCAGCCTACTCCGCACTAACCCAAAACAGTTTTGCAGAGTGCTTAACCGACAGAACGAAAACACATGCATATCAATAATGGATCATACTGGACAACTTGTCGCGAATGACAAAGGGAGCACACGCTCTAAACCTTACTTTTTCTTGCGTTTTAACCACAGAACCCATTGATAACCTCCCTGATGTCTCCGCTCACAACGTCCCTGCCATGTCAGACGTCATCTTTTCTCCTCAAGGCATCCAGAATATCATCGACTCGTTAAACCTTACATCATCCTGCGGCATCGATGGCATCAGTGCTACGGTGCTCAAAAACACCAAAGAAATTGGTAGTGTCATTCTATGTGATATTTTTCAGCAATCACACTCACCCGGCTTCGTTCCTCACAATTGAAAAGTGGGTAACATCGTTCCGGTTCCAAAGCCAGGTTCATCTAATTACCTGCCCATATCCATAATCAGCAGCTGTTGAAAAATAATGGAACATAATTTATCCACAAATTGGCAATTTCCTTACCTCAGTTAAATTTTTTTCACCCTACCCAACACGGGTTCTAAAGAGGACTCTCATGCTATACTCAGCTTCCACTGTTCATCTATGCCCTAAGCTCTAGCGCAGAGCTTCAACCTACCAGTTGACGTCATTTTCATTCACATTGAGAAAGCTTTTGACACAGTTCCTTCTAAACGCGCACTACCAAGGCTCTCTTAATTAAACCGTAACCTAGTTGTCTACAATTGGATTCAGGACTTCCTTACTAACCGTCACCAATTTGTAGAAGCTAGTCATACGTCCTCATCCGTTTCTAACGTAATCTCCGGTGTGCGACAAGGTACAGTTCTAGGCCCCCTACTCTTTTTAATTTACGTGACGACTTGAAAGATAACATTTCATCTACAATTCGCCTCTTTGCTGTCGACCGCGTGATCTACCGACCAATTACTAACGTTTCACATACACTTACCCTTAAGCCTGACCTACATAAACTCGATGAGTGCTGTTGCAAATAGCTGATGGTTGTAAATACTAACAAAACTGCACTTGTTTCCTTTCACAGACGCCAGAACGTAGCCACCGATATCTATAATATGAATTCCTCCGTTTTTTTCTTCCCTCAGTTCTATTAAAGGTCTCGGTTTTAGCATCTCACAGAATCTAAATTGGTCTTCTCACGTAAGCAAAATAGCAATGATAACTAAGCTCTCAGCTTCCTTCATCGTAACTTACATCTTGCACCTCCGTCAGTCAAATTACAAGCCTAGAAAACACCAATTCACCCAAAACTAGAGGACACATCAGCCATTTCGAAACCACCCCAAAATAACCTAAATAAGTCCATCGAACTAGTCCCAAACAGCGCAAATAGATTTATCTACTCAGATTACTCATATCATACCAATGTTACCGCCCTTAAATGTAAAGCAGGTCTACCTAACCTGGACGTCCGCCGCAAGATTACTAGACTCTCCTTGTAACACAACGTGTATCATAGCTTTTCTTATAACTCTCCCATTGAACCAGCCCATCGTACTTCAGCCCGCACAAGTTAATACAAGGCCGTCTACCCACCTCCTGTTTGCACCACAGCCCACCATCACTCCTTTTTGGCTCAGGCAGCCAGGGACTGGAACGATCTTCCCTCATGTGTAATCCATCAATCCAACACAAATAAATTTACCAATGGCATAGAATGATTGTTGTATTAAACCTACATTGTATGCCCTCACCTTCATGTAAAGCCCCCTGTAGCTTTTGAGGTATAATAAATCAATCAACAAATAAATACTGTCGCGCTTAAACAAAACATTACAAAAAAAAATCGCATTTCCACGAAGTGAATCGTGACGAGGGCGCGAAGCACTGGGGATCGTTCTTACCGTAAATCACCCGTAAAATTGTCCACTCGCGCATGTAAATGGGTGACAACGCGTGTGTGCATATTATACAATATGTTTTTGCCGTTCAGCCGCCGCTGCCCGCGTCCTCAACTCCGAGGTAGCAGCTTGTTGTCGGCGTTGCCGTTTTGCCTTTCGCGGGCGAGAGCGCGTTCACGATCGTTTTCATCCATGGCAGAAAGTGAATGTGTGGTCTGCAGGGCTGGGTAGTATCGAAGATACATGTATCTTAGATACTATCTTAGATACTCTTGGGGTATCTTGTATCTGTATCGCGATACGTCTCGCAAAATGAGTATCTGTATCTGTATTTCCGTTACATTCAATATTGTATCGTGTATCTTAAGATACAAGATACTGCTATAGAAACAACACCCTACGAAACAACAAACGTCGTCTGAACTCTGCTTCTCAAGCTGATACTGCTGCCACTAAGCCATCTCAATAAAGCTAACGACAGTGATATTTCTTGGTCTTTCCGCCAGAGTGCTCCAGTGGGCTTAGGAAATAAGGTCTGTACGCGTCTCTATTGGTGGAGCAGAGTCACGTGATGGTGCTCGGGCCATCTCGACAAAAACAAGCGCGTGAATTAACATCTACGTGCAGCCGACCTTTTTTTCTCGATGTTTTCTTTCTTTCTAGCAGTGTCAGTGCCATGAAACTTGTTTGTAGCCACGGTACTCTTCTGCGTACTCCAATGCGTGCGACGTCTTGCGCTCGAATTCGGATGCGTCTATATTTCGTTATCGAAGTTTGTCTTGCGTGGTGTTTCATTGCAAAGTCTCAAAAATGCATGAACGCGGTTGCTTGTACCTCACTCCTTTCACGCAGGGATTTGACAGATCTCGTCGATGTAAGCTTGACTTGCACGCTATCAGATTGACTTATACGCAAATTAGATTCCAACAACCGTTGCACCACCGGTGTCAATGCTATATGCAATAGAACAAGCATTTACATAACATATGATATTTTGGCGTACCATATCGTTGTTCTTTGTGCTAAATTATGCAAAAGTTTTTTGTTTTTAAATGATGACTTGATTGTTAGCACAAGTGCTCTCTTGGCTGTCCTCCGTTTGCATCCCACACGTTACCTAGGCCTCTGTGTAGTTTTTTTCCCGTTTGTTAACTGTAATAAGTATTTTGTAACCTCATCCTCTATTCCTTGTGTTATTTATTCTTATTTTAATTGACTCTGTCATTGCTGCTATTTACATATCTACATTCCATGTGACATTGCTGTTCAGGTGATGTTATGGCAAAGGTAAAATAATCTGAGCGTGCCTAGTGCTAACAGGAACAAAAATTCTGCTTAAAACAGCGAAATTGGGCTTGCATTATAATAGTGGCAATTGTAACAACAAATCTTAAAGAAGTTAGGAAGGGGATTTTACAAACATAATACCAAGTGCTGCGGTTTTCTCATCAGCGTCGCTACGAGCCCTTTAGTGCTATTTTCCGTGGGCACTGAGTTTTCTATTGTCTGACCTTAACACCTAAGTTGACTTATATTCATGCTCTATTTTCATAGCTTGTAGGGGTGCCACCTGTATCTCGTTCATAAAGGCTGTCACGTAACTGGAACCAAATATTTACAAAGAAGTGCTTAACCTCAACGGAATAAAACCAACGATGGGGTTTACCGCCATGTGGCTCTCATTAGGGTATTATTATATTGCGCTTAATTTCTTAACTCAGATGCATGATGTAACATTTCTGTTATTCATTTCGCGGCCAAGGGCGTTTCTTTATGTTTTAGAGGGCATTCTAAAACGACAGATGTGATTTTTTTGTGGAAAGGTACATGCTACGTAGTGATTTTTCCGGCGTTTAAAGAAAGCCGGAGAAATATGACCACGTTACTGCGCTCGTACGCTATTGTAATGCAGCGCTCTCAGACGTGATTCTAGCGAAACAACCGGCACGTGGACCACGGCGAAGTGAGCGGCCGCGGCTTAGGCATCGGCTTCACAGCGCGTCAACATTTCTGACCGCCACACACGGCAAAGAAACACCATCGTCCCCGAGAAGCGACAGGCTGACGGTCCGCGTGCTGGTTGTTTCGCTCGAAGCGCGTTTAAGAGCGCTGCAATACGATAGCGCATGAGCGCAGTCACGTGGTTTTATTTGATATTTCGCGTGCTTTCTTTAAAAGCCAGAAAATATTCACCATGCAGCATGTGAGCAGCCACAAACAATCGCTTCGGTCGTTTTTTAAATGCGTTCTACGATGTGACGAAGCGCACTCTGCTATAAAGTGAATATTAAAAAAGTTGCATAACTGACCATAGTTAATCAACAAACTAAGCGAAATATAAAAATGCCAGAACGAGTGCCACGTGACGGTAAACCATATGCCATTGCTTTCACTTAGTCATGGTTAAACGCTTGTTTTTTTCTAATACTTGGTTCTACTTACGTGAAACACCCTGTATACTTATTCACTGCCATTTCTTATTGCGGAACTGCCTTGCTATTTGGCTTAGGTATATTCGCTTTCCATTTTTAAGTCGCTGTAAAGTCCTTTTTTGTGTTACAAAAAAAGCAGGTAAGCAGGCTAGAAGTTGCAGTAGTGGGAACAGCTGTGATATCCTGCGACGCTTTTTGCCACGTACAATACATCTTGGAAGCTTCTGGGCGGCAGAAGTTCTCTCGGAGAGGAAAGGGTAAAACATTGCACTTTATTGTGAACATGTTGCTAACGAACACTTTACGCAAGTTGATAGGTAGAATATGAAAAATCCCTGCAGTTTTATATCCTCACTGAACTGTGAGCGCTGACTCCGTAGTCATCCTCTTCAGATCATGCCTCACAAAAAATATCGCTACCAGCGTTGTTGCTGCTCTGCAACTGTAGGGTGATGCGGTACTACGAAAACGGTAATACCCTTACGGACAAGGTAATACTCTGCACCGGTATTAATGTCATCTAGCGGAGGCATCTTATTGAAGTTCTTGCACTTAGACGGCAACCTGCGAGCTGGTCGCCAAGTAGAGCAACGACACCCACAAAATACAAAAGTGTCATGTAAACAAATGCCAAAAACTTGTTTCGGAATGAAACTAACATACATTAAGCAAAAGAAACGTAACTTTTGGGATTCAAACAGATATTTCATTGAAATAAACAAAGTTGGTCGCAGTTAAGACATTTTCAAGGAAACGCTTCTGTACATAGATATTTGCAGCGTCATTATACAGATCTATAATAGCGATTTTACAAATGTATCGAAGTATCTTAAGATACAATTGGGAAGTATCGCATCGGATACATTCTTTCCGGAAGTATATTCTATCTGTATCTCCAATACTTCTTGCCCGAGTATCTTGTATCGTATCGCGATACAATTTCAAAGTATCTTTGCCCAGCCCTGGTGGTCTGGAACTCGCTTATTCTTCGTCGTCATCAGCGTCATCGTGATCATTATGGCGTAGAGTGGGCACATTCCATGTGCTGTGCCATGATGTCAGAAAGAGAATGTGTGGTCTGGAACGCCCTTATTCTTAATGTCATCAGCTTCATCGTCATCCTCATCGGGTCTCTACCCGTGTATTTACACTTCGTTCTAGTGTCGAAACCCACCCGGTCGTCTGGTCCTCGACCTTCGACAATGGACCAACTGCAGAGAAAGCGTGGTTTCTACCGAACCGCCATTACCAAAACCATTTCGAGGCTCGACGCCCCGCTAGCAGACTCGAAGACCCCGGATGACAGGCTCCAGGAGGTCCTCGCCATCATTGTGGCGAAGACAGCCCAACTAATCAATTTCGACAGCGAGATTCAGGCTGCACTGCACGATGAGGAGTTGGAGGCAAACTCGACCACCGCCAGCGAATACGAGGAGAGAGTCACCTGCGCTGAAGTGAGAGTTCGCCGCGCAACTGAGCCGCGGCCCCCCAACCCTACCCGTATTCGTCGCCGTCACACCCGCTCCACCCAGTAAGGCTCTCATCCAAATCGCAGCAGGCTGTCACTTCGCCTTCCCAGCGGCCTCCCGACTCCAGCGCCTCGCATCACATTGCCCAAGCTGCACATCCCGAATTTCTCCGGAGAACGACGCGACTGGCAAAGATTTTGGGACCAGTTCCGAGCCAGTATTCATGACAACGACTGTATCGAAACGATCGATAAGTTTAAATCAGGCCCATAGCGAGGAATTTTTTTGGGGGGGGGGGGGGGGGGGGCGCAGTTGTTGAAAGCCTTCAAAAACACCTATTTTTATTATTTTTCCTCGGTAAAACGCCCCCTTTAATCCGAATTTCGGGGGGGGGGGGTGGCCCGGCCCCCCCTGGCTACGGGCCTCGTTTACATACTTATTAACATACCTGATTGGGGCAGCGAGGGCAGCCATTCAAGCTATAATAAATTAGCTTCGGCAAGTCGAATACCTTGAATGTTCCGACAGAACATTCAAGCTATTCGCCTTGCCGAAGCAAACTACTACGTGGCCATTAGGTAGTGTCCGACCGTCGCTATCGCAACAAGCTAGTCGACGACCATCTAGACAATTTCCACTCAGTCGCACGAGTTCGAAGTTCCGTCGACGTGACCAAATTAAGGAATCTCTATGAAGAGACAGCATTCCGCATCAACGCCCTAGAAGCTCAGGTGTCTCCAGGGGGAGTATTGAACGGTACTGCGGCGCATCCTCTTGAAGGCGTTCCCTCCGGATCTCAGCATCATGTATCGTCAGCGGCAAAACGAAGCTACGCTAGCTGAAGATGCCACTGCATCTCAAGAAGCCCAGTCACAACAAGTGAAAGACCTCAGGAGCTTCATTAATGCTCAGGTAGAAATACGGGAGGAAAGCGGCTCGAGGAACCGACATCGTCTACAAGCAGGCGCCTCCGCAGCGAGAATTGCGGACACCACAGCCACCTTTGCCCTCCGCTGCGGCTTTATCACCAGAATATCGATTTCCATACTCCCGCCCCTGCCTACTATGCACCTCGCCCGGACACACTGTCCAGGAGTGCTCTGAACGTCTCAATCCGGAAGATATGCGAAAGAGGCTTCACGCGGAGAAGCTATGATTTCGCTGCGCCAAACACAACTGTTTCGCAAATGATTTCTGCGCCCCCCAGATATCTGCAATGCCACCGGTGCGCTGGACGACATTTAACTTCGTTGTGCGACATTAAAAACGCAACGAACCGGTTGCAGCGTACCAACAACGCCTCGGCACGACAACATCATGCACCACGATCTACCACCACTCCTTCTCGGGAGACGTCCGTGTCAACTACCGGCGCTGGTCTGATGCCCGTACGGCTGCAGACTGGCAGAGCATGGGCTATCGCACCGGCGAAGACAGTGCTGGTTCGGTTCCTGCTCGACGTTCCTAGAAATCAGCCTTCTTTCGTTCGGCAGGACATTGCTAGAGCTTTTAAATTGTCCTGTTCGAGGCACTGAGCGTCTTATTTTGTTCATTTCGGGCAAACGCAACGGCCCGCAACTCTCACTTGTGAGCGCGCTGCGTTAACACTTCGGAGCCAACATAGCGGCAATCAGAAGTTGGAGGATGGGCTTGGTGGGAGGCGCGGGGGGACGAAAGGCGAAAAGGAGAAAAACGAAGTCAGGATTCGGAGCTAGCCCTAGAGCAGTAAAGATGTCTGTGACCACGGGTCCTCGTTCTTTATATTTGGTGGCGTGTAACTCGGGAGTGGTCATTCCAGGACGACGATGACTTCGTCCGAGCGTCTTCGGAAGGTGCGTGGGACAGTCAGGGCCAGCGTCTCACGGACTATTACGCTCCTCACAGGACTACTGCAGGATCCCGACACCGAGGCGCGCGAGGTCAACAGGCAAGGCGCTGTTTTGAAGACGAAAGAAGCTGAGCTCCGCCAGTTAGACAAGGGAATTCTCTACCTTACTGAAGACGAGGCTATTGAAGGCGAAGTCGAGGGTGCCACCGACTACCACGAGACGATTCTGTATGCGATCGCTGACGCACAGTTCTTCCTGTCGCAACGAGAGCAGTCAACTCATCTCAGCGACCCATCTATGAGTGGACACAACGGCGACTGGGTAGCAGCCACGCAGCGCAACATCGGATCTGCTGGTGCGCCGCAACGACCCGTCAGTACGCCGCGTTACCGGTCTGTCGCACTTCCGACGCTTCAAGCCCCGACGTATGCGTTTGTTCATGCAGATAGCGGGATGCCTTCAAATCTGCGCGGCATCGAACGCTGCAGCCGTCATCGCCCCGTGTTCGCCTACAGTTTGCGGCCGCCAGCTGAACTACGTTGGACATGACTTGCCTTCGCAACCCTCCTGTACCATGGCTCCATCGCAAAAGTTCAGCTCATCGACTACGACATCACCGTTTCCTGTGTATTTAAACGGACACCAACGGCCCTCGCCTTCCAGTGGGCGTGTGAACAACATCGTTCTTCGGTTGCTTCACAACATGCGTTTGTTCATGTAGGTCAGTAATGACACTTCGTTGTTTGCTAAGAAATCTAGCAATGCCTGTCTTCTGCTGTTCCCATGCCCACAAGTGCTACTTGTTTTGCTTGTGCAATCAATTGATGTGTGTGGTCAGCTGCTTTTGCAATCAGGTGATATAGACCTAATAAACCCTGGCCCTTCGAATGGTGCTTCTGGCGTTGTTACACGGTCTAAAGACAATGCAAGCGATGAGACACTGCAGAAGAAACTGAATGATATGTTAACCCTATTGCAAAGCGTCAACTCACGCACAGCTAGAATGTAAACCGAGCAGTCACGTTTAATTACGTCTATTGCTGAATTAAAGGAAGCCCAGGGAATCCATGAAGAACAATATATCTAATATTGATGCAAGGCTCTCCGCCGCTGAAACTAAAACGCCTACCACAGACGCTGCTGAGCAAGATCTGTTGGCCTTGCGTGAACTCGCAGATAACCTAGCTCGTGAAAATAATAAATTACGACTTTGTCAATGTGAGCTGGAAGACAGGCAACGACGAGACAATTTATTGTTTTTCGGTGTACACGACAGTTTATCGGAATCATGGGAGGCAACGGAAGAAAAGCTGTTAAACATGATTTCTAGCTGCTTTAACCCTGCACTTACGAAGGACGCGCTAGAACGGGCTCATAGGATGGGTGTATTTTCAGAGGGAAAATGCGGTCCTGTTATAGTGAAATTCCGTTCTTTTAAAACGAAGCAACTAATTCTATCTCAGTCAGTGAAGCTCAAAGACAGAGGTATCACCGTAAGAGAAGATTTTTCTTTGGAAACGCGCCAAGCCAGGAAAAAGCTGCTTCAATTTGCAAAGAATCAGGGCTCGCAGCACAAGCTGAAGTACAACAAACTGTACATTAACTGTCAGTGTTACAGCTACAGCGCTGCTCATGACCGCGTTTTCATAGAAAATAGTTTTCTGCGACAGGCACCGCTTGGTGATAACGTTGACTCTAATATCTGTGACTCGTCACATACTGTGCACGCTGATCGCTCCGCTCGCGCGCTCGTTCACAATCAGCAGTTAACCCGCGATATCAACGCTCTACCGCGCACTACGTCATAGGGATGCGCGAGGGGCAGTGGTTCAGTGTCTGCTACAGCAAACTCTGTTTCTTTTCTCTTTAGCAATATAAGAAGTATATTAACAAAAAGAGATGAACTTGATTCTGCAATCAATTCTTGTGATGCCGTTGTTGTTTACTAACTGAAACATGGCTTTCTTCCAATACGGAACTGTTTAACTGCAGAAAGAGGTTTAACGTATTTCGCTTGGATAGAGGCCATAGATGTGGCGGAGGTGTTTTAATAGCTGTTTCGGATAATTTTGTTGCATCGCCCATTAATTTCCCAAGTAACCTGGTACTATTCTGGGTTGAACTCTGTGTACGTTTCAAGAAGTTTATTTTGGGCATATGTTACCGTCCCCCATCTTCGGGTTCAACTTTCGCTGACGAATTGCATGACGCGCTTAACATGATCCCTGTACGCTTTGCCAACATTCCTATCCTTTTAGCTGGGGACTTCAACTACCCCACTAATGTGTGGAACTGTACAACGCCTTATCTTAGCCCTTTCTCGACTGAATGTAACAAGTTTTTAATGACCTGTTTCGATTTTGAACCTGTCACAGCTTGTCACTCAACCTACTCGAACTACTTCAACCACATCCAGTATTTTAGATCTCGTTCTAACAAACGTACCGCATCTTATTTCTTCAGTCTTGCATCTACCTGGCCTCAGTGATCATTCCTTGCTTCATTTTGATGTTGAGCTCCCTGTATACAAGCACACTAATTAGGTAAAGCACATTAGGGACTATAAACGGGCAGACTTCAACGCCATTAACCGTCAACTAGGTGTTTTTCTGGATGAATACTTGCCGGAGTTTTCACTGCGTTTTGTCGACACTAATTGGGAATTGTTTAAGAACACCGTTGAACGACTTACTAATGATTTTGTGCCGCTTAAGTCTTTGAGGTGTGACAGAGAATCCCCCTTGGTTCAATGAATTTTTTGAAAAGACTGTCCAATAAGAAGAAACGTTTGTTTCGCTCGGCAAAGAAGTTACATTCTAAGGGGCGCTGAGGATCCTACTCTCTGACGGCTGCTGAGTACAAAGCTGCGTTGAAAAACGCCAAGGATACATTCCTCAACCACACTTTGCCTGCTATGCTGATTAACAATCCGAAACAATTCTGGAACGTAATTAATAAGAAGGACACCACCACATTGCTACTTACATCGCCTGATGTAGTTTCATTTCCATCAAACCAATGTGCTTCTGTTCTAAACAATGTCTTCGCGGCGGCTTTTTTCTAACGATGTTTTTTGTGATAATTGCGACTATCCTGGTTTTGATGCTCCTCTCATGGACCCAGTTGTTTTTGAGGCACCAGGGATTCAGAGCATTATACGAAATCTTAAACTTTCCTCTTCCTGTGGCGTTGACAACATTAACTCCAAATTTTTGATTAATACCAAATCGTACTGTTCCATAATTCTTACTAAATTGTTTGAACAATCTCTTGAAAGAGGTTGTATTCCAAGTGATTGGAAAGTTGGGAGGGTGATTCCTCTGCACAAGTCTGGAAATAGACATTGCCCTGACAACTTTCGTCCCACTTCCCTCACCAGTATACCGTGTAAAATCATGGAGCACGTCATATACTACCATCTGGTCTCTTTTTTAGAATCCGATTCGTTTTTCAGCACAGCTCAGCACGGATTCCGTAAGTCATTTTCATGCGAAACCCAGCTCATATGTTTCACACATGGCCTTCACTGCATCCTCGATCGCGGATCTCAGGCAGACTGCATATATTTAGATTTTTCAAAAGCGTTCGACAAAGTCTCGCATGGGCTGCAATTTCTTAAATTACGTCATCTGAACATTGACCCTAATATACTTGCAAGGGTTGATCTTTCTTTCAAACGGTTCCCAATTTGTAACAGCCAATAATTTTGATTCACATCCCTTACCTGTCCGTTCTGGCGTGCCTGAGGGGTCCGTTTTCGGGCCCCTCCTCTTTCTCATTTATACAAATGACTTACCGACTAACATTTCTTCTTCAATAAATCTTTTTGCTGATGATTGTGTTATTTACCGCGAAATTAACGACAATAACGACGTCAATTCCCTTCAATCAGATATTAACAAGGTTTTGGATTGGTGTAACACTTGGAGTATGAAACTAAACACTAATAAGTGAAAGCACATGCGCATTTCTCGGAATTCAAACGAACCTCCTACTTACCACATTAATAATGTTGCTCTTGAAACTGTGTTCTCTTATAACTACCTCGGTGTTCACATTTCTTCTAACCTGTCCTGGAAAACTCATATCGATCATATCATAAATAACGCCAACCGCATGCTCGGCTATCTTCGCAGGAACTTTTCTCATTCACCCAGTTCAATAAAATTACTGCTTTATAAAACACTGGTTCGCTCGAAATTGGAGTATTCTGCATCTGTCTGGAGCCCTGGCATTGATTCATTCATTTCCGATTCGGAAGCTGTGCAAAACGGTGCCTGTCGTTTCGTACTCTCTAACTATTTCCGAACAAGTAGCGTAACCGCTATGAAATCAAGTTTATCCCTCCCTCCTCTATCTCATCGCAGGTCTGTAGCTTCATTATGTCTTTTTCATAAAATTTACTATAACTACATGAAAAACAAGTTACTCACAAAGCCCTCATATATATCAGCTCGCATTGATCACCGCAATAAAGTTGGAATTCCATCGTGTCACACTAAATGTTTTCATGACTCATTCATACCCAGAACTTGTGTCAGTTGGAATGGCCTTCCCCACAACATTGCTGACATAACTATGTTCCGTAAAACAATCGTTATTTTGTGAATATATTTATGCTTGTTACTCCTTGTATAATTTTTTTTCTTATTATCAAAATTGATCTTTTGTACTCCCGCTGCTACTTCTCATTATTTGTCTTGATGTGAGTTTTTACCATCCACTTTGTAGTTTTTTTTCTCTCCTTTATGCTTTGATGTTTTTTGTATTCTTATGTATCCCCACTCCCCCTCTGTAATGCCTTCGGGCCCTGAGGGTACAATAAATAGATAGATAAATAAATAAATAAATAAATAAATAAATAAATATGCCGGCGATTTACGTCAGTGGCAAGAATTCTGGGACCACTACATCGCCACCATTTACCATAACACTGAGTTGCCACCAGTCGAGAAGTTCAAGTATTTATTGACATACCTGACGGGAGCAGCCAAGCGAGCGATCGAAGGCATCAGGCTGACCGACCACAACTACGACATTGCTGTCAAGACGTTGAAAGAGCGCTTCGGTCGACAGGAACTTCTGGTGAACGAACACATCGACGAGCTTCTTGTACTGCCACCGGTAAGGAGTTCCGAAGAAGTGGAAAAGCTTCGGATGTTCCATGACACCGTGCGCTTCAGCGTAAGTGCACTCGAGGACCTGGGTGTACCACCTGATCAGTACAGTGTGGTGCTTAATCGCGTCATGATGAGGTGCTTGAAAGAAGACTTGGCTACATTGTATAGACAGAAGAAAGAGGAGAGCACCCAGGATGGTGACGCATCAGCTGAGCGCACAACACCGGCAGCAAGGACGCACAAGGCGACCGACATTTTGTCTTTTCTGAAAATTCAGGTCAAAGTGCGCGAGGAAGGAAAGTAAGGCGCGCCGTCGTCGCATAACCGCCACTCGACCATGGTACCCGATCACATGGACTCGCAGACAAGATCTGCACAGGGCATTCCACAGGCATCTGCGCCAGCTACGATGGAATCCTTACAGCAGCGCACTCCTTCTTGCGTACTGTGAAACAGCAGAGCTCACAGCCTTGTAGAATGCATGGCTGAAATTTCCGCCGAAGAGAAAACAGCCAGGTTGCGTAGTGCTCACTGCTGCTACAGGTGCGGAACGCGCCATTATGTGCCGCAGTTTTTTAGTTTCCCGGAACCTCACGTGCAACCAGTGCCAACGCCGATACATTTTGTCCTTTGCGAGTTGTCACGCGCTGTCGCAACGACCGCTTCTCCCATAGCGGCCGGACAGCTTGGTACGCCTGGCCCAACTTCACCAACAATAGCTATGACCCCAACTGGCGAAATAGGAGCCAAGTCTGTGCTGCTTCGGACTGGTTGTGTTTGGGCGGAAAACAAACCACGATGTCTCCTGGTGCGTGTGCTGCTGGACAGCGGCAGCCAGCGTTCGTTTATCCGCACCGACGTTGCCAAGAGGTTGCACTGCGGATCACTCGGCATCAAAAACCCGTCATTGGTGACATTCAGAAATGCAAGGACAAGAACGAAGTTAGGATTCGGAGCTAGCCCTTGAGCAGTAAAGACGTCTATGACCACGAGTCCTCGTTCTTTATACAGACAACAATAGAAACTCTGGCAATACCACAAATCAGCCCGGTGACAAGTACACCAGCTGACGGCGAGATCGTCACCATGATGACACGGCAAGGTATGCTTCCCGCTGATGCACGTCCAAACGGGACAACTTTCCGCGAAGACAAGATAAGTGTACTAATAGCATCGGACACTTACGTGGACGTGGCAACCGAACATATAAGACGACTCAGCCCTCAGATAACGAGGCACAGACTCTTTTGGATGGACCATTCAGTGAACTCTATGCAACCTAGCACAAGGATCGGGCATACGAGCTACCTTTCTCTTAATAGCTGTCGAAGACGCCACTCGTGTCCAAGGCGCGGCCTTGGACACGAGAATTGCCAACTTACGGCGCATCGACTCTCTCGGGATTCAATACGGTTCTGACCGCAGCCAAGGCGACAGCATTGCCCTTGAACTGTTCGAAAATGACCTTTCCAAGAAAGGATAGCGTTACGAGGTTCCCCTCCTTAATCAGAAGACTGGTCTGGACACCGGCCAAAACAACTACAGCCTCGCTTAACAGCAGCTCCTGATGCAGCTACGCCGCTTCCAATAGCAACCAGATCTTCTTGATGATTATGACGACACCATAAAGGCATAGTTTAACGAATACCACGCTGAACGAGTTCCGGACGACGACTTGGTGCCCAAGCCCAAAACGTACTACATGCCGCATCATGGAGTAATTCGTCGAGATGCCGTTACCACCAAGCTTCGGGTTGTCTTCGACGCGTCATCTCACACTCCCAGTCAATCATCTATGAACAACGTGGTCATGAAGGGGCCTAAGATGGACGCCGACTTACCTAAACTCCTACCCAGCTTCAGAATGCATCCAATAATCATAGTGGCTGATATCAAGAAGGCGTACTTTCAGATCAGCATTCGCCCGGAGGACAGGAATGCGCTGCGTTTCCTATGGGTCACCCATCTTCCGACGGAACGTGACCCATTTCCACCAATCGTTCACTGGCGAATGACCCGCGTGCCCTTCGGCGCCAAATCCCGCCCCTTCTTGGTTGCAGCGACGCTGCACCACTATTTCCGAATCTCCGAAAAGCGATTGCCCGAAACAGTGGAACGCCTCAGACAATCATTCTACGTCGACAACTTAGTGGTCGGTGCGGACAACCTGCAGACGGTCCAACGGATTTATTCGGAAGCGAGGACCATTCCAGCGAACGCCGGCATGGAACTTCGTAGGTGGGCATCAAACAGCTCCTTGCTACGAGGACAGTTCCGGACGGACGGATTGTCACTGGAAGATGACAGTGACGATCCACGTACAATAAGGTAGTCGGGCTCTGCCGAGACGGAAACGATGATTCCCTTATTGTGAGCGCCGACCACGTTTCAAGGATTCGCTAGCTTGTACGATCTTACGATCTTCTCGGATTCCTCGTGCCATGCACTGTTCGAGCTAAACTGATTTTTTAAGATATCTGGAAACTAAAGCATCCTTGGGATTGCCCGCTACCGCAAAAACAGCTCACAGCATGGAAAGCTTCGTGTTCTGAGCTCCCGACGCTAAGCGAGGTTCGCCTGCCACGACAAGTCAACAGGGCGCTAGGACATCTAATCAGACCCACTGAGCTTACATGTCCTCTCGGATGATAGCCTGCGGGCGTACGGCGTAGCTATCTACGTATGCGCTGAGTCGATGCACTCGCAAGAACGCCGTATATACCTTCTCATGAGCAAGGGGCGAATTGCACCACTTAAGGCTATATCTCTGCCTCGTTTGGAGCTACTTGCCTGCCTTACAGCGGCCCGCATCTACAACAGCATCAAGAGCATACCATGCGTCCAAAAAGACAAAACCGTTCTTTTGGACCGACTCCCAGATTGCCATTCATTTGACGTCACAAGTTCCAGGACGTCGCGACATATACGTCAGAAACCGAGTCGCAGAAATACAGCAGCAAACAGCGGGCCACTTGTGGCAGAACTGCACCAGCAAGGAAATTCTGGCTCACCTATTAACAAGAGGTATCACTGCAGTCACGCTCATGCGTTCATCTCTGTGGTGGAGAGGTCCTTCATGGCTCTCTGTTCCCGAGCACATCTGGGAACCTGACACAAGATGTACAAAGCCCATATGCCTATCTACAAGGGGGGGCAAGGGGGGGCGGCAGCCTCCCCACTTTCGACACTAATCCCTGTCGGCTGCACACTGGCTTAACAACTGAGGCAGAGTTTGCCTTCAAGATAGCAGTCACGTAATTATGTAATGAAATATGTCCTACGCTCCTGCAGTGAAGATTGCCCTCCGTATCTTACGACGACGACTGTATGCTCTTTGCGATGCAGGCCGCATATGCGGCACCGTGCATTCGTTAGGAGCCGCCACACTCGCGCGCTGCCTCCAGCGCCAAAGCGGCCACGGCAGCAGATTTGGTGTGATACGGTAGCAGACGACGCAAGCGGCGGCAAGCCACTGCGCTGTGCTTTGGCGCTTCGCTTGAGGCGTTTTCGTTCCCGTTTGCTTTTAAAAGACGGTAAATTGTTAGCAGTCGAGAGAGAACGGTAGTGTTAGCGCGTGTGCTTTTTTTCGCTAGACTTCCTGCACGCTCAGGTGACTGCGGCCACATCAAATTCTTGGCGAAAACGACAACGGAGGCGACGAGCCCGTTGAGCGAATCTGCACGCGTGTAGCGCGGGCCGCTTGGCTCAATAAACGATAACAGCTTATCACCCTCGGGCTAACGCGGCAGCAAATTCAGCGGCAGCTTGAAACAGACGACAACAGCGATTGCACTGTGATGGCCGCTGCTGGGGTGCTATCGCGGAGCGATGCCTTATACTACGCTATTCTTATCGTCCAACACTCGCGGCTGGCCGATTGCGACGCCTTTTCCGTTGCATCGGAAAAGGCGTCGTTCCGCGATTGCTCCCCTGTGCGAGCGGCTGAGAACATCCTTCCAAATCTGCGCTTATTGCCGCTAGAGGCACCTTCATGAGTTACGTCTGCACGGAGCCTATAACGTTAGATCATTCTGCCATGCTTTCATTCTGTTCTGCCTTCTCTGAAACTAAAATCACCCACGTCCCAAACACGGGCGCGACCCAGTAAGCGTTTTATTGAATGATCAAACCTATCGCTGCTTCAGGAAATTTGTTTTTCTGCATTGAAAAGGAGTACCGTCACCGCTATGTGTCTATGAGTGTGCTGAAGTGTGGAGGGTTTTAGTTGGACTGAAGTGGAAAAGAAAAAAAAAAGGTTTCCACTTTATTCTGTGATTAACCTGCTTCCCCTTGCTTATATCATATGGTAGCTGGCAGCGATCGCGTTGGCTTGCAACAACGCGACGAATAAGGCAGTGGATTCGAAAATATTGGAAAAACCAGCTTTCAGGCATGCCCACCCAACTTGGTCTACCGGACCAGGGAGATGGTCAAGATTTACAGTTTTCTGGACTCAGGAGACTGAATTGACAGCCGTGCTAGTTGGTCTTGACTCATACTGAATTGACTTGTACACCGCAAAATAAAACTCGGATGGCAAGAAACCGCATACGCGTAGAAATGATTATTTTTTTTATCTCTATTTCTCTCGCAAGGCTGGATACGCGTAAAAACTGCTCAACACCGTTGTAGTATAATTCAAAATATTTATTACGCTCATATGAATCCATCTCACCAGCTGCTATGAGTAGCCACTGCAAATGATTGGCGGGTAGCCTCCTTGAATTACGTTGAGACTGAGACACTGTCCAGCTATTAAAAAAAAACAAAGAAAAAAATTTAGGTACTGTTCAGTCGAGTAATGCGCTGTTCAGTGTGCATACACCACTTGAACGCAGCGAGATTTTGCCGATTTGTAACGCCGCGTAACAAGCATGTTATTTCATTGCACAACGAACACTTGTGATTGTGATAATATGTCGTGCGCGGACATGAAACCGGAACTTCAAGGACGAAAATGGTGTGCCGTGCGGTGGCAAAGTGCGATTGTGCGCGTATGTGCCGTGCGTGACCTAAGAAGACGACGTCGGCAGCGCGTAAAGCGCAGCCTCGAGGGTGCGAGACCCGTGCCTTCGGCAGTGCGTGACGGTCGTGTTCCAGGCCGAGCGGTGTTCGTGGCCGAGCAGGACTCCGGCTGGGCGACTGGCCCAGGGACCAGGCGGTGCGTGGTGGTTCCCGTTCCTGAGACCGGCGACCGAGCAAACGAGGCCTGCTTTCCAGCTGGGCGACTGGCCCAGGGAGCAGGCGAGGTGCCGCTGACCGCGCTGCCGTCCACAGCGGTTGCTCGAGTTCCCGCTGTGGGCCACCGTGACTGCTGCCGTCACACGGGCTGGCGCGTCCTCCGTGTGCTGCCGAGACGAGACGCGGAGGCCGTGTGCTGCTGCTGAGCGACCAGCCCATAAGCACTCCTACTGCTGCTGTAGCGGCAGAGGGCCGGAGCATGACGAGGGCCGACCCACATTGAGGGCTGCCGACGAGCCAGGCGGCGCACCGTCCCCGAGCGACCGGCGTCGGCGTCCACGTCAATCACACGACGAGAAACTTATCGAACAAACAATCAGTGCAAGGTTGCATGTGTTTTGTAGCTCGCGTGTCCTATGTAGAGTGTCAGTGTATATTTGTCCATGTGTGGAGTGTAATATAAGTGTGAACGTGTTTTTGTGCACTGGCGTACTGTCGTGATCTTTCTGGAGCGGTCCTGCCCCAATAACAACATCACAGTGATGAATGTCGAAGAAGCAATGGTCAGCAATATACCCGGCTGAAACTACAGTATTCTCTTTCTTTTTCCGTAGTTGTACATCACTGGTCATTACGACATCAATCAATTTGGCGTCATTTGTGACTAAGAGTTATGAGCAGGTGCTGCGACTGTGACCCAGAAAATTTCGATCAATCATAAACACCTAATGATCAATGCGGGAGGAAAGAATTCGTGTTGTTTAACGCTAAAATGACATACATTTATTTTAAAAATATTGTGGTTACACGGTTTGCATTGGCGCACTTGTTCGGCAGGCCCTCCGGCCCTTTCAAACTATGCTGCAAATACAAATAGGATGAGTATAAACAATGTAGCATGCCTGTAATACAAGAAATTGTTGCTTTTTTAAATAAAAACTTCTGGTTCGTCAGTTAAATATTAGAGTAACATAATAACAGTATGGACCAAAATAACACGCTAGAACCAATATTTCGACTAGGAGCATAAAATGCGAAAGATGGTGTACGAAAACTTGTATATCTGCAAGGAATTTTTGAATAATTACGGAATAGAAAAGGTGCAGGCATTCTTACCTAAATTACAAAAAATTATGGCGGCGTCGCAGTAACAGTATCAAGCTTGATGCAATAACGGAGCTGGGTGCCCTTCCTTGTTTCTCTTTACTTTCCTCTTTTGTTCTTCTCTTTCTATCTGTTTCTCGTATCTCTTTCTTGTATCTCTCTTTTTCTATTTCTTTCTCCGTTTTTTCTTTTTCTCGGTTATTTCCAAATTTCTTTCACTTTCTTCCCTTTCTTTCTCTCTCAGTATTGATCACTTCCTGTTTCTTTCTATGTCTCTCTCCCCCTCGTTCTTTGTATCTATATATTTCTATTTTTCTTTCTCTTTATGGCTTGCTCTCTCATCTTTCTCTCTCTTCTTCGTGTCTATTTCTATCTCTTTCTTCTCCCGAATTTCTCTTTGTATTTGTCACTAAATTTATCTCTTTTTCTCCCCATTTTCTTTTTCTTTCTATCTCTTTCGCTCTCCTTCACATTTTTCGCGTGCTCCACTTCCCCGAGCAGAGTTTTCGTTTAATGCTCGCAACTGCTGTACTCGGTCGTGGGGCTTGCCCAATGCCTGTGGCGCACACCCACCGTGGCGGTTTTCTGCGTACACCAAACTTTTACCGGTCTTCTTAAAGAGACTCGCTGGTATAAATTAGCGCAGCTTCCACTAAGTCGCGCATGGCTAGGTCACAGCAGTGCTGCTGGGCACCGAGCTGGTCCTGGCTTGGCTATTTTGCCTTCTCACCTGTCTCTTTTACACCCCTTGCTGTACTATACTACGCTATACTATACTACTACTATACTATACTACACACTACGCTTACTCTCTCCTATAGGGCATATGTGCCACAGAAATTGGGCATATCTTAGTGCTCACCGCACTGGTCCACTAAAAATTAGGAGAGCACACGAGCGGCAAACACCGATTAGGGGCCGCACGTTTCAGCTTCTCTTGTTAAGCATCTGTACAAAGCGCTTGGGCGGTGAATGTGCGCGTGCCAGTTCACGATGATAATAGTTTTCTATCTACGAAGCACTGCAAACTGAGACGAGAACAGCGCTGCTGTAAAAAAAGGAATTATTAATTAGCAGCTTTTAGACAAGAACGAAATTTCATTGAAAGTTAAATATCTACACAATTGTATTCAGGCATAAAGTTGCTTGGCTAAGGTGTAAAAAGGATAGATTGCTGGTAATACTATGATAAATCTAACAGGCATATATATATGGTTGTCCGAGTGTATGCTGCTACGTAACACTGTGTTTTTTCTAGACTATTATGAAACATTTCTCCTTGTTCCGTATACAAAAAAGAATTGAGTGAGAAGAACCCTCTCTCTCTCTCTCTCTCTCTCTCTCTCTCTATATATATATATATATATATATATATATATATATATATATATATATATATATAGCCGACGGAGGGAGGGAGGGTTGCCCCCCCCCCCCACTCTCGAACAAGTTGGTACGCCACTGACAAAGCCCGTAAAAACCGCGTCGTAACCCTAGCACAAGCATTGCTCAAGGCGACCGACATCAGCCGGTACTCGCGCCTTGTTCGTGTAACTGCGAGGATCTAACACAGCAACACGGCGAGCATCGACAGTCGGACCGCTAATGTCCAAGAAATCGAACGAGCTGAACATCACTGGATCAAGCAAGTCCAGCATTCGCACTTTCCGGATGACCTTGCAGCACGGTCGGTTGGAAAACCTCTACCTAGTTCATCGCACCTCCTACTTTTGCGTCCATTCATCGATAATGACGGGCTTATAGGAGTTGTAGGGCGCCTCCAACTTTTCCCTGACTTCATGTCCGTTCATCACCCTGTCGTACTCCTTGTCACAACGCTTTGACTGAGCTACTGATTCGGTCCACTCATGAGCGAATGCTTCATTCAAGCGTCGAGCACCCACTCACTGAGTTGCGAAAGCGTTTTTGGGTGTTGAAAGGTCGAGAAGCCGTAAAGTACGCACTGAGAGGCTGTTTGATGTGCCGACGGCGCAAGATTACGCCAGAATCAACACCTACAGCGCCATTACCGCGAGACCGAATTACAGAAGCAAGCCCATTTTGCGGTTGTCGGAGTTCACTTTTCTGGACCACTTTATCGTCATGCAGCAACGCAGACTTGCTCTAACGCCTACATATCCATCTTCTCACGTGCTAACACGCGTTCTACACCTACAACTCAATACGGACACGACTGCAACCAGCTTTATCGCCACCTTTCGGCATTTATCGCCCGTCGTGAAATACAGTCCACAATTTACTTGGACAACGCCCTAGCATTCCATCTGAGCGCAAAACATCTCGGAAAGCCATCAAATTTGGCAGATTTCTGCAGTGACCTTCGCATCGAGCAAGCCCCTCGGCGGGGCGGATGGTGGGATCGACTCGTACGCATCTCCAAGAACACGTTGAAACGTGCGCTGGGTCGCAGTCATCTGTTCTTGGAAGACATAACAATGGTTCTCTGCGAAGTGGAAGCGGACATCAATAGCCGCCCGCTCAGTTAACTATATGCCAATCCCCAGGACCCAAGCCCACTCACAGCTTTACACTTCCTTCTTGGCAAACGTGCAACACGCTTGCCGCAACATTTCGACGGCGCCATACCCCAGTCAACGAGCGTCGATCTGCGACGTCGAGCGCCACACCGACAAGCGCTGAAGGATCATCTGTGAAAGCGCTGGCTCAAGGAGTACTTGTCGCTTCTGCGTTCGGCCGACGAAGCGGCACCCAAGGCTTCACTTCGGCGACGTCGTCCTGGTGCACGACGGCTCACCGCCAATAATGTGGAATATGGCTCGCGTAACTGAACTGCGTCCCGGTTTCTGCGGCCGCCGGAGTGTGTTGCAAATAAAGGAGGACGAAGGGGCGTGGGGCACGAGCAACAGCCACGGGCGCTGGCTTGTTCAGTTGTTCCAATGCCTTCGATATTGCCAGACGTACAGGTCCGGGTCTTTTCTTCGCACTTATCTACATTATTATCATGCCTTATGACTCCAATAAATATAACGCCAAGTACAAAATTGGGATGAAAATGGCATTGCTGAAGCCTAGGAAACAACAACGGGTACAGCGAATGAAGACAATTTACTTTTCGAACTTATATCAACCCCCGTTTGCCAGTCAGTAAAACATTCTTCATTATGACAGAGAGTAGCAACCATTCATGTTTAAAGCAAAATCTTTTTAAGCGCACGTGAAACGAGAACAGAAGAACGAAGAATATGACTGTAGCAACCGCCGATTAGGTTGCAATCTGAGTACATCCGCGTACATTTCCCTGTCGATTTTTGTGTTACTAACGTGTATGTATATGGCAATTTCTCGTTCTCTTTACCGCAACAATATCATATACCCCTTCTTGCATATCTTACATGATTCGGCGGAACTGCTTTCCCTTTGAAGGTGGTGTTATAATTAATGAAGTTGAGGGAACAGCGACACACGATGGCACCAATATGCGGGGCGATGCACGAAAACCCACCTGCGCATATTGAGCGCGCTATAATTACGGAACCGATCGAAGTTCTAGGGTAAAGTGTTCTTGTCCTGCAATGTGTCGTCGGTTGGATACGCACGGTACGAATTACCTAGACATATCATCTGATTGAAACTCAGTAATATTTATTATTTGCTTTTAAAATTTGACTCATTGGAGCGCCATGAGACCTCCAGAAATGTGCACTCGCTTACACACATAATTATTCTGTGCCTGCTTTACTTGTCTACAGGTGCCCTACTTCCAGGCGTTGAGACAAGCACATTGGCGGTAGTCACTGGAGTTTTAGTGAAAACCGCAAAAGGCTCAGTGATGTGCCATCGGCGCGTGGAAAAGATCAAGACTCTACGCCCTTTAAGTCTTGCGACTGCAGTCATCTTTAATATGGAAAGAGGCGGATTATCGTACCTCCGACAGGAATATGTCTCCTTCGTATGCGCTCTTGAGGAAGCTTCTGAGGTGTCTTCCCAATTGTCATTTCATGCACAAATAGCCATGCGACAATTTAGGAAAACCGTCCTCTCAGCAACACCACAAAATAGGCACTTTAAACATGAAGGCTTTAGACAATAGCACGTGAAATAGTTCACGAACTTTCTCGTCTACATTTGGAGCTGGCCATTTTTCACCATGTACATGGCCAACATGACTGAAAAAGAAGCGCGTAAGAAAGTAAAAACAAAAGGGCAAGGGACTACTTTTCTACATTCATCTGTGCGATGCGATGAATTGTGGGTAGCTTCCACATTGTGCTTCGTGCTCCATACTATGGGAAAGCTTCAGAGGCATTAAACTTCAGCGCATTCGTCGTTGCAAATCAGTTGCAGTATTGTTTAAAATGTACATATATTCTGCAATGTCAGACATCGAATGATTTCAGTGTTCTGTCATCATGTTTTCTTTATGAAGTCTAGCGTTGAAGTAATTGCCGCTTATATGTGGTGTTTTCCAGACCCTGACGAATAGATGTTGGCTGAAATCAACAGCCTATTAGCAGCTTACCTATTTGAAGATAGACCTTGTACACATGAATAAAAAAATTCGCCATCTCCCGCTAAAGGGAAGCATGTGTGGATGCGAAGCAGCGGAGAGAGGGATAGCTTGAGCGGGAATTTTATTGAAAGGATAAATGAGAATGTATAAGAGAAGACGGAGAATGTGGTGGTTGCGTGTTTATCTAGGGAACGTGTGCGATTCCTTGCGTCGGTGCACCGGGCGCTTTGAAGACGACGGCTTTGTGATCGGTGAAGTGTAGCGTCAGGGGTTGCTTTTAAAGAGTTTTCATTGTGAAGTTTGCGAAGATGAGGTCCATGCACGTGTTGGTTGTCGTCGGAAAAGCGTCGCAACGAGTACACGTCTATCATGTGCTGGACGAGCCAGTCGTTCATGGTTATATCCACGTTGAAGTCACCCGCAAGCACGAAGGGCGTGTGGCTGTATGTACTGTGCCATTGCCGTCTCTAGGTAACGTTCGACGTTCTCTATAGAGTAGAGAATGGGGGTGAGTGTAGGAGAGGATAGGGGAGGGTACGCGCATGCGCTGTAGGGGGGTGTGGGACGCGGGGGGACGCTCCGTAGAGTAGAGGATTCCTAGAGGAGAGAAAGGGGGTGAGCGTAGGAGAGAGAAGGGGGGAGGGGACGCGCATGCGCTGTGGTGGTGTGGGAAGGAGGGACGCACTAAGCCCCCTCCAAACACATGCATGCAAGATCACGGAATGCGGTCAACCTGGGCGACGGACACCACCTGCCTAGCCATTGCTAAGCAGCCTCTCTGTGCTCTCGGCCATGACTCTAATGACTGTAGTAGTGGTTGACGGCCTTCATATTACTACAGTGTTCTGGTTCGCATAATGGGTGCTTCCCTACTTCTTGAAAGTGGCCGGACGCGGGACGGGGGGACGCGGGAGGGACGGACAGAGCCCCGAGCATAAGATGCTTCGCATCTAAAAAAGCAAGCCAGTGATCTGGAACTTTGATACAGTAGCGAACTCTTCGTGCGGCAGCTCGGCACTCTACAAGTCGACGCTGTGAACCAGCGCCGCGCGTCCCAAGATAACCAACGCGCACAGTCGTCCTCGACCCAGTCGTTCCGCCTGAGAAGCGGCGTTGGTCCGAGCGTCTGCTACAGCTGAAACTCGCCTTATTATTTGGCAAATTTTGCGGGCTGCCCTGCGCGCTGCAGCAGATGTCCGAGATGCGGAAGGGAGTGCCACTTTCTGAAAATGTGCCGTTCGCCTGTAAACTCCGTGACGACTGTTGAGAGGTCGGAAGCCAGGTACTACGAATGCAATGAGCGTCCTCAACATTGCGATTACTTTTGAATCTGCCGGTAACTTGCCTAATACCTTACGTTCTGCAGTTAATATGGACGTGCCCATTTAACTTGCGTGGCTCGGGAAGTATCGACTGACGAGCGCTTATTGCCCGCTCACGCTAGCGGCAAACCTGCCGCAACGGCGCGGTGCTGTCGAACGTAGGGCGCCGCCGCCCGCGCGAGAGCCGTCCTAAGTCCACGGCAAGCTTCGGCGGAGAGACGATCACGTAACGCGAAGCAATCTAGCACGAACGTAATACGGCGAGATTTCCCGCATGTGCGCGCCAGATGGGCTGTCAATCGACGCCAGTCGTGCTTTTGGCGAGGAAAAATGCTCGTTGACCGCTGCAATCTAGACGCATGCCTGTCAACGACAAGGAACACGTTGTGGTGACTGTCAATAAACTCATTCGGAGTATCTTGAGCACACCGGTACCGTACCCTGCTGCTATGGTACCGGCGCGCTCGAAAAGCAAGGCCGCGAAAGTTCGGGGTGCGACCATGCTGCAGGTTCCGAAATGTCGAGCGGCAGTGCACTTCTTCCGCGACTTCGTGCTAAGGACGAGGCCCATTTTAGAGAGTAGGTGTTGCTCTCTTTACTCTGTGGGAAACGTTCGTTTTCATAATGTGATGATGTGGATTGTAAGCTGGTGGTAGAAACATTTATTGCCACTGTAGAGCGCGGGGCCGAGCCCCCTACATGGCACGTGGGTGCTCCCTCACTGTGAGGAGGCACCCCTACAAAGCGAAGGAAAGCCCTTGAAGCGCAATCCTCTTCATCGCGCAGGAGATGATCCGGCGCTGATCGAAAGCAGAAGGGCTGGTCATGATAGTCTCCCAGTAAGACACCGCCACAGCCGGTGATCGATATGAGGGAAGGTGGGACATGTGAGGAGAATGTGGAGGAAATCTCCTGGTTTGCCGCTAAGTTTGCATGAATAGGGGAACTGGTCTGTATATCGGGCGTTTAGTAGTAGGGGGATATGGAGCAGTTCGAGTTTGTAGACGTTCCCAATGTGCGGCCTGCGCAATGTTTAGGGATGGGGCTGGGGGGTGTGTATATTGTTGGTTGGTCTGTTAGTAAGAATATCACGAAAAGAGAGCAAGCGCTCCTCGGCCTGTAGAGGGGGCTCCATTTCTCCTGCCTGGAATGCGAGACCTCGGGCTAGGGCATGAGCCTCCTCGTTGCCAGGGAGGCCGGCATGTGCTGGCGTCCAAACGAGGGTTATGGAATGCCGGGGGTTGCCAGAAGCGTAGTAAGCGAGCAGCGGTGCGGGATATCAAGCCATTGGCGTAGTTCAGGATAGCTGATTTGGAGTCGCTTATGATTGTGGTGGCGGGTGTCGAGATAAGAGCAAGTGCGATGGCTGCCTCTTCTGCCTCTGTGGAGGAATTGGTGATAATTGAGCACGACGTTTGAAGCTTTGCCTAACTGTCAGCTACCGCCAGAGCCATGCGGGATCCTGACGTGTATTCCGCTGCGTCCACGTAGACCACAGCTGGTGACGAAGATTACTGTGTGGCCACAAGCGAAGAGTTGGTAATGATGATTGTGGCGGAGAGGAAAGCGGACCACAAGAAAAGAAGAGCCCCGAGAGTTCGAGAGAACGAGCGGAACTAGAGCGGGCGGACACCGGGGATGGCAGTTCCTCCTGTTCCTCGGTGCACCAGCGGCCTGCTGTTCGAGCGGCCTGGTGCGAGTGTTCCAGCAGCGCCGAGATCCAGTTCTTGGCTCCTTGGTGCGCCAGCAGCCTGCTGCACTAGCGGCCTGGTGCGGGTGTTCCTGAGCGACTAAGAGCGATGTTCTGGGGGACACCTCAGCTGAAAGCGGCTGGCTAGCCACCAGCCAGGCACGGGAGCAACCTGTGGGTCAACCGGCTGCTGCGACTCCCTGCCGACCCTGTCACAACCGGGGCGGAAGCGGTGACAACGAGCCGTCGCAACCTTCATTGTCGGCCCACGCAGCGACACCGCCGCGACGACGACCACCACGGTGACCACGACGACAGCCCCTGAGTAGGTGAACGTATGAGTGCGCGGCACGTCGCGAAAGTGGGCGGTTGCCGAACAGCATTTAGTCTGCAAATATTTTGTGTGGCATGTAGTGTTGTCGATAAAGTCGTCCGTGTTTCATGTTGAAGGCCCTGACTGCTGTGTCATTTTATGAACGGATCCTGGGCCCAAACCTAATCGCGTTTTCATCACACATATGTAACGAGGCTGGTTCGCTGAATCGCAATTTCCTGAGGATGGCACCGAGCGCCTTTGACACCCTGCTTTCTTTAGTGCGACCGCACATCGAGCACCAGGTGGCCTCTATTCAAGAGCCAACATCGGCGCACGATCTACTTGCTATGAGAATCAGGTAAGCTTCAGAGTGTCGAAGAGTTGCTGTGAAATAATTTTGTTGTGCCACTAAAGCCCGCTGTCTCGCTCATGACGACTTGTGATGACTGAAGGGTTTCTCAGTGGGCCCAGGTGATTGGATGCTCAGCATAGAAACAGAGACGCGTCCAGCAACGTCGTAATACATGGGTAGCGTAGCCAGGGCCGCCTTCTTCCCTGGTAACTACCTAAAGTTCGCGAATGAACCTTTTCGTATCTCGGAGGGCTCAGTGTGCCGTGGTGTGTGCACCATGGTCCACGTGCAGTTGCTGGTCCACGTGACGCTACACTAGAGCCGTTTGATGTACAATTGGCTTAGTAGCTGAGTATTTCAGGTCACCGTGCAAAATCTTCATTTCATTTATTGATCTATTTGCAACTGTAATGTTGAGGGAGACCAGGAGAAGAAAGCTTATTAATTAGCTTGAGGTTATTCTGGCCACCCTTCACGTCTATGTCACCGCAAACTGTGGTTACAAACACACACAAAAAATATTTAAATAGCTACAGATTACTGCTGCAAACGCGTGCAAACAGCCGCCTAGCTTCAAGGGCTCAACTTTCAAATGGCTCGTGTTTTGTCACTGATGCTTTACAGGTTGTGATGAGAATGTGCGCGTTTCTAAGGGAACAAGTGTCACCAAACGCGCCGGAGGAAGAATGGAAACGACAACGAATGATTGTGCCGACGCGTGCTCCCCTAGTGAAGAGCCAAAGAAGATGAAGATGCGCTAACGGGGAGCGTGAAGATACGAAAGACAGCTCCATCAAGCCCCCACGTTAGGTTTGGGAGAAGCACAGATGTGGAACGGGAGTGACGCAGCCGGTACGTAACCAAGTGAAGAGGGTGTCCAGAGCGTGGGAGCGGCGGCCGGCAGAGTTCCTGTGGCAAGGCCGCTCCGGGCTCCCACCTGGACGCGTATTCAGCTTCTTCAATCGTCTGGCGTTAGTCAGACACAAGCTTCCCATCGCGTCGCGTTAGCCAGGCAACACACCTTTCTTCAACCTCTCCGTCACCTGGACAGGAAAAGAACGAGATATAATGTGGTGACAAGCCCGCTCCTACGTGAAGCAGTAGCAGGCGTGAAACCACTCAAACGTAAAAGAAAAGGGGTATAAAAAACTACCCAAGGCGCAAATTTTATGGGAAGAAAGCGAATTGAAAAAATGAATAATGGGCAACGTAATGCATGTGGGTCCTAAGGCGTTGGGTCAGCGAGCACAGAAAACACCCGCATAGGGCATTTATTAAACACAAAAAGTAAAATGACGAAGAGCAGGAACTGAAGCATGCTGTCCTGAAGTGCCCAGGAAAGTGTGTGCGTTGAACCATGTCGATGAGAACAGCAAGGATCAGAACACATGTACAGGGAACACAGATGATGCCTGAAAGACTGAAGCGAGAGGATGAGGCACACATTAAATGGCGCCTGGAAAAAGTGTGGCGTGCAGCTACAGTGCCGGAGAGTTCCGACTGCAAAGGTGCACCACTGAGACGACCACACCCGACGTGGAGGCTTCTCCATCCTGCCCTCTCGGTGGTCGCGGAAGAGAAAAAAATATCAGGAGAGACTAAGCTGATTGCCCTGAAGCATGGGCGTCGGCAGGATTTTGTCTAGGGGGGTGCAAACCCGTGTTGCATCATGGTGGGAGAGGGGGGGGGGGGCACTGGTGTGGCTTTGGGGGGAGGGGGAGTGCTCGTGTAGCTTGAGGGGGACAAGTGCCCCTTTTGCACCCCCCTGCCGACGCCCATGCCCTGACGTACCTGGGTACACAGTAATCCATGAACGCCATAGCCGACAAGTGTGGCGTCAGTGAGTCGATGGTCCATGCTGCGATTTGGACTTTCTGCTGTCTATCAGCGCAAGGGAGATACGCTGGCCTGACCACGATGGGGCTGCACGAAATAAGCATGTGTTTCGCGCACTTCGTCGCAGTGATGGCGTCGAGGCTGGCCCACAGAGTGAGATCAGAACTACCACGAGTGGAAGATGTTCGATTTCATCATCCTCCAGGCAATCTGTGATGCGGAGATGGTGTTCATTGATGTTTTCCCTGGCTTCCCAGGTAGAGCACACGAGGCCAGTTTACTTGCAGGAGTGCTTCCTCTTGGAAAAGGAAGCGTGGAAGTTTGACGGTGAGCGAGTTACTATTCACTTAAATAAGATCTGAATTTCGACAAGTTTGTTTAGTATCCAGTTACATTGATCAATTTTTGTTGAACCGGAGTGGTACAATCAGCAGTGAGGCACTGTTGTAGAGTGTAGGCATTGTAATAATGTGAAGGGTGCACATTTGATACATTTGTAACAGGTAAATATAATGGGTACACGAAAGAAATATCCGTGTACACTTGCAGATGGATATCTTTGGTGGAACGCCGCATATCCTGATCCCATGGGTGCTGCCACCTCACCGACATGGGGGTGTGGACGCCGCGGGAAGGGGATGCCTAGAGGAGAGGGGGGGAGCGTAGGAGGGTAGAGAGGGAGGGGACGCGCATGCGCAGTGAGGGTGTGGTCTCCGCGGGGAGGGAGGCCTAGAGTAGAGAAAGGGCGAGAGGAGGTTTTATTTTTATTTTTTTGAAAGGGTTTGCTCATGCGCAGTAAGGGTGGTCACGCCGCACACCACCACCGGATTGAACCCCGCTCTAAGATGCTTCACATCTAAAAAGCCGTCATCCAGCAGTGGACATGCTGGCGACGACGTGCTGTTGTGAACATTGCATGCAATACTCCAATATGTGCATTGATGTTTACGACACTCGAAACAACAAAAAGCACAGCCATGTATGTTCATTATGTCACAGTGCATGGTACGTTGTCATGGTGTTCCTTTTCTTTATGTCAAACACTGCAGTACACAAGAGCACTTGAGAATTGAGAAGCTCAAATGTGCACTTTTTTTTTTTTTTGCAATGACTAGAGGAGTACTTGTTGTTCAGTCAAAACCACCGATATCGAACTCGGGTAAATTGACTTATCCTTAATTTCTATATGTTTTTGAATAGGAAAAAAGTGTGGCTACATTAAACAAAAACAGCCAGCACATTTGGTATATCGAAGGCAGCGCAAATCTCCCCAAGCGGTTGGCTTTCCGTCGCAAGAATTTCGCTTTTCCTCATGGAAACGGGGCCTTGCTAAAATCATTTTAGCAGAGGAAGCCATGTGATTGGGATCGTTCCACACACAGCGAGTAGAAATTGTCGCTTGCCATGAAGTGCTTTCTACCAAAATTTCTCGTCATTGCGCCCACCTGGCGGATCAAAGATCGTTTCTTTGCTCCTTTTGTTACCGCGATACGTGTCATAAAATGTAAAAGCCATGCGGATCTCTGGAAAGATGGCGATATCAATACAGCCTTACATGTCCTTACATGTCCTTACAATCCTTACATGTCCTTACATAATCCTTAAATAATCCTTACATGTCCGCTGCGTACAGCATCGCAGAAAGCATGCTGAGTACGATTCTAAAAGACAATCCTGACGCTATGGCCAAGGAAGACTAGATGCTTTCGGTGCTGGACGAGTACGTACAGCTGTCATTGACATCCACACCATATTTTCTCGTCAACTAACCCCTGCATATAACTGTGCGTCGTCAACTGCAAATTACGGAAAAATTCAAAATGAAAAACATTCCGCGCAATGCCATGACGGTGTCTTTCATACTATGAAGATGAAC
>JALIZH010019016.1:0-10122 GCA_030522465.1 Rhipicephalus appendiculatus | reverse complement strand
AGAGAGGGGAAGCGTAGGAGAGGAGAGAGGGGGAGGGGACGCGCATGCGCAATGGCTGTGTAAACGCCGCGGGAGGGATGCCTAGAGGAGAGAGGGGTGGAGCGTAGGAGAGGCGGTGCGTGGAGAGAGTTTGCGAATGCGCACTAAGGGTGGTCACGCCGCACACCACCACCACCACCGGATTGAACTTCGCCATAAGATGCTTCACATCTACAAATGTAGCCCTCTGTCCGGGAGAGCGCTTTTCATGAGGCTGCGGCTACAGAGACGCTGCGACGCGTTCGCAAGGCGTCGCCAACGCAACTGTATGGATGCCGGGTAGCTTTCGAAATGCGTCGCCGATGCGTCAACAACAACGCCCAATAACCGCGAGATAGCCGAAAGGTAGAGGGTGGGTTTAAAGGAAGCGTGGCGGTGGGAATAGCGGGTTGTGAAGTGAAACGATGCGCTGGATAGATGAAACGAGACAAAATGACACAGGAACACGAAACGGACAAGGACCTTGCGCCGTTTCGTGTTTAGCGCAAGGTCCGTCTCCGTTTCGTGTTCCTGTGTCATTTTGTCTCGTTTCGTCTATGCAGCGCATCGTTTCACTTCACAATGCCATACCAACTAGCCCCAGTGGAAGCACTTCTAAATGAATAGCGGGTAAGTGGGATCGCAGCTTCAGGACTGTCGGCAGTTCTCCGGTCACCCGAACTTGGACGCTAGCCAACGTAGACGGACGCAGCTTGTAAAAACGAATAAATATGTTGTTTTCTCAAGTCTCATCTTGTAAATAACGTTTTTATAAAACCGGTTCTGCTAAAATTACCAAGGCTCTGCCTCTAAGTCGCCGCACGATCATCTCTGACGGGGCACAACGGGTGCAATTCATCACCGGCCTGGTGGTAAGCCTTTGGCTGAGTGTTGGATTTCCGGGAACGGAAGAAGGACCCATATTTACTAGTTCGTTTTCAAGAGACGCAAAATTCTAAATTATTTCTTTTTAACCCTTTTTTGCATGGCAAAAACCTCCCGCATCTAAACAGCGCTTACTTTTTGTTTTTCTGTTATTCTGCATTCAGAAAAAGCAGAGAAAAAATTACACCATCTCCCGCTAAAGGGAACCATGTGTAGATGTGAAGCAGCGGGCGCTAACGCTTACACTGGCGGTGGCGTTGACGCTGCCGCTATCGCAGCGTTGCGCAGGAGAGAAAACTGAGGAGGCGCAAAGCACGCAGTGATGCACCGGTGTTTCCTGCTGGAACATGCCAATCGCTGCTAATGGGCAATGAGAGACAGAAGACTCCGACTGGACACAGAGACCCGCAGTGCGCTTTTAGTTAACGCGCACGCTGCGAATTTTTATTGTTCAACAACGCACAGGAGAAATCTCCCACCGGCACCACATTGGAGGTCAAGATCCATTGCCATATCCTCCTGACTTCCAGAGTGAATTTAGTGTTACGGATTTTTTTTTTAAACTTGCAAAACGCTTCTTCTGAGTGCAAAGGCGAAAAGTGTCACGTAGTTTTTCTGTATTTTATGTTACTTGGCCGCAGTATGTTGTCCAACATATTGAACAGTGGGGGCTCTAGGGGGGCGTTTTGGGGGAACAGAGGGTACGGGTCACACAAATATGTGCTTTTGAGTGTTTTCCTAGTTCTTACGAACAGAAATTGATGCCTAAATACGCATTAACACATGCGAGAATTCGTATCACAATTGACCCACTGCCTAGGCGGCTCCCGTAAAAGTCGCTCGTGCTCAGTCGCGCCATTTCCAACAATCCTGGAAAGGCAAGAAACGCCGCGACTTTGCCCATACTTGCTAAATGGCAGCACAGGTCCCAGTAGCAGCTAAAAACGTGCTTCCAAGGAGGAGCCAAGCGCTTCGAAAGCAGTTGTGCGCTGAGTTCCATTGTCCAATATATTGGACAATTTCCCATTGGTGGAACTCAGGAGGATATATACGGGATGGACAGTGAACGGTTGTGCAGCGCGAGCAGTCGGTTTTTTCAACCAAGAAACTCGCTAGCAGACGCTGCCTGCGTCTGCGTCGTGTGGCGAGAGAGGTGGGAGCGTAGGAGAGGAGAGAGAGGGGGGGGGACGCGCATGCGCAATGGGGTGTGGACGCTGTGGGCAGGGATGCCTAGAGGAGAGAGGGGGGAGCGTAGGAGAGGTGAGAGAGGGGGGGGACGCGCATGCGCAGTGGGAGCGTGGGCAGGGATGCCTAGAGGAGAGAGGGGGGGAGCATAGGAGGGGAGAGAGGGAGGGGCGGCGCATGCGCAGTGAGAGTGTGGATGCCGCGGGGAGGGATGCCTAGAGGAGAGAGAGGGGGAAAGGAGGTTTTTTATTTTTATTTTTTTTAAAAGGGTTTGCGCATGCGCAGTAAGGGAGGTCACGCCGCACACCACCACCGGATTAAGCTTCGCCATAAGATGCTTCACATCTAAAAAATCTTGTTGAAGTCAAACCTTTATTTAATAAGATACAGAATGTCCACTACAGTGGACAACATGCACAAGAGGCTTCTTCTATCGCGTGCATTCAATAAAACATACCAAATCACGATTTCACCTGTTTTATAAGAAACAAGAAAAGTGAAGAACTTGAATTACCCGCCAAAGTAGGGGTCTGCGTACTTGAACAAAAGTACCGGAAAAAGCGTGGGACCGTGGCGCGATCTAGCACTGCGAATGAAAACCCTTTTTGTCCACTTTAGTTACCAATATGCATATGCGCGTCTCGGACGCACCACAGCTACGTTCCCGCCATGCATGGTGTCCACTACAGTGGACATATTTCAAAAACTTGTTCTAAAAAATTATATTCACTTTGCTAAGCCGCGATATTTACATCTCGTCTGTACGAATGCTTCTTCTATGGCGTGCATTCAATAAAACATACCAAATCGAGGTTTCATCTGTGTTAAAAGAAAAAAACACGAAGAAGAACTTGACTTATACGCCAAAGTAGGAGTATGCCATCTTGAACAAGAGTGCAGGAAAAAGCGTAGGACCGTGGCGCTATCTAATGCGGCGAATGAAAACCCTTTGGTCAACTTTAGTTACTAATATGCACATGCGCGTCTAAGAGGCACCACAGCTGCTCCAAAAATTACAGAAGTTTGTCCACTGTAGTGGACGGCATGCAACAAAGGGTTAAATTCAACTATATTACTGGTGTAAAGTATGAGAAAACGACTTCCTTAAAATCGTGTGGCCTTGCGGGACACTTATTAATTCTATTTCTTCTGCACCTCTGATTGCTAAACACGCTATTAGAAGAAGGCGACAGCGCTTAAGACTTTAACAGTGGACCTTTCTCGAGGTGCCGCGCTTGACCGGTCGCAGTAACTCACGCTGCCTAGCAATTAATTGGTGCAAGTGCGCATGGCTTCGCCTAGTGCGCCGCTTAGCAATTAATTGGTGCAAGTGCGCCTGGCTTCGCCTAGTGCGCCGCCTAGCAGCACGTTATAGGAACGAAAAGAGGAGAAGAAAAGGGGCGAGAAGGAGGAGAATAAATAAACTGCACTACATAAAATTTGTTGGCGTGGCGGGATTCGAACCAAGGTACCGACGCTCTGAAGGCTATTGTAACCACTCGGCTATCCAGGCACGCTACAGAGCAAGCATTGAAAGGGAAAATTGACAACCACCCGTTTGTAGCACGAAGCCACAAGGAAATCCGTACGGATTTCTCAGAAAGAAAAAGCTTCTTAGTTGCCGAAAAAATTCGTCCTGGTCCGGGGTTCGAACCCGGGACCAACGCCTTTCCGGGGCGGTCGCTCTACCAATTGACCTAACCAGGAAGCTAGCAATTGGCAGCGCGAGGGCGAATTCATCGACAACTCGAAGCACATGGACACAAGTAATGCAAATGAGTTCTGCGGAAACCCCCAAGGTGGCGGAAGGGTTATGAAAGGGAAAATTGACAACCACCCGTTTGTAGCACGAAGCCACAAGGTCAATTTTCCCCTTTCTTAACCCTTCCGCCACCTTGCGGGTTTCCGCAGAACTCATTTGCATTACTTGTGTCCATGTGCTTCGAGTTGTCGATGAATTCGCCCTCGCGCTGCCAATTGCTAGCTTCCTGGTTAGCTCAATTGGTAGAGCGACCGCCCCGGAAAGGCGTTGGTCCCGGGTTCGAACCCCGGATCAGGACGAATTTTTCGGCAACTAAGAAGCTTTTTCTTTCTGAGAAATCCGTACGGATTTCCTTGTGGCTTCGTGCTACAAACGGGTGGTTGTCACTTTTCCCTTTCATAACCCTTCCGCCACCTTGCGGGTTTCCGCAAAACTCATTTGCAGAGCAAGCATTAATAAGAACCATATGATTGCGTCGCTATGGCTGGAAAAGCGAAGTGAGAGTGCGGAGGAGGGGAAAGCGACCAGCTGCGGTGTTTCCAAAGTTTTCGCATCACTATTGCACAAGTGCGTAGCTACCGAATACTTTTGTAATGAACTAGCCAAATGGAATAACGTAAGCCCTGGAAACTCCACACTAATCAAAGCAAATGAGCCTTTTGGCATACAGGCGCTGCTTCTTTCAGCCCAGTAATGGAGGTCAATGATCGGAAAATCATATCTACTTTTTAATTGTAAAGCCCTGTTGCTGAACCGACATGTTATCCAACAGAGGTCTCAGTATCGCTTTTGTTTGGATGTAAACTGCGCTTCTCCAGTTTAAAGCGTTCGCTGGTTTAACCAGTCGGTGAGCTGAGAAATTGTTGTGTAGATTCACAAGGCAGCCTGAAAACCTTCATCGTTCTCATGCGGTCGAATAGTACGCGAAGTCGTCTCCTATACCACTGGTTCTCGAAGGCACTTTCTTGCATAAAAGACAGGCTTTGTTGAACTTGTGGACTTGTGCAAGGTGAAATTCGGCATACTTTTCATCTTAAATGCTGTTTGTTTAATATTTAAAGGATGCACTTCTCGGGACTCTCTTCGTACTGATATAGCATTTACCTGCAAGTAGTCGCACTGATTTTGAGGCAATGGTAACCGCTGTTTCGTTCTGCAGGAGTGTACTAGCGTGCAATCGGAGGTTCAGTTAATGTCTCCGTTGTAAAACGTTTGACTAAGTGCTGTCTTCGTAGTCGCCTTGCCGTGGAATACTTGATAAGCATGCGTCTCAGTGTAGGTCATTTACAGAGATTTTGTGGAATAAATAATCAAGTTCGTCGCAGCATTTTATATGGGTCACTGCCACGGTGCTCGCGGCTTACAACAGCTCTTGGTCATTACGGTCAGCGTGAAAGGTCTGGCGACATTAAGCACGTCGTAACAACACCGACACAACAAGGAACCACACGTTTATTCCTTCGGTGACACGGCGTGTAGAAAATTTTTCCAAGCGAGCCTGTTGTCTTACATTTGCCATGGCGTTCCCTTTTCAGCAGCCGCGGTTTACCGACAGGCAGCGCCACCGCGGTCGTAGCTCAAAACTCAGCATGTCACGGGCGTTCGCATGTCCCCCATTGAAAACGTGCCACTTGGGAGGCCGCACTTTTTTTATTGAACGGCCGTGGTTCGTGCTATGCAGACCGCAGCCACACACCACAGACGGGTAGCTAATGCGGACTTACGGAAGAAATCAGCGGAGGCCACACGACAACGGATGAAAGCCAATGCCGAGCTACGGAACCGAAGACCGTGTGGTGATTTTGCCGTGGGGTAGTTGTTGGTAGTGTTGGTAGGTGGCAATGGTGCAATAAACTTGTCACCGTGCGCTTCTGTGTATATCTCTACTTTACATATAGCATAATCATGGACACCTACACAAAATCACAAACCATCATATAAAATGAGATGTGAAATAAAAGATGAGTGCAGCTCCGCTATGTGTACAGATTTCACACTGGGTAGAGCTCGGGTAAGTGTTTTCGTGTTTATAGCGGTGACACAGAGCCTTCAGGTTGTTCGCACTTGCTTCCGTGAGATGAACGCTAACCCCAATGAGAACAAGGGCCACCCTATTTTTCATAAAATGTCTATCCGCAAAAGGAAGTGAGCATTTCTTCAAAAAATCACCACATGCACCGGCTAGGGCTCTTGCATGCCGTTGCCGGCTGAGACGGCATCTGAGCGCTTTGCGCCATTTAAAAAAAGAGAAAGAACCACAAAAGAACCGTTGTGAGCTTCAGACGATAAGAAGAAATTTGCCTTTGTATGGAAGAATTGGTAACCTACTACCTATCGAGATTTTGCGGATGACAGATAATAACACGAGGCTTCAGCTGGACACAGGGCGGAACCATTACCTATACGAAGGTGTGCGTATCAAACTTGAAATGACTGCACGTACATTAAAATATAATCCGCTTTTCTTAGCCCCATTAAATTTGTGCTTCTGGGAATCACAATTTCAACGAACAGAATTTACTTACAATCGGTCCGATACATTTTATTGTTGCCTAGAAATTTCCAGTGAATTCGGTCAGCCCTGTTAAAAAGAATACAGCTATACTTTGCTTTCTCCCATGTCATATACAAGAAATAATTGTGAGCAACAAAAGAAGTCTTACTGAACGCTATCTCGCCAGAATGTGGAAAACTGCCGGACATTCCACTCATATAGACCGCCTCCTTCCGGCTTGCTCACGATGCAATAAATGCCCACAGTATCATTTATATAGTAGGTCCACACAGGTCTCTCAGTGTTCACGAACTGAAATCAAATCATAAGATATATTGATTAAGGCCAAAGTCGTACATGCCTTATCAAACAAAAGAAATTGAGCAGCAGCGGCACCAACGCGATGGATCCAAAAGAAATCATCACCTACTGAAAACATTATATCGCATCGTCGTGAGGCTACAGACCACCAAAATTGATGACGCCATTGTGATTCAATGTGACCTCACATGCTGACGTCATCACATGAAGTTGTCGCTTCCTCAAAAGTGGGTGGATCACGGAGGCAATGCTAAACCACATTGGATACAGAAAGATATCTGGGAGAGGTGGTGGTGGGGGGGGGGGGGGGGAAGGGGGGGGGCTGAGTACATGGGCTGAAAAGAAAAAAGTGCTTTTGCGTTCGAGTCGTCTTAAGCGATTGCATATGCGCACATGCAAGTTTTAAATGCGAAGCATTTCTTAGAGGACCACAGGGACTTTCATCATTTCTATTTTATTTTTATTTATTTTAACATACTGCAGCCTTGATAGGCTATCGCAGGAGTGGATACAGAATACAAGAAAAATTGCAATACAATGCAAAAGGTACAGAGCATGAAGATCAGTGGTTATTGATGTACAAAATGAATTCATCACGTGATAAAGATTTAACATGGCCGGGCAACTCAATGCATAATTCAATAGTGCGGACAAAAAAACTGTATTTATACGAGTTTGTTCGGTGATTAAAAGGAGACATGTTCAACTCATGATGATGTCTGGTGGAAGTTGGTTTGGCAGGTGTGATGTAGTCGCTGAGTAAAGGAAATCGTGGACAGTGAATGACAGTGTAAAAGAACTTTAATGATTCGACGTGACGACGAAAAGATAGAGTAGTAAGCTGGAGACTATGAAGATGAGAACTAGGTGAAAAATTGTAGGACCCTTAATCTTCGCCTTTAAGAGTTGAACGCGATAGCGATATCCTGTCCCGAGTGCCTATTTCAACCAATTAGTGCATACTTGCTATGCACCCACTACGTGGTGTTTAGGGAATAAGGCGCAGTAAGGTGTGTGCCGTTTGTAATGGGTGGCCGCCTTTAAACTACGAAATCATTATGATAGTCACATATTCTGACGCCCGATGGCAATGTACGCTTGTACCACGCAATATTCCTGGGATATTACGTTATATTGCGACGCCTATATAAAGGACGCTTGCGTTTGCGAAGCATGAAGGTTATTTCACTGCATTTCCAAGCAGAGGAAGTTATTTTCACTGTATTTACAAGCAGAGGTGTGGCTGTGTGGTAGAAAACCTGCTTGCCACGGGCAGACGGCCCGGGTTCGATCCTCACTCCGGACCCGGAATTTTTTTATTATTTATTTTATTTGCATCTTTCTTGATTTTTTCGGTCACGGACAAATGATGATTTCTCGCTCACAACCAACGACGCCGACACGACACCGACGCCGACGCCGGAATTTCTGCGAAACGAGCTCTTTAACGCTGTCGCGTTAAAAACACCTGTCGTAGCGACGAGATATGAAGCGTACTGCTTTCTTCTGAACAGATTCACTTTTTTTTGATGTCAGATATTTTGTGAGGATTCCATATGACAGAGCCGTACTCGAGTATTGTGCGAACTAGGGTTTGATAAGTCAGGAGTCTTGTGTTAGTTGGGGGCCAAACGTAGAGTACGTTGTACATACCCCAGTCTTCTAAGCGCACGGTTACACGTTACTTCAATGTGGTGTGACGAAGACAGATCCTTAGTAAATAAAAAGACCTAAATATTTGTATTCAGACACATTTTTCAGAGGTGAGCCATTAAACGAATAAGCAAAAGAAGAGAAAAGAGAGCGTTTAGTAAATGTCATGGAGACAGTTTTACGGAAGTTAATTTGCATTTGCCAAGTTTCACACCAGGATTGGATTGATGCGAATGAATCATTAAGAATGATCTGATCGTTAGAGGTTTTAATCGTATGGTACAAGACGCAGTAATCTGCGTACATGCGAATTTTAACGGGAATGTTATGTGGTAGATTTATGTAAATAAGGAAAAGGAGAGGGTCTAATATGGAGCCTTGAGGCACGCCAGACGTTGGTTGTGTCGACCGCGATCTCCTGGCGCGCCACGTGGCTCTCGTCGATCGGCCGCCGCCGTCCGCGATCCCCGGCCGCCTCGTAGCTCTCGCCGCATCGGTGCCCCGTCCTCGACCTCCATCGACCGTCTCCAAGTCTTTTTCTCCTTATTTCTCCTCTTCCTTCCCTTCTTGTTGGGTGTGCTTGCGCCTTCGCCTTCCTTTCCGCCTTCTTTTTTCTTCTTTTTACCTATCTTTATTCCCCCACGTGCCCCTCCTCATAAGGCACTGCGCCGTGCTCCCTATAGGGCTGCAGAAATTAGGTGCCTTATTTCCTTTTCTTCTTCTAACCACTTACACACACACTGGAAACAGACGATTGAAAATACTTAAATTGTACGTACTGAAACCGATTCGAAAGAAAACAAGAAATTCAATTAACTAATGCTTGATTGTTAAGGATGACAGAGAGCTTTTTCAGTAGTTTACAGTGCGATACAGTATCGAATGCTTTTGAAAAATCGATGAAGATCGCGTCGATTTGGTCGCCTACATCGAGAGCTGCGATGATATCATGAGTAAATTCACTGAGTTGAGTTAGGGTGCTGTAACCACGTCGAAAACCATGTTAAGCATCATATAAAATGTCTATCTATCTATCTATCTATCTATCTATCTATCTATCTATCTATCTATCTATCTATCTATCTATCTATCTATCTATCTATCTATCTATCTATCTATCTATCTATCTATCTGCTTGTCTGTGTGTCTATCTATCTATCTGCCTGTCTAGCCACCTACGTCGGGGCTCTCTTTGGTGGTCTATATAAATATTAGCACAAAAAGACAAGAGCATATGATGAGCACGATTCACAGGTGACTACATTAATAATAATGTTACGTGCCTGTCGCATACGTCGCAAAACCGTTTCCTGCAGTTACGTGTGACGTATACCAGCCTAACAACATCCGTAGTATAAGGGTAGACGCTGTAGGTAATTAACAGCCTGTTCGTGTAAATCAATCTTATTATTTTACATATGCGTGTCTGGGCATTCTTTAAAAGAGCACATGTCAAGCAAATTGACCTAAAGGGGGCGTTACACATTTTTCCCGGTTCCTGTTTAATTTGCTGCTTTAAATTGCAGGAAAAACTGTGCTTGCGCGGGCGTCTCATGACGTTATTATAGATATTGATCTCTTACGGCAATGCGGTGCCGCTTTCGATTATAGCAGTAGCGCGAGTTTCATGCGCAGCGTCTTGCCTACTTCACAGACGGAAGAAACAAGTATAAATAGCTCGGACGTGTTTTTAGTGTCGCACGATGTCTACTCAGTCCCGCAGGTCGCTTTGTTTTTTGCACGTTCACTCTTCACCTCCTGGTACGGGTGCTTGCTACGGTTCGGTCAAGCCGGATTTCATTAA
>JALIZH010019015.1:0-25978 GCA_030522465.1 Rhipicephalus appendiculatus | reverse complement strand
CCCCCCTCTCTCTCCTCTCCTACGCTCCCCACCTTTTAGATGCGAAGCCATCTTATGCTCGGGGCTATGTCCATCCCTCCCGCGTCCCGTGTCCCGCGTCCGGCCACTTTCATGAAGTAGGGAAGCACCCGTTATGCGAACCAGAACACTGTAGTAATATGAAGGCCGTCAACCACTACCACAGTCATCAGAGTCATGGGCCGAGAGCACAGAGAGGCTGCTTAGCAATGGCTAGGCAGGTGGTGTCTGTCGCCCAGGTTGACCCAAATCCTTGATCTTGCTTGCATGTGTTTGGAGGGGGCTTAGTCCGTCCCTCCTTCCCGCGTCCCACACCCCCCACAGCGCATGCACGTCCCCCTCCCCCCCTCTCTCCTCTCCTACGGTACCCCCCGTCCTCTCTAGGAATCCTCTACGGAGCGGCGCCCACGACAGGTGGTGTGACAGCTGCATACTCCGCTGGGGGGCGCCGCGGTAGTTCCGCGGTATGAAAATGACAGAGCGCGCGCGCCTCATTCTCTCTCCTGTGCAGCGCCGCGATGAGCGCCCGGACCGCTGCCGTAAAACGAGAGCGGCGACGTTCCTCCCGCTCAAGCTAATTATCTCACCGCTGCTTCGCATCCCCACATGGTTCCCTTTAGCGGGAGATAGGGAATTTTTTTCTCCTCTAGGAATCCTCTACTCTACGGAGCGGCGCCCGCGTCCCGTTGACTCCATTCCTTGATCTTGCTTGCATGTGCTTGCGGGGGGCTTTGTCCGTCCCTCCTTCCCGCGTACCACACCCCCCACAGCGCATGCGCGTCCCCTCCTCCTCTCCTACGCTCCCCCCCTTCCTCTCCTCTAGGAATTCTCTAGTCTACGGAGAGGCGCGCACGGCAGGTGGTACGACAGCTGCATACTCCGCTGGGGGGCGCCACGGTTGTTCCGCGGTATGAAAATGACGGAGCGCGCCTTGTTCTCTCTCCTGTGCAGCGCCGCGATGAGCGACCGGGCCGCTGGCGCGAATCGGGAGCGGCGACGTTTCTCCCGCTCAAGCCAGCCATCACCCTGCTGCTTCGCATCCATACATGGTTCCCTTTAGCGGGAGATGGGGAAGTTTTTCTGTTGTGGAGTAGTTGGCCTCTGCCTTTGATAGCGACCGGCTAGCATAATTGATAACCCTTTCCAGTCGGTCAGTCCTCTGCACAAGGACGGCGCCGAGTCCTACGCGGCTTGCATCGGTGTGCACTTCTGTTTCTGCGTGTTCGTCGAAATGCGCAAATTAACGGCTTGATGGGAACTGATGCGCACAAAAGAGAGGGACACAAGAAGGAAGATAGATGGACAGACGAAGCGCAAACTAACAACAGTTTATTGGCAGGAAATGTGACCCATCAAGATGAATCACCAACAAGCCCAAGTCGAAACCCCCTTGAAGGTAACGGAGGCGTTTGCAGGCGTCGTTTTAGTTCTTGAAAAGCTTTAGTTCTTGAATGGTGACGGAACTGTGGCGATGCGGTGCCTTGATGTTGTCGTGGAGCGGAAACGAGACGGCGGACTGCAGCAGCGTACGTCATAGCCTCCGGATGAGGCTGCGCTTGTTCGGGAACTCCCAACGGTTGCTGGACTTCCTCACGAACAATGCCGGTGATCGAGTCGAGTTGAGGTTGTGGCGAGGGTAAGAGCTTGTGCAGTTTCCTCCCTCACGATCGCTCGGATCGTTTCGCACAGGTCGGCCGAGCACAGCCCTTGGATGTCGGTAGAGTGTGGCGTCGAACGGCGATTGTGCTGCCGGTTGCGCATGTCCAAGGTCTTTTCGATAGTCGTCGCTTCAGAGACGAAATCCTCGACACTCGTCGGTGGGTTCCGCGTCTGTCCCGCGAAGAGCTCCTGCTTAACTCCTCGCATCAGGAGGCGAACCTTCTTCTCTCCGGGCATTTCGGGGTCTTCGTGGCGGAACAGTCTCAGCATCTCTTCCGTGAAGAGCGCCAGGTTTTAATTTGGCAGCTGAACGCGTTTTTCCAGCAGAGCTTCTGCCCTCTCCTTGTGGACGACGCTTGTGAACGTGGCGAGGAACCTGGTGCGAAAAATGTCCCACGTTGTCAGGCTTCGCTCTTGGTTCTCGAACCAGGTCCGAGCGGCGTCCTCCAAAGCGAAATAGGCGTGTCTTAGTTTGTCATCGTTGTCCCAGTGGTTGAAAGCGGCCACATGATCGTATGCGTCCAGCCAGCTTTCTGGATCTTCGACTGATGATCCGCGGAATCTTGGTGGTTCTTTAGGCTGCCGGATCACGATCGGTGTAGGCGGCGCAGGGGTTGTCATCGTGCCTGCGGCTAAGGTCGCTGGCTTGGAGTGCCTGGTGAGTTCGGTAAGAAGCCCGTACTCTGGCTCGAGGCCCCTCTGCCTGCGGCTGCTTCGACTTTCCGGGTTGTCCTTTGTGTCGTCTTCTTCGCGGGTTGGGCTTGGGTTAGTACCTCGCGGGGGGGTTCGGAGCATGGACGAAGCAGCACCTCCACCAGATGTCACGTGGTCGTGACGTCGACGAAGGCAACAGTCGGCCTGTCAAAGAAGAAACTCTTTATTTGGCCGAACTTGTTTTGTTAGTAAGTGAGCTCTCTTTTGTTATTCACGTGCGTTGTACTCAAAATGTAACCACTCCACTCCTGCTCAAGGCCTGGAAATTCAGGCCAACAGTATTCAATAAATAAATAAATAAAATTTAATATGCGTTATTTCTAGCTTGCAGCGCATGGATTGAATTGAACCGACCGCATGCAGAAATGCAGGCATGCAGAAACGGTTCCCATTTCCAAGCCACGAAAGCCTTCAGGCAATACCGGCCACATGTGCAAGTACAAAGATAATCGTTTAGAAATGTTAACAGCGCAAAGAACGTTTAGGAAGGGACGAGACAACAGAGGCAAAGAGCACTGACTTCCAACTAGTTTTATTTCGATAAAAAGTGCATATATACAAGGCAAGGGAGAGGGCGAGACAAGAAAAGACGAGACAGGATTGACACGTGCTCACATGATTGCCACATCATCTGAAATGCCTCGAGCACACCACCACGTATGCCCTAAAGCTCAGCCAGGTAATCAAATTCCTGATTTGAAAGTGCAATAGACGGTGCGATAACGCACTTATCACCTAGCTTATGCATAAACTCAGCTTTGATTAACTTCGCGAGTTAGCTGAACCCTATGCCTCGCCATTACTTTGCTCTGATTGAACCAGGGTGTACACTCACAGTCACGGCAATGAATGCCGATGTGACCCTGCACCGTGTTGAAGACGTTATTGTGGTGTTCGCGCAAGCAGTCATTTAGGCATCTACCCGTTTGACCAATATAGCTTTTCCCACACGTCAGTGGGATTGAATAACTTGCACATTTCTAAATGAATCCACACCAACTTGCCCAAGCGTCAACCCTTTCAAGATAATCGTGCTCGAGAAATTTTCGATACTTCAACAATCATGCCCAAAGGCTCAATGTGGGTCAGCGCCCCATCACTTACCCTTTCTGACGAGAAATAAGCTTCCTACAGCAATCTTAATTTTTTTGTCAACAGTGCCACGTTAAACTGTAACTGTCTTCCTTTCTATCCCCCCCCCTCCCCCATCATTTCTTTTCACAAGCTATTTATTTCTGCAGGCACAATACAAGCTTCTTTGGCAGTCAGTGCCCGTCCTCGTGTGCCCGTCCGTGTGTAAATTAGTGCGTCCTGCATTTTTTTTACATGGATCCGTACACACAAGCTCGCATTCAAACACTGCCCGCTCACGTATCTCACGCAAGGGGTTTCTGTCGCAGTGCACCAGGCAGTGAGGCTCAGTCCTACCACTCCATGCCTCGGAAGTCTACCGGAGAGCTTCGCGCTCACGGCAGCCCGACTAAGGCCACGCCACCTCGCGATAAGGTTGGTGGAATTGAGCCATCCCTCGGGAAAGTTTTGACCCTGACCAAAGCCACTCAAACGAATGGAGCAGCTTTCAAGTCCACTGATTCCGAAAAGGTAAGCAGTGCTCTTGAATACTTTGGTCAATGTTTGCATTCATACCACGCACGGGTGCGTGTTTCACCGTGGGTAATGTTCAGATATGGCAGATTTGCTTCTTTATCTTAGAATGTAATGATATCTAGTGGTACATATGTGGCTTAACTTGTAATGCGTAACGGCGTTGTTAAATCATTTCTTACCACGTTGTGGTTCAGGTGTTTCCCCAGTGCAAAATTCATCTGCTCAACTCCATATGCTTGATTATTGTTACAAAACAACTTTTGTTTTTATTAGTGAAAAGTGGAGAAGAAATCGGCAGTGGTTTCATTGGAATCGCTCAGTGTTAACTGTAGGGACGAAAGAGCCCACAGCGCAAATGCGGCTGTTTAACTGACCATTTTGAGATTTTTTCTCTTATATGTTTACCTCCATAATGGTCAATTCTCATGGAGACCATATTAGGAAATACATGTTCACAATACTTCTCTTTCTTACCTGTTTGCGTTTAAGAACATTTAAACTGTGCAGAGAAAACATCTCGTAATCGTCGGGGATATATCTATCGGAGTAATTTGCATCTTAATTGCAAATGAATAAGTTTATCGACTTGATTCGGTTCTTGGCTCGAAAAAGTGTTACGACGAATGTTATGTTGTTTTCCATTCTAATTTTTGGTTACGACTGTGTGGGAGCATGTGAGTGTATGAGACGGTAGTGACTATATATAACTGCGGCAAGTTGGGCCGGTTGGTAAAGAAGCATAACTTCGAATGGGTAGCGCGTAAGACACGGAACAAAAGATATAGACGTACACAGTACAAGCACTGACTTCGAAACCACGTTTATTCCGGAACACACAAAAATACGTACTATCACAACTCGCAACAACCTCACGCATCACGCTCATATCATGACTGTAATAAAAATCATTTGGACTAATCATGTCAGCAATAAAAAATTCCTTGTAAACCAATTCATACTACTGAGCATATTACCGCATGCGTCGACAGGAATGACACGCAAAGAGCGAAAAATGATGAATAAATAAATAAGAAGAGAAATAAAACTTCACAATACAGTAATCCAATCATTTTAAAAAAACAACTAAATAAAAATGACTCTTCATGCACGCTTTTATATCACAAGCGCGGCATCAGGTAAGTACACGATATTCGAGAGAAAGAAGGCGAAATACCGACTACGGGGAGATATAGATAGAGAACGACGTTACAAATGGAAGAAACAGATAAAGATATAGAACATGAGGGACCGACGACTTAGAGAAAGAGATAGAGTGAGGGAAACGAAAACATAGAAAGAGAAAGAGAAAAAAAAGAGGACAAAGGCAACAAAGAGAGAAAAAGACAGAAAGACACAAAAAAATAGGGCAGAGAAAAAAAATTGGCCATAAATGAACATACAAAAAAGTAAGGAAAAAGAAGAGCAAGCATAGCAATATATAGTATACAATAGGAAGCATACCTTTCCAGGTGGCGCGAAAAAACTATCACCTTCATGAACCGAAAAGCGCTGACTTCGTTATCTTCTTCGTCTTTGTGCTCTTATTCCTTTTCAGCTTCTGGAACTCCCGCTTTGCTGTCAGCCAGCCCTGCGTGACATTGTTCAAGCGGCGCTGATATTTTTTTTGTGCTCTCTTTAGAAAGTCGTACCGAACTCGCCCAACAATCAATCCTTCTACAATATCAGTAGGACTGCTTGTAGCATTTCTTAGGCTTATGTACGGACTGCGACTCTGGATTTGTTTTATTTATTTTTGAAAACTGTGGGCCGTCATGGCCGTAACAGAGTGGGTACAGCGAATCTGCACACAACACAAAAACAAGTGAAGCGTATTATAATGAAAAAAAGAAATAGCAAAATACATGTTGTTTGAAAAAACACTAAAACAAAGCTGTAGAAAAAAAGCACACATACAGATAATGTGAAGGTGGCATAGCATGCAACGTGATGTAATTAGATGCATTTTGGAACACCAGGACAATGTGCGTACAACATTAGCAATTACCAATTTTTGTATTCGTCGTCACGGAAGAACTTCTTGCGGAATTGACTACAATTTTTGCTCCAATGCCCGAAAGTGATTTATAGAGCACTCTTCACGTCCCAGACTCATTTTTCGGTGTCGCAACTCCTAGTGATTTCGAGAAAAGTCATGCAAGCTGCGTGAACAGAGTCATTTCTTTCAGCAGCCCAAACACTGCGTCATCATGCATGAAATGACTGCTAAAGTCCACAGTTTATGCCGGAGTCTCAGGGATTTTAATTTATAAGTGTTCGTTACAATTATCGCGAATATGCTTTTGCCTTTAGCCATTAAAAGAAAAAAAAATGTGGAAGTGATTTTGACCATGCCCGGCTACCTTTCGCTACTTTTACTGCCTTTGGCGGAACCTAACCGATTTTGGGATAATTTTTTCTAAATTTTATGGCTGTTTTTTGTCTTTTGGCTTGGTGACCTTGCTCGTTGAAACTTATCTATGGCAACTGATTTAGCTGTCACTGTTACTATGACGCCCAAATTAACATGGGCACACATATATCTTAAGGCAAGGAAAAGGTAACTCAGCGCGCTTCCTGCGATTCTCGCGCTTAATTTGTACCGGCGTGCTCGCAGGCCAAGCTGAAGCCTGATTCCTCACCTGGGACCCCATCCGTTCCCTCCAGCGAACATGGGAAACCGAGAAGGTGAGTAAGAAATCCACGATACCTGAAGAAAGCCAGCTAAAGCACGGGACTCGAGAAAGAGGCAGACGCAAACTCCGCTGGATACGAAGTCCACGTTTGTCGTCCATTGCTTATGAACAAAATGGAAAGCGTAAACACCCAGATATGCCCAGTTATCTCAACTTCTCAAATGAAAATGCGAAAGTCGATTGAAAAGCCTGGCAACAAATATGGTGGCCTGTGTCACACGGAGATCCTGTAGACAGGCAGGAAGAGGATGATGGAATCTTGCTTTGAGCAATTTGTAAACAGGGGTGTGTGCGGGAGCCGGCGTTTCGGCGAGTGGACTTATATTTTTCAGAGCTGCAGCTCAAGGCTTTCAAGGCCTTGAGAAAAGACAAGTCCACTTGTCGAAACGTCAGCTCCAGCGCACACCGCCGTTTACTAATTTCTCAACGGATATGCTGTGAATTACAAGCAGCATTAACTATCAAGTGCATTATGCTTGATAGTTAAATATCGGTACCCGCCATTAGGTTTTTTCACACCGAGAAGAATAGCTTGGCTTTGTTGGTACATAACGTGAGTGGTATAGTGCACACCTTGACAGAGACGGAGTTAACAACATGACACTTGTGCCGTGTTGCATCGTGTTTCTTGAGTCGTGTTGCTTACTATACTCGGCGACAACTTATCTCGACATTGGAGCAAAGGCTACGGAGGCGGGGCTTCCACACATTCGTGTTGCTCCGCAAGTACACTGTAAACCAGATTACACCCATATGGGTGTAATATGGTGTCTATAACTCACACCCCTACACCCCACAAAATGGGTGTAACAAGCAGGATTACACCTATAAAATGGGTGTATTTCCAAATTTTCACCCATGGGTGTGAATATTCTTCTTCACACCCATGGGTGTGTAACAGCAAGATTACACCCATATGGCAAAAAGGGTGTAGGGGGGTGTTTATGCACAATTACGCCCCAACGCCCATGCGAAAAATTCCATAATTTGAGCGGTACCCCTCTCCCAGTTGGCTCCCATGGAAGCGCTAGAAGGCGGACCCTTCAGAGCAAAAGGGCTCTAGTCCTTTTATGGCCACTAGACTAATCATAGTGGCTCCTGCCACAGAGGGAAAATCCTGGCCCCAGCGCTGTTTTTATGGTGCATATGATGCACGGGATATATGGCCCCTGACATACACAATGTAATCGTACCTGAATATAAAGCATGACTCAAAATGTGTTGTCACATATTTATTTATTTATTTATTTATTTATTTATTTATTTATTTATTGCATACCTACATCGCCCCATTGGGCATTACAGCAGGGAGGTTACATACAAAAATATACAAAGTAATCACACTCACAAAGCACGACGTTCACACAGTTATCCATAGTGCTAAATGAAATCAAGCTTTATTAAACACAGAGCTCGTACAGGATTCAGAGACAAATTGTAGGCTGTTCAGAGACCTTCTTTGACTGCGCAGAGCGGCATCGCATTTGCGGCCAAAGAAGACATCAAATAGGATGCGAATTGCATGGCATGGAGCACTAACGACCAATGCATGTGTATAAAAATATAACAAAAGAACCTTTATTTGCACTTTAAAATGAAGAACTGGTTTTAACATGCTTCAAAGCAACTCACAAGTACAGTGCAGTGAAGCATACAAACAGCAAGAACAGTAGTGCAGTGCAGCATGCCTATTTCTCCAATATACTGAAGTAATTGCAATCACATCACAATCTCCACATTGATACGCCATAGTTCGCACGTCTTGTCATAACACATGGCATGACAAATGTCATGTGTCATGTCATGTCCCTCTTGTCATAACACATGAAATTTAACGCGAGGATTCCCTCCTGTTCAGGGAATACAGTAAATTCATGCGTATTTAATAAAGCATCTCATTAGGAGCACAGGTGTGCATTTTTCTTAGAGGCTCTTCCGCCACCATCTCGAATTTTGATTCGCGACCGAGCAAAGGCCGCCCTCCAAATTTTGTCCAATTATCTTCCACTATGGGTGGGAGGGGGGACGCCTGTTCAAATTTGACAGCAGAGGTTTTGGAACTGCAAAGAGTTTCTGCATAGAAGGAACTCGCATGTGGTTTTTATACATCATGTGTTTTCAGGCTACGTGTTTGCATTAGTGCATACAGTAGGCCTATCCAGTAGAAGTTGCTTTCATGGTTGCAGAACAGTTGTAAAAGCTAGTGTGCATATTTAAAGCGCAACAAAGCCTACTACTGGTCTATAGTCCGCTCTCTCATTAAACCACTGCTTTCACGTCTCGCTGTGGCCACACCTATCGTCAAAAATTTCTGGAAGCTCTGTGATTAATGTGCTGTGAGCAAAAAGTGGCAAGTAAACTGATATTATTTTGGAAACGGTAGGTGCTATAATGAAATAGACCGGGTAAATCCCATTTCAGAGCAAAGCTTAATGACTGAATTTGTACATCCTCCCGAGATTGTAACCTACGTTTCAAGAGTTCTACAAACATTAAACATGTACTGTAAATAGATATGAATGCCACCGCTGCACATGTAAAGAATTATAGCTCGCGCAGCAGGAAGCTCAGAACTGTTAAAAAAAGCAGGGTCATACCAGTGCCCAAGAAGAGGCACTTTCAGTAGATTTTGTGGTAAATAGAGGGGCTTAATGAACAGACAACCTTCTGCTGCATTCATGACACACTATTTGTGAATCGCCCCTTAAGTTGCATACAGGTAGGCTGTCTACACTTCACCATGCAATGCTGTTAACATTATGCATCTGTATAGTTTTCTACATGTATCGCGGTTAATCTTGTGGCAAACTGATACTTGTTTTGGGAAAATAAATAGGCAGGTCACATAGATTGAGATGGACACTTTCGCATCAGAGGAATGTTCTAGAAATGTACAAGGTATTTGCAGCACCCTTCGAGGAGCTTCCATTACTTCTGCAACCCTTTGAGTGAGGTTGTGAACCTGAAACAGCAGTTTTCGGGAAGTGATGAGTGCACTGCATCGTCAGCACCCAGTCCATCGAAGACGATGTAGTGCGCTGTCCTTTCAACAGTCTGCATACAAGACATGCATAACATTAAACTAAACATTTAAAAATATTGGGAACAACCAGAATCTCCTTATGAGGTACCCTATAATAGAAAGCTCTAGTACTACTTCACCACTTGGGTTTATTACTGTGCACATTTCCGTACGCAAGCATTTTTACATTTTAGTCTACACCATGGCTTACTCAATATGTTAGCAAAGATACATGGTGGGGAAAGAAAATGCTTCTCCAATCATATCATACACCTCTCAAAAAGGTTTGAAATGTACCAGGATTTTCAGCCTTTATACCAATATTTCTTGCTTAGCTTAGAACGCCATAACCAGTAAGCCACTACAACGGGTGATAAAAAAAAATATAAACCATGTTAACAATTCAGACAGAAGAGTAGCATTATTCATCATTTACCTTGAAGGATCCTTTCGTAGACATGTACCCAGCACAGATGTTCAATCTACTAAATGAAACTTGCACTAGCGTACAACCCCAAGCAAGCACTCCCCTCCCTCTTTAGGGAGATTTCCCATATGCACCAATGACCGAGCAAGCCCCCATGCGAGCAGATAAATAGCGCTTATACAATGACCACTGCTGCTGGAAACTCACCTGTAGACTTCTACATAATAAGGTATACGGATCATTTTATAATCAGTCTTTCACAGGTTGCTTATTGGTCAAAAAACGATTACTTCACTTACGAGGCCACAAGTGAGGCTCACTGTTAAAAATCTATAAGACATGCTAATTTTATTCTGCTTCGAGTGCATTCATGAGCAGCTGTTTCGATGCAGTGCCTTTGGCAGATAAATACTATATTTTTTTCAATTCCTGAAAATATCCATGTAACGGACGATATTATTTAGAACTAACAGACATTGATGCCAAGGAAATTATAGGGGATGTTATTAGAAGTAATTGTAATGTAAATGTGAAGAAAGCAAAGTGCATGAAAAGATAACTTGCCACCGGCAGAGACCGAACCTGCGACCTTCGAATAACGCGTCCGATGCTCTACCACTGAGCTACGGTGGCGGTCATCCCACTGTCCACTCTGTAGGGTATATATGTGCATTTAAACGTGGGAGCGCTGACTGACGCTCCCGCGTGTGAATGACGCCCTTTCTGTTCTGTCTTTAATTTTCTTCCTCGAAGGTTCACGTCTATTTGTATTTCAGTAAAATATTTGATACGTGGTGTCTGACTCCGGTGTGGAGGAGTGTTAAAACTGCATGCCAAGAAAACGATAAATGTCCGTTTTGCGAGGGCTCGAAATCGTGTCACTACTACTTAAACGATTCAAATACAATGATGGCAGCTGAAAACAGGAGAAAGCCCATGCTCTTAGCAAATGTGGCGCCAAGCAACTGGCAAATAGACACGTGATTAGTGCACTGCAAAAAACAAGGACGCGCACTAAGTCGGAGACAGTCACATGTGGAAGGCGATATATTAAGTGGTGGCCTGGGCGAGTTGGTAACTCAATATCGACATGAATGAAGCAAATAAAAGTGTCATAATTAACACAGCAGCACATGAGAGACCTGAAAGACACACTTGCGTACTGAAAACGGTAAGCGCAGCAAGAAAAGGACAACGAAAACAAACACAAAGAGTGGTACTTCCAACTGGTACTGTGAAATTAACACGCCATATGTGTAGTTTTTTTTTTTTTTGCTATGATGTGTTAACATCCCATGCATCAGAACAGAGGCCACTGAAAAATTTTTGCAATTTTTTTTAGCCTAGCTTATTTCGCTAAATATTGTAAATCTGAACATTTGCACGGAACCAGGATGACAAAGATAAGATCTCTAGCTATCATGGAGGAAAAGTTTTTTGACCGAGCGCTCCAATGTCGCTCTCGAAGAAAGTGTTTGCGTTTTTTGCAAAACCAATGGATTTCGTTGTTATCTTCTGACAACCTCCCTTTTTTTCTTCAGTTAGGTTTTACCTCTTGATGCACACCGTTTTCAGGTCCCATTCCTTGTTGCTTCATTCCTATTCATTTGAAGGCGGCTCCATAAATTGACATAATAGGTAGGGGGGGGGGGGGGGGGCTGCGACGAACCTTCACCCGCACAGAAGGGGAACCCTGCGTACGCGGATGCTGTTGCTTGGCTGCCTTTCGTTATTGCTATTGAGGAATGCAGTAATCTTACATACAACTAGTAATGATGTCCAGTACAGTTCTGTGACGTCAGCGATGGTACTGGTACACGCAATTATACGGCGCGTGCAATGAAGGGACATAGTTTGCCGTGTTCACCTGACAGCGAGTAGCCCCTTCCTAATCTTAGTACGTACACCCGTCGGCAAAATAAGTTGGGACGCGCGACTGGCGACCACAATCAGATAAAACTGCATCGCCGTGCCGTCTGACGTCTGCCGAAACATCGCAGTGCGCGTGCGCGTCCTTTCACGCTCGCAGCGATGTCTTTGTACGCGCTTGCAGCGCAATAGCTGAATAAATGCAGCGTTTTGCGGTAGGGGCGCTTTCCATGTTCCATCTGTCACGCGCTCAGTTCGACGGGGGGCACGGTTGGCGCGAAGCGCGCGGTTCTCACTTTCACGATTTATAAGATAACATATCTTGTCTCAGTGACAAGCCGGTGCCACATATGCAGAATTAGTTCCCTTCTATGCATGTTTTTTTTTTTTTTAATCGTACTGAAATGCGAACGAGGGCACCAAAAACGAACAGAAGTCGAGCCGAAAACATGCTTCACTTTACTAGCATAGGATTACCAGACAAGGTCCGGCTGCTACGCGTGATCTGTCGACAAATGCGAGGCGAGCGGTGTACTACTCCCTGTCAGCGTGCAACCGGCGAACTTTGCGCGTGATGGACTGAACACAGAAAGCGACCCCAACCGCAAAACGCTACATGTAATCACCTAGCCTGCTGCAAGCTCGTAAAAAGACATGGCTACGAGCGTGAAAGGACGCGCACGCGCACTGCGATGTCTCGTCAGACGTTAAACGGCGCGGCGATGCAGCTTTATCTGATTCTGGTCGCCGCTCGCCCGTCCCGACTTATTTTGCCGACGCGTGTACGTTCTTTCGCACGACAGCAAAGTACCATGCATAGCGGATACCATAGAACAACGTTCAAAAAATTTTAGAACCTCTCTCATTTGTCATCGTTATTTTCTTTACGTAAACGTAGAGAAGGCTAAGTTCGCCGAAATTCAGGAGTCCTGCGGGCAAATCGGGAGAGTTGGCAGGCATGCACTTGTAGCGCTTCGTTGCTCGCAAGCACGAAAGCTTACCTTTTCAGCAATAGGACCAAATCCAAAAGCGCTCTCCTAGTGGCCCCCAGCGTACACTTCGTTGAATGCTTGATCGGAAGCACTCAGCTTGCGGCGAGCACTAGCTTCAACGGAAGCCGTTGACAGAGGAGACGCACTGCGCCGCACCGAAGTCGTTGTTCCGTACTTGCCGATCCACGACGGATTCGGAGATTGCAGTGACACGCACTATATCTTTTGTACGCGTGAACTACGTCACCGTGGAAGCCGTCGAAGCACACATCCAAAAGAAAGCAGGTGAATCGATGAACAATCCGCCACCGTTAGCATGCAGCAAACGCGCACACGACATGTCAACACAGATTCAAAGGTCGCCTGTTGATGATGATCGTGACGCGCAATTGCCCTGAGTCCGAAACCGAAAGTCATCGCCTCCGAGATTAATATCGCTATACCAGCGAATTGACTTTAGCAGCGCCAGTTTATAATAATCTTTCAAAACAAAAAACCAAGACATATTGTAATATGTTATGTTTAACAACATGTTTGTGCTAGTAGAGCTTTAAAGCGGGGTTTTCTTTTTTTTTTCAGCTACTGCTGACGTGTGCAAGTGGCAAATTCGTAGCCTTCGAGATTCACATTTTTCTTTTTCCGAGTAGAGCGTCGTCGGGGCATTGTTTCGACGAGTTGGAGTTAAAATTTCGTTACCTGTGCATAATAGATATAACTAGGGGGGCTAGGGAAGGGCGGGGGGGGGGGGGGGGGGGGAGGGAGTGGTGTTCGGTATTCGACTCACCCCCGCCCTTTTCTACGTTTATTTGGACCCGCATGTGTGCAAGCACTGGCAAAAATGTACTAACATACAGAGGGGTCGGACCCCTTCTCCCCCCCCCCCCCCCCCCCCGCTTCTGCATAAAGTCTGGCCACGCCCCTGCTGTGCTAACAGCCTGTTTTTAAATAACATTCCACCATTCAGCAAACGCTGATAAGATATCTTGGAGAATACGCTCTTTTTACCGACGCAGTAGCAATGAAGCTTGCTTTTATTTCATGTGGTGAATTTCGTGCAAGCATACGAATGTGCTATCACTGTGTGCATTGTAAGGCAATGGTAAGGGCTGTCAAACACATTTAGCAGAGCGATGAATTGGGCTAGTTGGTGGTGGTTCATGGTTTCTTGTTGTGCTGCGAATGAGTGAGTTTGCGCACCACCTGTCCTGTAGTCCCTGTATCGTCCTCGTTTCGTCATTCGCAGCGCAACAAGAAATCATGAACCTGTCAATCACAATTCCACAAGTCAACTGCCGTTCCTCCTTCTTGTGGCACGGGTACATTGTACTAGTGTCGTCTGTGATCGCTCACGCGTACAATGTACGACCCACGAGGGTTCCTCGAGAAAAAAAGAAAAAAAGAAAAGGAAAAATAAAGCGCCCGGACAGTGATGCGTCCCATTAGAGAAGTTCACTTGTGCTTAGCGGGTGTGCGCCTAAACTGTGCTGCGGCGTGCCATGCGTGTACAGCAGCTGCAGCAGAGTGAGCGCAGACAGTTCAATGTAAACATGCCTAGTTTCATGGTAATACGTACGCGGCATACTGTCACTTTGAGCTGATTCGTGATCATAAGTTTAAATATAACTCACTGGTAAAATCAGTGACTTGTGAATTGATGTGAAATACTTCAATGTACAGGAATATGTGCACCCCACTGTAAATAAAACATGTATTCTAAAAGAAAAGCTCATTGTGATTTCAAATTAGAAAACGCGCATGATGACCTGTCGAAAACAGTGTGTAATCGTTTCATGATATATGTTTAAGCGCAACACCATCTCTTTTACCATCATTTCCGTGAGAATGATGAATGGTTACGAGGGGCTGCAAAATACTTTTTTAGTATGAATCACACAAAGTCAACCCATGAAGCCGTTGAACGTGTGAGGAATCTTGTGAATAATGCAAACAAGAGAGTGGTACATTAAATGTGGTATATAGCGCGGTATATGTCGGCGAATAAAAAGTGAAATGAAAACAAAAGCCGAAACATCGATCTTTTCACCGAAAAGTTGCTATGCGGTTTGATTGTATCCGTTGGCATGTGATACGTAGTGATGCATCTAAAAAAAAAAACAATAGGTGTAACATTTAAAGAAACACCCTTGGGTGGAATTTGTGAACATACACCCTAGGGTGTAATTTGTGATCATACACCTATAGTACACCCAAAAATGAAAAAAAGGGTGCGCAAAGGGTGGTTTACGTGAAATTCCACCGTTTTGGATAATCTTGGCAAAAAAAATGGGTGTCCGATGGGTGTTTTATCGAAAATCCACCCTTAAGGGTGTGAAACGGTTTACAGTGTAGTTCGACAACTTGCAACTGATTTTGGTTTTGCTCGCTCGCATCGTTAACGCGTTTAGAAAAACACATACATGAAAATTATGAATGGGAGAAACATTTCGATTGTTCAGTGTACATTTTAGTGTCCTATTACGAGTATATTTTTCTTGGAGAACTAAACAGCGCGTATGCGGCGGCACAGTGACGTCATGGACGCTATGTTTTCTTAGAAAACGGGTGGGCTGGAAAGGTGGTGCTGTCTAAGAAACGGAAAGAAAAGGAAAAAAAAATTCTTGCACGGTGAACGATAACTGTATTTTGTCTGCAACTTCCCGCAACTGTTTAAGTCTCATAATAAATAAAGCAGTATTTATTACAGCAAGGCAAAATAGAAAATTATCAATAAACTTCAGTACTATTTTTCAGCGTGGCAGCAGACATGCGCTTTGGTTCCGTAGCTTCCACAGTGCTGTCAAGAGAAGTTGTCGCCGAGTATAGTGTGCGCCATCCCACTCACGCTTTACACATCGTTGTCTGCTTTCTTCAATGTGCGTTATTTCTATCCTTTAGTTTTGTTGTTCGAATTCAACCGCCTCCCATTCACCAATGCCATACAGGCATAGGTAAATGGTTCTCATTCTCACACCAGGAAAGCCTAAAGGCAATATCACCTGCATGAGTCCGTTTACGCTCACCTCAACGTCGGGCAAACTGTCAGAGCGTATGTTCACGACACGCGTCGCGTGGTGGGTCCAGATATTCATGTTGTCATCACGGCCAAATCAGGTTCCATCCGCATCTGGGCACTGAGGATCGCCTTGCTACCTTTTGTCCATGGTTCTCGTTGGAGACCAATCTCGACGGATTCGCAGCACTCTGTCAGTGGACCTTAGCAACACATATAACCACGTGTGCCATTATTCTTTAGTGGAGATTCTTCGTTGGCTCGAATTCGCCAGTCGAGTCCGTGAATTCGTCAATGCCTTTCTCCACCACCGCACCTTCTCAATTTGGCAAGCTGGTCAACCAGTGAGACATCTTGTTTCGAATCGGGGTGTGCCAAAGAGATCTGTGCTCGCACCAGTTTTTGAACGCTGGCCTCCTCCCCCCTTTCATGGAAGCTGGCAGCAATACATCATGCAGAATACATCATGTAAGCAAATGATACCACCATTTAGTCAGTGATTCCTGAAATCGGCCGCCAAGAACGGGCTCTTTAAAGGCCATGTGTGACTCATAACTGGTGGGCCCAGATAGCACTTGATATCTTTAAAAAAAAACAACGTTTATGTTGGTTCCGAACGAGTATGGGCGCCGTCTGCTGACATTGCGACCTCTGCAGCTTATTTTGGATCGGCATCCGCTACACGAGGATTCAAATCTCTGCATGCTGGGCCTTTAAATCACTGCCTCCGTATCTGGAGGACCTTGGGTTAAGAGTGCAAGATAACAGGCTCCAGAAAATATGCCTCCCATACGACGGATTGCGATTAAGTATGGTTGCGCCCCTTGTCCCTTCTATATTGCGACCGTGGCTCGTCTATCGCGCCCAATTTCGTCATCTCATGATGGCCGCCTGGACGCAATCGACTCAGAACTCATGCCGGTAATCACTTGACTGCCACGTAACACTCCATTGCCAACACTGCAACAGCAGTCTCCACTCAGCACTATCGATGGATTAGTGCATGAGAGTCGCTGTGCACGCAACCTTAAGCCATTAACGTCGTGCTCAGCCGCTGATATGGCACGGGAAACCCGCCACGGTGGTCGAGTGGTTGTGGTGCTCAACTGCGGTCCCAGTGCGGCACCGCACCGGGACCGCATTTTCGATCGAGGCGAAAATGCTCGAGGCTCGTATGCTTAGATTTATGTGCATGTTAAAAAACCCCAAGTAGTCGAAATTTCCGAAGCACCCTACTACGGCGTCTCTCATAATATTGTTACGTGAATGACGAGTCGATAGACCGTAGTCTATAGACTATTCACACGATATATCTACAACAGCGGTTGCAGTGCTGAGCGGTTCAGCTGAGAGCCCGAGTGGAGATAGATCTTCCTTCTCTTCGTCTGGCGCACACGCGCATAGTTCAAGGGGCTGGCCTACAGGCAAAAAAGAGTGTTCCACACTCGCCGCAATGGCAACAGGCGGCGCTGACTGACGCTCCCACGTTTAAATACACATATATACCCTTTAAAATGGATGGAGGGATGACCGCCACCGTAGCTCAGTGGTAGAGCATCGGTCGCGTTATTCGAAGGTCGCAGGTTGGGTCCCTGCCGGTGGCAAGTTATCTTTTCGTCCACTTTTCTTTCTTCACATTTACATTACAATTACTTCTAATAGCATCCCCTTGTTGCAGCTCGGCTGCTGCTGGAGCCGACCAGCGGGTAGCGTGGTGCTGAGCGAAGGTGTCGAACCGCAGGCCCATCGATATCAGGAGCAAAGAGCCGAGGCAGTGAGCGACTCGGGAGGAAGGAACTTAACAGAAGTTTATTTACATGATGCAGAGCTGGGCAGTATCGAAGATACTATCTTAGATACTGTTTGGGTATCTTGTATCTGTATCGCGATACGTCTCGCAAAACGAGTATCTGTATCTGTATTTCCGATACATTGAATAATGTATCGTGTATCTTAAGATACAAGATACTACTAAAAAAACGCCACCCTGCGAAACAACAAACGTCTGCTGAACTCTGCTTCTCAAGCTGATACTGCTGCCACTAAGCCACCTCAATAAAGCTAACGACAGTGATATTCCTTTGTCTTTTTGCCAGAGTGCTCTAGTGAGCATAAGAAATAAGGTCTATACGCGTCTCTACTGGTGGAGCAAAGTCACGCGATGGCGCTCGAGCCATCTCGACAAAAACAAGCGCGCGAACGTCTACGTGCAGCCGACCTTTTGTTTATCCATATTTTCTTTCTTTTTAGCTGATGTCGGTGCCATGAACCTTGTTTGTAGCCACGGTACTGTGCTGCGTACTACAATGCGTGCGGCGTCTCTCGCTCAAATTAGGATGCGGCTATAGTGTCGTTATCGAAGTTTGTCTTGCGTGGTGCTTCGTTGCAGTCTCAAAAATGCAAGAATGTGGTTCGTTTGCGTCTCGCTGGTTTCACACAGATGTGACAGATCTCTTCGATGTATGCTTTACTCGCACACTATGAGATTATATGCCAGTTAGATTCTAACAACCATCGCTCCACCGGTGTCGATGCTATATGCAATAGAACAAGCATTTACGTAACAGATGATATTTTGGCGTACTGCATCTTTGTTCTTCGCGCTAAATATGCAAGAACATTTTTTTAATGATAGCTTGATTGTTAGCACAAGTGCTCTCTTTGCTGTCCTCCGTTTGCATGCCACACATTACCTAGGCCTCTGTGCAGTTTTTTTTGCCCGTTTGTTGACTGTAATAAATCTTTTGTAACCTCCTCCTCTATTCCTTCTCTCGTTTATTCTTATATTTAATTGACTGCGTCATTGCTACTATTTAAATATATATATTCCATGTGAATTTGCTGTTCAGGCGATGTTAGGGCCAAGGCAAAATAATCTGAGCTTGCCTAGTGCTTTCAGGAACAAAAATTCTGCTTGTACGATTTAATAAAACAGCGAATTCGAGTTTACATTATAGCAATGGAAATTATAACAAAAAAATCTTAAAGACGTTAGAAAGGGGATTTGAGAAACATAATATCAAGTACTACGGTTTTCTCGTCATCGTCCCCACGAGCCCTTTAGTGCTACTTTCCGTGGGCACTGAGTTTTCTATTGTCTGACTTTAACACCTAAGTTGACGATACATCATGCTTTATTTTTTTTAGCTTTTAGGGGTGCCGCCTGTATCATGTTTATAAAGGGTGTCACGTAACTGGAACCAAATATATGCAAAGAAGTGCTTAACCTCAACTGAATAAAACCATAGGGACTATGATAAAACCAACGATGGGGTTTACTGCCATGTGGCTCTCATTATGGTATCTTTATATTGCGCTTAATTTTTAACTAGGATGAGAGATGTAACATTTCTGCATTTAATTTTGGGGCCAAGTGTGTTTCTTTGCGTTTTAGAGGGCATTCTAAAATGGCAGATCTGACTTTTTTGTGGAAAATTAGACGCTACGTAGTGATTTTCCCGGCGTTTAAAGAAAGCCGGAGAAATATGACCACGTTACTACGCTCGAACGCTATTGTGCTGCAGCGCTCTCAGACGTGCTTCGAGCGGACGGCGGCGAAATAAGGGGCCGTGGCTTAGGCATCGGCTCCACAGCGCGTCAACATTTCTGACCGCCACACACGGCAAAGAAACACCATCGTCCCTGACAAGCGACAGGCTGACGGTCCGCGCTCAAGTTGTTTCGCTCGATGCCTGTTTAAGAGCGCTGCAGTACGATAGCGCATGAACGCAGTCACGTGGTTTTATTTGATATTTCGCGTGCTTTCTTTAAAAGCCAAAATATTTCCACCATGCAGCATGTACGCCGCCAAAAAAACAATTGCATCGGTCGTTTTTAAATGCGTTCTACGATGTGACCAAGCGCACTCTGCCCTAAAGTGAATAATAAAAATGTTGCATAATTGACCATGGTTAATCAACCAACTAAGCTCAATACAAAAACACCATAACGAGCGCCGCATTACGGTAAACCATATGCCATTTGTTTCATTTAGTCACGGTTAAACGCTTTTTTTTATATTTGGTTCCACTTACGTGAAACACCCTACATGTATGCTTATTCACTTAGTCGTTTTTTTATTGCGGAACTGCCTCGCTATTTGAGTTAGGTGTATTCGCTTTCCCTTTTTAGGTCCCCGTAAAGTCCTTTTCTTGTGCATTACAAAAAAGCTGGTAAGCAGGCTAGAAGTTGCAATAGTGTGAATAGAAGTGATATCCTGCGACGCTTTTTGCCCCGTACAATACATCTGGGAAGCTTCTGGGCGGCAGAAGTTTTCTCAGAGAGGAAATAGTAAAAGATGGCACGTTAGTGAATATGTTGCTAACGAAGAGTTTACACGAGTTGATAGGTAGAATATGAAAAATCACTGCAGTTTTATATCCTTAGTGAACTGTGATCGCTGACTCGATAGTTATCGTCTTCACATGATGATTCACAAGAAATATCGCTGCCAGCGTTATTGCTGCTCTGCAGCTGTCGGGTGATCAGTTTCTATGAACGCTTACGGACAAGGTAAGACTCGCACCGGTATTTGTGCCATCTTGCGGAGGCTTCTTATTGAAGTTCTTGCAATTAATGGCAACCCGCTAGCTGGTCGCCAAGTAGAGCAGCGACACCCATGAAACACAAACGTGTCAAGTAAACAAATGCTAATAACTTGTTTCGGAATGAAACTAATATACTTTAAGCAAGAAAAACATAACTTTCGGGATTCAAACAGATATTTCATTAAAATAAACGAAGTTGGTCGCAGTTAAGACATTTTCAAGCAAACACTTCTGTACATAGGTATTTGAGTCGTAATTATATAGCTCTATAATAACAAATTTCCAAATGTATCGAAGTATCTTAAGGTACAATTGGGAAGTATCGTATCGAATACATTCATTCTGGAAGTATTTTTGTATCTGTATCTCCGATATTTCTTGCCCGATCGAGTATCTTGTAACGTATCACGATGCAATTTCAAAGTATCTTTGCCCAGCCCTGACATGATGACAGATTCGTGTCGAGTGGGAGCTCGACGGCTCGTTATACAGTGAAACCTCGGTGATGCGAATATCACGGGACCATCAAAAATATTCGTATCATCCGAAATTCGTATCACCAGGAAGCATGGAAAATTAGCATGCGACAAAAGAAAGCTGGCGTACATTTTCATTTATTGTTTTTCTGGGCCACAGCAACGCCTCAGGAAGAACTCTGAATGATTGTCAGTTAAGGTTATAGATGTCGGCAATCATACCAGCAGTCGTAAATATACGGCCCGTACGCGCGTGTTGAAATATTGCACCAGGTGCGTTGTGACCCGCGACAGCAGTAGCCCCTTCCAAATCTTATTATGGTTTTTCGCGTGACAACTTAGTACTGCGGCGAAAGTAAGGGAAGAAGCGCTTTGACGCGATAGATCAAGACCGCAATATTTCAGAACCACGGTCCTATGCTATGATTTTGTTATCGCGGAGGTGTTGGGGGTGTTTCTTGGGAGATTTACGGCCGTGCCCGCAGAAGCGCGACCTCAACGGCCGCGCGTGTTCACGTTGTGAGGCTCCTCCTTCAAGACCGTCCTCGCCTTCTTTCGGTCCTCTTCCACCTTTCATAGGACGTCTGATGCACGAAGCAGGCACGTCTAAACACAGTACGACTGCAGCCCGCGTCGACGCGTTAGAAGAAAAAAAGCATGGCGCCAATGCCCTCTGTAATCTGAACGCGAAAGCACACGGGGGCACATTAGAGCCTCAAAAGATTCGCGCACACAACCTCGGAGGCCGTGACTCGTCTCTGAAGGTATTTTCTTCTGACCGTAAGAAAAGTATTTTTCTTACATTGTGATTCTGACGATTTGGCGGTACGGCGCGCATGCCCGCGCTCGCGTTCCCGCGCTCGCATGTGCTTGGCGCGTCTAACGCGACAGTGCGGACAGCACCTCTTCGTACATGAGCGGTAGCGTACGTTCGTATCAAACTTCGCGGAATGAAAATGGGCTCGCAACAGCCGTACTACATTACATTACAGACCAGTGAGCCTTGGCCGGGACCAAACAAGAATTCGTACCACCCCGAAATTCGTATGAGCTGTGATCGTATCACCGAGGTTTCACTGTATACAGTTCATATCCCTTGTTAAGGAAACGCTTTCATTAAAATGTCCAATCACTGCACGAGTGACCATTTGAAGGGAACGTCCCTCCGGCGCACATGATTACCGCCTCCGAGGGGGCGACCACTTAACCTTCTCTCCATAACCGCTTCGAGAGAAGAGAAAGAGAGGGGGTGCTGTCTCTTCTTGATCACTGTCAAGCTTTGACGAACTATGATGTCACTCCACCCCCTGCACAGCACTCGTCGCAAACACAGGTTACCCGAAAGAGATCTCAGCAGAAACACTCCCTTCGCGTGCGCATTCGACTACCACCGCATTCCTGATTCTTGAAAGGCGAGGACCGCTCCCCTTTTGGACAACGATGCGTCTTTGCACGTGCAGGTAGAAGCGCCTGGGCAGGTGTAGGCCAGTGCAGGTATAAGCGACAAACAAGTTCTTCGCAGCGAGAGGGTCAGGGGGGAGGTTGGCTCCGCCAGTATCCAATAAGCTTCAAAGACTATTTTGTGGACGGTTGGCACTAATCCTTGGAACCGCTTTGTAACACCCTATACTTTCCTTGGCATCTTTGTCTGTTAGTTCTCATTAATACTGTGTTTAACGAAGCAAAACGAGCCCTTAAATCTCCACTTCATTCCTTCATTCATAGCGGGGGTCTCGTTCTGGCAGACTTGATGCCTTCAGGAAGTACGCGAGGGATTATTAGTCAGCGGCCAGCTCGTGATAAGATCACGTACTACGTGACGCCTACAGGCAAAAAACCGGCAGATCCCACGCACTGTGGGAATCGATGTAATGCGAAGCAGCCAGCAAGGAGCAAATCATGCTGTACGTGATATGCATGTCATTAGTTACATTTAGGGCCTGTCATTTGTGTTCGTCGTGCAGTCACGTCGCGCAATACAAATTTTGGTGTATACCAAGCTAGCGTACTGGACGCAAGCGCACCATGAGCGTGGCATTGTAGATGACATGCATGCCAAGATTTTCGTGTTACCACCTGCCACTTATGTTCGCTTAATTTTTTAACTCGAATCGCAGCGAGACGCGACACCAATCTGCCTCCGTTTGGCATGCGTTGGTATTCTCGCGCTTTGCGCATTGTGCAGACGCCGTCCGCGTTCCAGCGTTTAAATTGACGGACACTGTCAATTCCAAGGCGCGTTCCTCCAACGCATGTGCCCACTGAGACGGGGTCGGTCAGAATGGAACGTCATGCGCGCGTCTCCCTCCTTGCATGATTTAGAGACGCTGGGCACAGCACGCTACGTAAGCAAAGCGCGAGCACTGTAGAGTCCGACGCGACCGGCGTCCGTTTGCGCGCCCCGGCGCCCAACTGGCACCGTGCCAGGGCACGGCTGGAGGGAGGGACGGACGGACGGACGGACGTGAGCATGAGACAATTAAGGCGTATGCCTTAAAGATTTGACGTATATCAAGCTAGCGAAACGGCCACGAGAATGACATCCGCGTGGCATGCAAGTCATGTTGCACATGACATTTCCTGATTTCCATATTACCACCTGTCATTTGTGCTCTTCATACAGTCACGTCACTCAATACCAAATTTGGTGTATATCAAGCTAGTGAAACGGCCCCGAGAGTGTCATGAGCGTAGCATGCAAGTCATGTTGCACATGACATGTCATGATTTCCATATTACCACTTGTCATTAATGCTCGTCATACAGTCACGTCGTTCAATACCAAATTTGGTGTATATCAAGCTAGTGAAACGGCCCCGAGAGTGTCATGAGCATAGCATGCAAGTCATGTTGCACATGACATGTCATGATTTCCATAGTACCACTTGTCATTTATGCTCATCATACGATCACGTCGCTAATACAAAATTTGGTGTATATCAAACCAACGGAACGGCCGCGAGCGTGCTATGAGCGTGGCATGCAAGTCATGCTTCACATGACATATCATGATTTCCCATATGCCCACTTGGTATTTATGTTCGTCATACACTCACGTCACGCAATACCAAATTTGGTGTATATCAAGCTAGCGAAGCGGCCGTCAGCTCGCCATGAGCGTGGCATGTAAATCATGTTGTACATGACATGCAGGTCATGATTTTCATATTACCACAAGTCATTTATGTTGATCATGGAGAAATGTCTCATCGTACCAATTTTTAGATAGCTCAAGTTAAGAAAACGGCCTCAGGAGCACTATGACCATGGCATGTAAATCATACTTTTCATGACAAGTTATTCATGATTTTCATGATATGACCAGCCATTCATGTTTGTCATACAGTCATGTTATGTCATACCAATTTTGGTATAAGTCCCATTAACGATACGGCCAGGAGAGCACAAAGTCGTAGGCGGCTAGATAGATAGATAGATAGATAGATAGATAGATAGATAGATAGATAGATAGATAGATAGATAGATAGATAGATAGATAGATAGATAGATAGATAGATAGATAGATAGATAGATAGATAGATAGATAGATAGATACGCTCAAAGTCGCCGAAGTTCGCTAAGAAATGCTTCGCATTTAAAAAAGAGTGTTCCACACTCGCCGCAATGGCAACAAGCGGCGCTGACTTACGCTCCCACGTTTAAATACACATATATACCCTACAAAGTGGACGGAGGGATGACCGCCACAGCAGCTTAGTGGTAGAGCATCGGACGCGTTATTCGAAGGTCGCAGGTTCGGTCCCTGCCGGTGGCAAGTTATCTTTTCGTCCACCTTTCTTTCTTCACATTTACATTACAATTACTTCTAATAGCATCCCCTATACTTTCCTTGGCATCTTTGTCTGTTAGTTCTCATTAAGAATGCAAGGGTAACACAAGCCTTTACAGCCCAGTTCCTTGCCAGACGAACGCCCGCGTTTCCCGCCTTTATCATGCCGATGACGAAAGCGATGCCACTCTCGTAGCGTACCCTGATACCAGTGCTAGTGGCATCACGATTATACCACTCTTGTGTGTTCAATAATACCAGAAACATGCTCGTGTCTGGCCGATCCCGCGCCACCGGCACATCTTTCCCTAGCTTGCCGCTATACGCGACGGATTGGCCGCGATACTTCTGTGTCTTAAAGCTGCTGAAGATCCCCAACATATCGTTCGGACTGACTGGATGCAAGCTATCCACAATATACGCAGATTATGTCGGTCTACATTACCCTCGGTAGCATTCGCCATATTGCTGCCTCCACAATTGTACGGATACGAGTTCAGCAGGGGCCTCGAGCCGCCTCGCGGACCTTATCAAAACTGATTTGGCAGTTTTGTGGACGCTCCCCGCTGCTTCGCATCCACCGCTGCTTCGCATCCACACATGGTTCCCTTTAACAGGAGATGGGGAATTTTTTTTCTGTTGTGGAGTAGTTGGCCTCTGCCTTTGATAGCGACCGGCTAGCATAACTGATAACCCTTTCCAGTCGGTCAGTCCTCTGCACAAGACGGCGCCGAGTCCTACGCGGCTTGCGTCGGTGTGCACTTCTGTTTCTTCGTGTTCGTCGAAATGCGCAAGTAACGGCTTGATGGGAACTGATGCGCACAAAAGAGAGGGACACAAGAAGGAACATAGATGGACAGACGAAGCGCAAACTAACAACAGTTTATTGGCAGGAAATGTGACCCATCAAGATGAATCACCAACAAGCCCAAGTCGAAACGCTCTTGCAAGTAACGGAGGCGTTTGCAGGCGTCGTTTTAGTTCTTGAAAAGCTTTAGTTCTTGAATGGTGACGGAACTGTGGCGATGCGGTGCCTTGATTTGTCCCGGAGCGGAAACGGGACGGCGGACTGCAGCAGCGTACGTCATAGCCTCCGGATGAGGCTGCGCTTGTTCGGGAACTGCCAATGTTTGCTGGACTTCCTCATGAACAA
>JALIZH010019014.1:0-13994 GCA_030522465.1 Rhipicephalus appendiculatus | reverse complement strand
CGGATAAATTCAAATGGTGAAAAATTTTACCGACAGGTGTTTATCGGATTTTTTCGCATTAATCCGAAAACACGGAGTCCAAATTATCAGTAAGCGTGACACAATTTAGCTTAATGTTTTGTAGTCTTGGACATGTTTTAGGGCGAAAGGCTTAGATTCCATATGAAACACGAAAATTGACCGTCGACACCGACGCCGTCAGCACGAGTGATGCGAAAATCATCACGATGTGATGACGTCACAGAGCACCAAAATTTGTGACGTCATCGTAACATCAAATGATGACGTCATAACATGAATTTGTCCCTTGCTCAATGATGGTGTGATCACGGAACCGCCGCAAAGCAAAGCAGGTGCAGAACAGTTTGAACTCTTCCGATTCCGGGAGTCAATGCAAGCCCACGTTGGGTGCGGAAAAGCCTTCGCGCGGGATTGATTCGTTTGTTTGTCGCCTACGAGAGCCTGGCTCATACCCACAAGGGGGGATTGGTCCACACTGACCCTTATAAAGGGAAAAATAAAGGCTGTGCAACGTAAAAAAAAGAGAAGAGGATAAAATGCAATGTAAATGGAAAGGGATTGATTCGATAGACTGTGAAGAGAAAGAAGATGGCATTCGCCTTCGAATTCTCATGAGCAAATGCGTAAAGGATCGTGTCACCTTTTGTATTTAGCAGACTGACGTGATTAACCCTTTAACCGCCAGCCCCTAGCTGTATTCGTCACATGAGTTTGTACCAAAAAAATTGAAGGACACTTTGTAAATTCCAAAGTGTGTTCGGCGAAAGCCTATGGTCATTCGACTGACTATGCGGTTTTTTTTTCTCTTTTTGTTTTAGTTTTTTTTTTGTTTCATAGTTTTTCTTGTTTATTTGTTTCGTTTTGTTTTATTCTTTTGTGTGTGTGTGTGTGTGGCCGCTGTGCCATCAGGCAATTGCTGAGAGAGTGTGAAGGGGAGAGGCCACAGTTCGCTCTGTTTCAGGGCACAGACGGAGGGACGGACTCACGCGAGTAGGATACATTAACCTTAATACCGCCAACGACGAGTCACACTCGTCCCGTCCGGTTTTTCCGCTCCTGCCACCGCCAAAAGTGTATCACGGTCATCAGTTGCTCTGCTTGCAATTTGCAACCCTAGATAGCGGTAGTTGTCTAAAAACAGCATATCGTGCCTCTCGCGCGTGTTTTAAGCCTGGCAAAACTCATTTCATAATGCCGCTTCGCACGAATGCCGGTAGCGGCGATGCTTCAAGAAATAGACGTGCTTCTTGGAGCAGTAAGAAAAGCAGCGTTGATGACGACATAGGACATGTGGCCGACAGCGACTCGGAAGTTGTCTTTACCCTGGATACTGCGTCAGCTGACGACGAGAGATTACGACGATGCTTCGACCCCATTCTTCGAAACCTACAACACAAAGTGCGACTGTGAACCATGAACGATTTTGTTACGACGAAGCCGCGTCTGTGCAATGTTCAGTGTTGTACCGTGTGTAAGAAAAAATGAATACTCCGACTATCAGTTCATTCTGACCCATTGCCGCGACATGCATTGAGGGAAAGCCACCTTCGAAAGCGCTTTTTTTTAAATTTCTGTGCTAATTCCAAGTAGAAATCAATGATGTAATATATTTTCAGAAACAGAATTGTATGGAAAAAGATATGTCTACATTAAAAAATTTGGAGATATTGGTACGTTTTTCGGAAGTTAAATTAGCGTTACAGGGTTAACGAAGTAAACGGAGACGTTGCCATCCTAAATGCTCGTTTCTCACAGCTACCTAACTTTTACATAGTCTAGAACTCGGTCAAGCTAGCGTCGCTTTAGAGACATTAAAATAGGACTGAACCTAATTTGTAGACTTCTGCGCAGCCTTCCTGTTGAGAGTACGCTCGATTAATCACAGTGAGCTGGATGAAGTAACACGTTCAGGAGCTTCAAGTGTTTTCAACGATGATTACTTCATACAATAAATCTCAACATCAATATCTGCATCATTTTTTCCTACTAACGAATAGAATCCATAACCCTAGGTAGCCAAGCGAAAAACTTCAGCATCCATATCGACATCACATTCTACCACTAATAAATAGAATCAATCACGCTAGGTTGCGAAGCGAAAAACATACGTGCGCTTTTATGTAATCATCGTGCGCGTTTCTTAATAGGTGGAATGTAAACGCCTTTCAAACTACGAATTTTTTAAAACGCGTTATCAAATGTATAGTGTTCCTAGTATGTGAAGTCTTGACGTGGGCTACAGTGACGTTGAAGCGGAGCTTGCGAGCCCCGTCTTACGCGCCCCGATGCTTGTCGTTTGCAGAGGGAACCCGCTTTATGCCACGTGCCGTCGTTTTGCCGCTCAAGAAGGACCGGCCCTCCTCTGTGCATCTCTTTGCCGTACTACATAGGTTCCTGCTTCGGCTCTTTTCCTTTTGGCCAACCTGAACTCATCCTCGAAACCTTCCTAGGTTGAATTTTGTTGGATCGTTGATTATCTTCTGCACTAGCTGTCGGTTATCTCGCTCTTCCCGCTTAAACTTGTTCTTGAGGCTCTTGTGAGTGCGATTCGGGAATGCAGTTGTCATTAGATCAAAGTCAGTGCCGAATACCTTCAGCGCGCGGTAGAAGCGCGCCGTCTCATCAGCTGTCCACCAGCGATGAGCGTGGCGCCTCTTCTGGAAGTTTGAGTAGTTTGCCTCGGGGATTCCCATGTCGTGCACAAACGTACGGGTGGTGGTACGAGGAGCAAGTTGCATTGGTAAGGTCTGTGAATCGAGGGTGTTTTCATCGTTGAAGCTGGCAGGAACTCTAACCTTCGCCGGCTTCGGCCCACTACCAATAGCCGATCCAAGTGTCGCGTTCGCTGGTGCGGCGCTATCCAGTTCTGTAGACCCAATGTCTTCCTCGGCTGAAGATACCCCAGCTTTGTGGGACATGGGCTTTCCGACAGGATTGAAGTAGATGTAGTCTTCCAAGCGCATCTTAAGCATGTCCGTCCCTCGTAGTTCGGTGTCGCTAGTGGTGGGGCGGGGTTTACGCTGTTTTCGTCGGTACCATTCGACGCCGCTAAGTGCTCCTTCGCTGCAGATATCCGGCACTTGAGGACCTGATAGCGCGGTGTCGGGGTACACGTCGTCCGCTTTCGCAGCAGGTTCGATAAGCCTCGGAGCTAGACGGTCCTGCGTGCGATTTACTGAGAAGCTTCCTAGTGCAGACTTTTCGTCAGCAGTGCCGATGAAGAACGGGTTGACGACGCGTAGGCCGTGCGTGTGAGGCTACTTCGTGATCACCAACGAAATCGGGAGCGTCCTTGAGTGCAGATACGTCGACATCGCGGGCATTTTTGAGTTCCAGAAGCGTCCATTCCAAAGGAGACAGGTGGTTTCAACGCAACTGTAGTGGCGCCCACTGTTTCAACTTCCTCGAAAGGGGAGACTTCCGATGTTGGCTGTAGCTGCGTCGTTACCGGAGTTGTAAGACTTCCAGGGACTATTTCGGGCTTAGCTTTCAAACATGACCGCATGGTGAATACTGTATCGGAACTTCTGCATGCAGTTGTTTCATCATCAGTGCCATTGTCGAAAGTGGCATGAGACGCTGGCGGCGCCTGCTGAGCGGTTCTGTGATGGTCGACGTAATCAGGGGCAGCCTTGTCTGCGGAGACGTCCAGTACATTGGCGGCAGTAGGCTCTCAATGCAACCGTAGCGGCCATAGTCGGCTCAACTTCCTCAACAAGCGACACTTCCGGTGTTAACTGCCGCTGCGTCTGCACGGGTTGTTGTAACACTTCTTGGGACTATTTTAGGTTTACCTTTAATACGTGACCGCATGGTAGAGATTGTAGCTTAATCCTGCACACCCCGTGGCCACCAGAGGTATTCACGACGGCCAGACCTCAGCCCTTCGACGACTCGCGCAGCGCCCGATTCCGGTTGTTTGTGCCTCGTGCCATGCAGCTTACCCACTATGGGAGATCTGCAAAGAAAAAAAAGGTCTAGGTGAAACGAACAGCTAAATGCGCATTATGGGAATATCAAGTGTGACCTATTTTAACAGCGGAGCTATTTAAGGCGCCCTTAGGTTCAAAAGATGCGAACAGAAATGCCCGTTATCACGGACGGCATGCACTATTTTCGTCCTCTTCATCATCCCCGTCATCTCCTTCATCTACTGATCAGCTCCCAGAACACGTGCGCCGATTTCTCCGGCGCTGGATGCGATAACTCTGATGGGCGACACAACGAGTGCCGAGAAAGAAACAGAGAAAAAAGAGAGAAAGAGAGAAATTCATGGGGAAAAAATTTGTTCTCGACGCGAGATCCGAACCCGCGTTCCCGCTATCGTCTGAACAACTCGGCGATCAAGTCAAGCTAGCAGAGCTTTGCATAGCCATAGGCTTCTATACTACAGTGGAGCAAGGGGCGTGGTGGAGGGGGCAAGCGAAGTGAGGGTAAGGAGGACGGATGTCAGGGAGAGCAGGCGGGTTATGACGCAGGAAAGTGGGGCAACACAGGACAAGGACGGAGTCGAGGGAACAAGTACAGGCGCACATAGGTGCGCCTGTACTTGTTCCCTCGACTCCGTCCTTGTCCTGTGTTGCGCCACTTTCTTGTATTATAACTATTCACCAACTAGCCCAGTAGCAAGTTTTATTAGAGCAGGAGGGAAAGGAGAAGGGGATATAGTAAATTATAACATAGAAAGAAAAACAGAAATAGAGAAAACAAAAGACAAAAAGAGAAAGAAGGAGAGAAAGAGAGAGATTCAAAGAGAGAGAAATAGATAGTGTAGCGAAGCTTTGGAACTATACAGTGGGTCGTCCTCTCCAGCGCCTTCTAGTGGGTCGCCCTCTTCGAAGAGAAAGAGCAGCTCGCGCTGAGACTCCGTGCCTGGCCGTGGCTGTCACTGACGCATTATCTCTGACGCATTATCGCTGAGTGCCGGCAAATAAACACCTTAACAATAGAATGATAGAGGAAGCAACAAGTAGTGAGAGACCAAGGAAGAATGGGAAGAAGGAGAAAGGAAGAAAGAGAATTAGAGAGAGAGAGAGAAGGCGAGAAAGAAACAGAAATAAACAGAGATTAGAATGATATACACTAGAAAAAGCAGAGAGAAGAGAGAAAAAGAAAGAAGTAGAGGAAAAAAAGAAAGAAAAAAATTTGCAAAACTTAGCACACCGAGGACTCGCTATAGGTGTCCATCAGCTCCGCCGTATCTTCATCACTGAGCTGCAAGTGCAAGCTGCACAATTTTACTTTTCATACCAATTTTTCAAATGTATTGAATATATCGCCACTTCGTGGAAGTCAATGTTTAAAATGTGTCAGGAAGTGGAATGTGGAGATTAAGATTAAATGGAGATAAGTTTGTAACATTTTCAGTTTAGTTCTTTTTTTTTTCAGAATATTTGCTTCGCTCAGTACCAGCGCGACGTTGGTAGCGCTCGAAAGAGGCTCGCATCTACTGCTTCCTATTTAAATGAATAATTGTGTGAGTGAGTAAATTAATCATTATCGTCAAGCTTGGTATTTTCGAAATACGAAAGTTCACTTATATGAATACCCTTCCGAACAACTTATAGTTAGACCGCTAAGACGTCAAAATGTATGCCACGCACAATTTGCTTTATGTTTATATGTAACAGGCCGATTGCACGTTTAATCACTCGCGTAAAACGCACCTGAGTGTCTGGGAACCATCCAGATTATTTTAGAATCTTCCGATAAGACCGTGCGGCGCACGCGAATACAGTTTATTCTGGTGCCGACCCGTTCCATCAACAGAAACGCTGGAATCTTCGATGCCACACGTACGAAAGGCCAACGCACTTTACTGCTGATCAGACTACTCGACTTCCGAGTGCTGTTCTCGACGCTGTCAATGTACAGAGTGAATTGCTAAGTACTTTGACTTTTCATATGCCGTGCACAAGTACGCCCAAATAAAGAGTTACATGTGTCCCAGCCTTGTTGCAGCCTTCGTCACCATCACAACCACGTGACAATATTGTCGCGCAATACTTTTTTTATTCGCATACACTTTATCTGCTTTACCTTCGGAGCTGTGTTAAGCACCGATTGCTAAGTAAGGTATCTAATCGAGGTAACTTGAAATCGGTAAGCAATTACTGCAGGGAATATCTGATACACTACACACGAATCATATCTTGCCACTACATTACTGAGAGCTCATATTCTAGTCATAAAGCATCTTTATTTTTTTTAAAGCAAGCTACGAATAAGGTTGCCAGGTCGATAAGCTAAATTGCAGCCAAAATATTGAGAAAACTAATAGAAAAAAAGCTAACTCTAACGAAAAGCAGTAAAAGTGTCCAAAAGTAGTGACGTTTGTGTGAAAAGAACTGCGTCGTTTTCTTTTAGGTATAGACCAGTAAAGCATCAAGAGCTAAAAAACTTGGACCATCTCCCCGAAGGGAACCCTGATGGGATGCGAAGCAGCAGCGGAGCGCACTGCGTTGACCCGGTTGAAACGGGCGTCGGCGCGAGTGCTGGAAGAACGGTTTGAAGCGAAACTCGGTGTAGCGTTTACTCGAGTAAACGTTTGTTTGAAACGCTAAGACACGGGAGGCGGGTCAGAGTTGTTGCGAGCGGGCGGAGCAGCCGGCAGCTGCGGGCGCTGCCGCGAGCATGCTGCGGGTGAGGGAGAGAGTGACGTCAGCGCGCACCTGCGAGGGAAGCGTGCGAGGGGAGCGTGACCTACTTGGCAACGCTCCAACACCTACGGCGAGAAGAACGCGTTGGCGGCGCATTCGTACGGACTTACGTAACGTACGGCGTTACACACGTGAGTCAAATAGCTGCTTCGCACCTAAAAGAAAGAGCTTTTCTGCGCGGAAACGCAGCAAAGTCACAACGAAAGCTGGAAGAGCGGCATTTCTAGAGCCCGTTGGAAACTCTCTTGCGGTACTACTATAAGTGCGCTTGCAAGATATCCATTCCGCCAGAAATTCATGCGGTGACTGATGACGATGAATTATGGCTGAGCCCTTTTGTAATGGGTTGGAAGCATTCAAAGACCCACTCGTCAGGTAATTCGTATTCTGTCACACCTGGTTACACAATTCGCATTGTGTGACGCCTGGTTGTTATTTAAGTCTTCTACCACGCTATATTACGTATGGTAACGCAGTTGCTTCGCGACATAACGCTTGCATAGGATCTTTTTGCGAAGAAGTTTCGAGCTGCGGCAATAATATTACCGGTGTTGATTCCATGCATTAAAGAAGAAAAAGCTGCGGCTTGGCTCAGTGGTGGAATGCTGGGCTGCCACGCTGAGGGCCCAAGTTCGAACCCCGTTACATACCGGGTATTTTTTTTATTTCGTTTTTAAATGCGAAGCAACTTATGGCGGAGTTCAATACCTGTGGTGATGTGCGTCCTGACCACCCTTACTGCGCATGCGCAAACCCTCTTCACACACCTCCTCTCCAACGCTCCCCCTCTCTCCTCTAGGCATCCCTCCCGCGGCGTCCACACCCCCCACTGCGCATGCGCGTCCCCTTCCCCCCTCCTCTCCTACGTTCCCCCCTCTCTCTCTAGGCAACCCTCCCACGGCGTTTACACACCCATTGCGAATGCGCGTCCCCTCCCCCTCTCTCTCCTCTCCTAGGCTCCCCCCTCTCTCGCCTCGCAAACGCCGTCGCAGGGAGCGTCTGATAGCGAGTTTTCTGATTGAAAAAACCGACAGCTCGCGCTTTTTTTTTCTTTATTGAACCGAATGCTCGCGTTGCTCAACCGTTCACTGGACACGTCGTATATATAGGCACTGGATCTTGACCTGCAGGGTAGTGCCGGTGGGAGATTTCTCCTGTGCGTTGTTGGACAAGAAAAATTCGCAGCGTGCGCGTTAACTAAAATGCGGACTGCGGGTCTCTGTCCAATCGGAGTCTTCTCTCTCTCATTGCCCATTAGCAGCGATTGGCATGTTCCAGTAGGAAACACCGGTCCATCACTGCGTGCTTTGCGCCTCCCCAGGTTTCTCTCCTGCGCAACGCCGCGATGAGCGCCAGCGTCAACACCGCCGCCAGTGTAAGCGTTAGTGCCCGTTGCTTCGCATTTACACATGGTTCCCTTTAGCGGGAGATGGTGTAATTTTAGGGGCGAAGCTCCTTAAAGCAGCACCCGTTCGTCCCTCGTCGTTGTCGTAGTCGTAGTCGTAGTGCGTAACAAGTCTTACGCTTTGACCTCCAAGGTGGTGCCGGTGGGAGATTTCTCCTGTGCGTTGTTGAACAATAAAAAATTCGCAGCGTGCGCGTTAACTAAAAGCCGAATTCTTCTGTCTCTCATTCCCCATTAGCAGCCATTGGCATGTTCCAGTAGGAGACGTTAAAAAAAAAGCCGACTTCTGCTGTCTCTCATTCCCAGTAGCAGCCTTTGTTTACCTCCAAGGTAGTGCCTGGTGAGATTTCTCCTGTGCGTGATTAAACAATAAAAATTTTGTTCAAAACGCCGTTGATTGATTGAAATAAACCAACGAAAGACGCCAGATGTTTTCTAAAAGCGAAACGAAAAGATGCCAGATGTTTCTAAAGCAAAACGAAAAGACGCCAGCTGCTTAACGAAAGACGCCAGGTGTTTTCTAAAGCAATGGTTTTATAATCAAAACCATATCGCGATACAGGTTTGTAGTTGACGATGCTCGTTGCCGTCGGTGTGTGCTCGTATGGATAAGGATGCCGCTGCAACCAGTGCAAGAACCACTTAGCTTACATTTCACCGACCACAAAGCGGTCATAATGAAAGGACAACGGAAACCAGCAATAAAAGTTTGATAAAACATTTAATCAATCGTTTCACGTCATTTTTATCGGGCGAATTAACGGAAGAAATTTCACGGTTTAACCGATGATTACTTCCAGGAGCTTCGCCCAATCTCATAATCATTCACCTCGTGGATCTGCCGTCAATTTTTTTTTATGTTACTCTATGCTACTGTGACTAACCAGGGTAATCTGACTCTACCACCCTCGATCAGAGGTACGTTTGGGGTGGCTCCTCTTCCCAGAAATGGCCACCCACAATAAAATGTAAGGCGCCGCAGAGCTCGGGTCTGTTCTTTACTAAAATCGGTTGCAAACAGCCCGGATCTCGCGACCTTTGTCGATGCAGCCCAGCACGAGCGTTCTGATTGCTAAGCAGTGGTCTCGATCGGTCATAGTGGCACATAGCTGTGCTCTCCCTCGATTAGACAGGTTTCGACAACGGTGGCTGCGCAAATCGCCATCGCCATAGCTATGAAGAACCCATCGCGTCCAAATATATTTACAGACTTGTTTTCAACAGCTAGGGCTTTCATCTCGGGCTCGAGGGGGCTGCCGGTTTTCACGCCGTAACGTGGTTTCCGGCCCACATGGGGGCCAACGTACATCCCGATATCCCCAACATCAATGAGTTTGCCAATGACCGTGCGCGAGGTATCGCTCACCGCGGCGGTTCCGGCGGATTCGCAGGCGGAGACGCCGGTAGGTACAGTGACTCGCTACTCAATTTCCACGAGGTCATGACCCACTATCATATCTCCCCTAGGTCTTTTGCACTTCCTCATCCTAAGCTTACTCGATCGCAACCATCGGCAAGTTGCTTCAAACGGGGTCTTTCCATTCGCGGAACAGGTTCAGTCACTTCTCGCCTAACAACGAACCGCATTGTCTAGACTGTGGAGAGGCGCATTGCTCCTTACCTCATATGCTCTGGCAATGTCCTACTACGTGACGCAGAGTTTAGCAAAGAAGAGGACTGGGAGGAAGCCCTAAACAGCGGCGAGCTCTGGGTTCAACTTCGGGCTGTCCAGAGGCCTTGCGAGAGGGCTGAGAGCCACGGTCTTTCCGGTCCCCACGTGGGTGCGGCCCGTGACTGCTACGGATTTTCCCTAATATGGGGCGCCATACCGCAGTTCCTCTGGATCCCAATAAAGTTCTCTGCCTCTCTGTCTGTCGGTCATGTACTCCTGCAAAATGAATACCTGCTGAAATCATAGAGCGATATACTTGTGCTCACCCTTCGTCGTAGGAAACCTGAAAACCTACGCGGAACTGGAAAGGCCAGGGTTGAAAAGGTTAAAAGACCAGAGACCTGCAAAACATACGAATGCCCTCATTTATTTATTTATTTATTTATTTATTTATTTATTTATTTAGTTATTTATTCATCTATCTATCTATTCTGTCCTCAAAGGTCCCGAATGGAACTTTACATGAGGGGTGGGTGACGAAACATAACGGTATTGATAAATGCGAAATTTGCGCATTGGGCAAATTCGGCATTTAGGAGATTTTTTGTTTGGAGCCTGCACAGTGCCGTGTCAGAACAGTAAAGTGCTTGCTGTACACCTTAGGACAGAACTTCTCAATCACACAGGCTACCACGACGCACTCAAGTTCTGAAGCATGGTACCTGACTGTCCGGTTTACTGAGGCAGCAGCCGTCATAAGCAACGGGCTTCTCGTTCCCTTCACATTGGGAGGGAAGAAGAACTGCCCAAAGGCAAAGACCACTGGCGTCAGCCTGGATGATGCTGCGGGCATCCCTTTGGTTGTGCTGAAGTGTCGATGGAGTTGTAAAGGCATCCTTAATGTTCTGGAAAGATTATTCCTGGTCGAGGCCCCAATGCCACTGCCGGTTTTCTTGAGCAGTTTGCTGAGGCGCGCAGCAAAAGTGGTGAAGCCAGGGACTAAAGGTCGAAAGCAGGAGGCGAAGCCCAGAAGCTTTAAATTAATTGAAGGTGATAGGAGGTGAAATGCTGGCTCAAGTATGTAACATTGCAGGGTCGGGGCTGGTGTCGTGCGCACTCAAAACATGACCCAAGGTAGGTAATCTTTGAATGCCTGAAGAAAGGTTTGAATGTTTGATTCAGAGCCCACCGTCATCTGGGGCAGACATGGCAAGCTACAATCGCCGTTGGTGTTCTGAAAACATCGGTGCGTCAACGATAACGTAGTCCAAAAATTAAGGCAGCTTCGCCCTAGTGGTGCCATGCCTGAAGGAAGTGGAGAGCTGGGCAGCCTTTTTTTGCTTCCTTTTCGCTTTTCTCTTGTTTTTTCTTGTTTTCTTTTTTATTTCTATTTATTTTTATTTTTCTTCCTATTTTTCCTGTTCCTTTCTCTCTCTTTCGATTTCTGGCTTGCATCCTCTTTCAGTTTTTGTACGCGGTTTGTGTTCTCGTGTTTTCCTAGCCATAGGAGGAATGTCCGCTCTTAATATCATCATGAAAGCGAACGAAGAACAACAGGAAGAAGTCTTCTCTTCGGTGCGAGCGCACCCTCAATATACAACAGTTCGATACCCTATATGTGGTTTTACCTGCGTTAATATCATCATAAAGGCGCTCGAAGAACAATAAGAGGAATGCTTCGCTTTGCCGCGAGTGCGCGCTGAATATACTACAGCTGGCTATGTTATATGTGGTTTGTCTGCGTTACGCCAAGCGACGACGACCGCATACGACAGCCCGGCCCCCTAAAGTGCTGCGCACTTTATAGACCAACGCCATCGACCACTTCGAAAGTCCACTGACCCAGTACATATTAGTCGTTGAAACGTAGCAGGCGCATTAAAGAGCCCAAATAGCAGGCGATTGAAATAATACTGGCCATCCGGTGTGACAAACGATAAGATCTCGCCGCCTGTTAGACCGGCCGTCGAATGCTCAAGCAGAGTGGATACGCCTCGCCCGTCTTTAACGAGCATGAAAAGACGCGAGGGGGGTGGGAGGTCCCTCGAGTAGCAACTGCGACCTTTGATTTTAGGAGCGCGGTCGTCGCTGGCGCCTGCGTTATCTGGCTATCTCGGCAGCCGTCAGCGGGCGGCTGATATATCATTCTGCGTGCTGCGCTCCCACGTGAAGAGACGGTGCGAAATATGTTTCTTGAGCGTCCGTATTCTCTTACACTAGCGTTTTGTAGAATTGCGTGACATTGGATCGAAAAGAGTTCGCTGCCGGCCTCACTTCGTTTAACATTACAATTTGTTGCTATCGCATGAATTGCATCACCCTTGCGGTCAAACTGTGACATATTTCATCCTTCACGCGAAGCAAGGCCCTTTATGTTAATCTTCCCTTTTTAAATCCATAATGGTGGGTTGATATTGCATTTATTTTTTCTCGAAGGAAACTATCTAAACGCGTCTTGACAACAATTTCAGCAACTTTGCTCAAGAAGATAAAACAGAGATAGGACGATAATTTGCGAGTGGGTTTCGATAACCGCCTTTGTGTACAACAGGGACTCGTGCTATCTTCCGCTTGTCAAGGAAAAAACCACCAGGCCAGCGCGTAACGCACAGCACAGTCGCAGCGAAAGCTGGAAGTGCGGCCTTTCTAGAGCCTTTTTTAAACAATCTTGGGGCAACTACTACAAGCACACTTGCATGGTACCCACTACGCCATCAATCAACAGAATTTTTGTGTAGTGGGGAAGCGTCCACTATGCCATTATTCGTCATTTTTCGGAAAAGCGAGGTACCCGCTGCACACTTGTAACGCATTATGTGCAGTTTGTTGATGCTGTGCTGACGACGATGAAGAATTATGCCTGAGGCTTTCGTAATGGGTTTGAGCATCGAACGACCCACACGTTACGCTATTCGCATTGTGTCACGCCTGGTTGTTACTTTACTGTTCTAAAACGCTTTGTTACGCATATTAACGCGATTCCTTACCCGACATGATGCCTGCATAGGGTCAGTTTGCAACACAGTTTCAAGCACAGGCGTAGCTCAGTGGCAGAGTGCCGGGCTGCCACGCAGAGAGCCCGGGTTTGTTTGCCATTCGGTCACCGGTACTTTTTTATTTATTTAGTTCTTTTTTTCTCATTTCGCGTGGTAGTGGTTACGGAGACCGGTGGCGGCGGCAGCGGCGGACAACTACGGCGCAAAAAGGGCCCTTGTTGTGATCTCATAACAGCTTTCGCTGTAAAATGCCCAATGGTTAACATTTGGTTGCAAATATGTTCAAGTTTCGGCGCTACTATAGCAGAGACGTATTTGAGTGCGTACAATTTGATAACGTACATTCCAGCCGACCAGTTGTTGCGTAACTAGACAATTAACTATTTCAGTAGATGATGTAGGGGGAAAAAAGATTGTCTTGACTCATATATCGTTCAAATATACCGATACATCGTCCTCATCAACGCTTGTACTCCCTTCACTAATGAAGAAAAAATGTGCACTAAGTTTATTCGATAAAAAATACCAGTGTATATCTTACCTCTGTGTTCTATTTGATGCAGATATTGTTTCTTTTTGCACATGAAGTTATACGCTTTTCAAAGTTGGTTTGGGATCGGTCTATTAGAAAATATTGTGGTATACTATCACTCTTTCGCCTTTTCAATATCAGATGATAGTTTTTCATAGCTTGCTTAAAAACATTACGAATAATTTATGTCTCCATACTTTATGAAGTCAGCATAAAGTTTATCCTTGCTATCGATTCGTTTATGCAATTCCTTATCTATCCAAGGTTTTCTACATTTTATAATTTAACGTAGCTCACCAATGGGAGCTTAAAATTTTTCTGTCGTGAAACTCGTGTAGCTATTGTTGGGGTTACTATCACTGTATACGCCTGTCCAATCTTCTTGTTGTAATTAACATCGACAACGTTGTAATGTATCGCCGTTAATTGTTCTATACCAGGCTGTCGATGTTTTAGGTGGCATTGTCTGAATATTCGAAAGAAAAATAAAGAAAAGCAAAAGATCCCTCAAATCAGATACCATGACGCCAGAGTGCACATCAGAAGGCGTGAGATCGATGAAACACAGATCTATTGTAGTTGAAGTGTCAGTAGTAGTACTAGTAGGGACATTGATAGTGTTAGAACAACCATAGTTAGACATTACGTGAAGAAGTCTTCTCTAAGAAGATGACTCGGACTGCATATCGATATTAAAATCCCCCCAATTCTACCACAGGATTTTTGTTCCTAGTTAAATAAGCAAGTATGCTATCTTTATGCGCAACAA
>JALIZH010019013.1:0-41148 GCA_030522465.1 Rhipicephalus appendiculatus | reverse complement strand
GGGCGCCTCACGAAAGAAATGCCGAAGACCAGTCGCGTCTGGGTAGCTTACCCGCACATAGCGTTATTAATCACGATGGGCGAGACGTAATGCGAGCACCATTTAGCTATGTCATGAATAGTCACAAAATCATAAACTGAATGGGGGGACGAAGACCCGTGTGCCAGCAGCGGGCCGCACGCTAGAGTTCGGCGGGCCGCATGAGGCCCGCGGGCCGCGTGTTTGAGACCCCTGGTACAGACGCTATTTACGATGTTGAAGTCCTAAAACGGTGTTTTTGCTGCCTATTACTGGCGCCTAAAACGCGCCTTTTTTAAAGCCTGAGAATTCAGCCTCTATTGATGGGGCGTCTATTGATAAGGCTTTCATCATAATAAAGTATAGAATTTAGAGTTTTATTAGGAAAACTTTATTTCTTTTCGACAACTTCTGTATGTCGCGAGAATTTTTCTTTGAGGGGGAAAGCTGGATGTCGCTCCTCAGGCCGGCGTGTCCGGCTTGTCGGTCGTGTTCGGCTTGTCGGTCGTGTTCGGCTTGTCGGTCGTGTTCGGCTTGTCGGTCGTGTTCGGCTTGTCGGTCGTGTTCGGCTTGTCGGTCGTGCTCGGCTTTATTTTGGGCTTGTACCGGTCGGCGATGCTCTGCACGGCAAGCGTGCTGAGCGTGTCGCGCCTCCGGCGGTGAATTTTGTTCAAGCGGCGCTGCGCGCGGCGGGAGTGCCTCAGCTTCCTTGTCGTCGACGGCCCGTCCTCGTCGCGTAGTCTGAACGGGGACGTCTGTCTTCTTAGTTCCAGATGCTGTAAGAGGCGTTGGTATGAAATATATGTTGTAATAATACCAACATATCATTACCTGCTGGTTTTCATTAAGGATGCGTCAGACAAGGGGAACGAGCCCTCAAAATTCCTTTCATTCATTCAAAGCGATGGTCTCATTCCGGCAGACTTGATGTCCTCAGGTAGTATAGTATGTGAGGGCTTGTTGGTTAGGTGTACGCTCATTAAGGATCACATGCTACGTGACTCCAGCTGGCAAAGAAAAGAGTTTTCCAAACTAGCAGTCATGGTTACGAGCGGTGCTTACTAACCCTCCCATGTTGGCAAGCACTTAAATACTCCATAAACCGGAAGTCCGGACGACCGCCACCATAGTTCATTAGGGAAGAGCATCTGGCGCGTAATCCGAAGTTTGCAGGTTCAGGTCCCTGCCGGCGGCAAGTTACCCTTTCGTCCACTTTACTTTCTTCACGTCTATTGTACCTTTATTACAATATACTTGAAACAGTTGAAACAGTACAATTAACGTCCCCGATACCTTCCTTTAAAATATGCTGATATTCATTCAGGTTGTGTCAAACAAAAGAAAAGAGCCCTCAAATTCCCTTCCTTCAGTCGGACTATTGGCGCTTTCTCCAAGCCTTTTTCGTTATGCATTCAGCAAATAATAATGTAGCATGCCCGTTACAGCTACAACTACGCGTGTAAGGAAGCCTCCTTATGTACAGTCTTCGTCAAGAAGATTTGCACCACTTGACTCGGTATTGCATTTTGCCTAGGGCAAATGGTACGTACTTGGGAATCAGTCTCAAGTTAATTGCTCGAAAACCTGAATTTATTGTACAGCTGAACCCTTCAATAACAAAGCCCTCAAGAACGAAATTCTCGCGGCAACGAAGAAATATGGCGTCACCGGCGAACGTCCATAGAGTTGCCTCCTCTCCACAGTGAAGAATTTTGTAAAGCACTCCTGCAATAAGTAAAGCTTCAGGTAGTATTATGCCCCATTTTTTAAACCCATGGGCTAGTTGGGAACCCAGAAGGTCGAAAACTGCAGCACCGCTCATTGGAGAAGTCAAGCACATACGTTTCCAGGAATAATCATCGGTGCATCCACATTCCGGTTTTATGACGATGATAGCAACAACACTTTTTTTTTTTCGCTGAGAACAGTTTTTCGCTAACGCCTCTGTTGGCAACTACGTCGGAACATGACGTCTGAAGCGACGACGCCCACGAAAGTGACGTCATGCCGACAAGCATTTTGTAGACTGCCTAACTGCTTCGCTTCCGCGTGTCTCCCTGTGTGCACGCCGAGATCTCCCACGCTTTGTTTACGTACGGTGTTGTTTGCCTTTCGGAAATATGCCACCTCCGATTAGAAAGCGTACGTTTTTGAAGCTTCAGGAAAAATGCAGAATCATCGCCGAAGCTTCGAAAGGCAGAATAAAGGAGGATATTGCACAGGGATTGGACACAGCAAGGTCAGCGACTTCTTTTAATTAATTTTGCTTGAGCGAATTGATTAGTGTGCGTATATTTCTATTTTTGCGACAACGAAATTCTCACGAGAACGAACAAAAGTCGACTCCCCGGCGATTTCATTATTGAGGGGTTCGACTAAACAGCCAATGTGCCCTTGGCGTTACTCGTTTGAAATCCCGGTTACCTTGAAGCCGCGTTGCTCTTTTGCTGTGCTAGTTATGCGATAGTGCTAAGCGACAAGTTCTTTGCATTGCAGAGGATGCCAAAGCTGTCGCATGTCACTGCGCCATTCAGCGGCTGCGCTGATCCAAGTAAGCGTCGGAGTGTGCTTCCTCTTTTTTTCCCTTTCGTGCGTAGCTGCAACCAAAGTTTGTGTCAGGCAATAGACTCTGGTGATATGTACGTACGAAAATTTGCGTGCGCTTCCGGGGAGTTACAAACTGAAGTTGGAATGAAGCTGGCCCACTAATAGCCGAACCAGCTGACGCGTTATAAAAGCAAGACCTGAACCTTCAATCTCCACGGACCTCTCTCGATGTTCCTGAACCCACGGCGGCCCGGGCCATGTATTGGTCTTCGTCGGCGTAGTAAGCTTCCAGGCCCATGTCTTGGAACAGTTCTGTGCACGAGACAATAGAGAGAATTCGATAAGTGGGAGGTTTTGCAGTGAAGTCTAAAGTCTCGCATTAGAGCGGCCCGTAGTTTCAGAGCCGGGCTTCACGTTTGAAAACTGATACCTGCCTAGGTTACAATAATGAACGATGTATTCAGACACTTCAAGTCATTCACACTCACTACCACTGCCTCGCGCTGATAGGCGTGCGCATGATTTTATAGTAGGGGGGTGGGGGCAAAATTTACCGCAACACCCTTTCCCTCCTTTCCCCATCCGTTGGTTGAGCCAGAAATACAAAAATATTTACACCATCTTCCCAAAGGGAACCCTGATGGGATGCGAAGCAGCAGCGTTGCGCACGGGTGGCGTCACGGGTTGAACGGCGCTAACGCGGGTGCTGCGGTGAGCGCTGGAAGATTCGTTTGAAGCGATGGCTGGCGTAGGTCTTGTCGTTGCGCGTCAGGAGGCAGCTGCGGGCGCTGCGGCGAGCGCGCGGCAGGCGAGGGAGAGAGTGACGTCAGCGCGCACTGCGAGGGGAGCGTGACGTCAACGCGCAGCTGCGGCGTGACCTACTTGGCACCGCTCCAACACCTGCGGCGAGGGGAGCGCGTTGCGGCGCGTTCGTACGGACGCACGGAGGGACAGCGTTACACAGGCTAGTCAAAGAGCTGCTTCGCATCTAAAAAAAGAAGCTTCCGATTAGATGCAGAACGAAAATGAAGCGATAACGTGCTCCTCACAAAGGCCTGACTCTGGACTACAGATGTAAAAATGGGAAGTAAGTAGTTCTCGAAATGCAACATCGGAGACCCTCGGCCACCTTTAAAGGCAGAGCCCTGTGTGGTCATGATCGTGCACTTAAGAATGAAAGGATATGTCCGACTGGGTGATGGTATTGTGCTGGCTTGGCACCCCCTCGAATAATTAGGGAGGGGGGGAGCGCCCCTCTCCCTCCTGTGCGCACGCCTATGCTCGCGCCCACACTGACGGACATACACACAACCACTTACGTTACCACACCCGTAAAGTTATCTACAGAAGCACATGCGCGCACCAAGAACTCACATTGAAGGTTGAATTATTGTTTCTATTGCAGAAACGAGGAGCAGGAGAAAAAAGGCTACAAAGGCCCGACAAAGGGCTCACATTCCTGTTGGTATTTGGCTATAGAGTTACAAATGCTAATACATAATACATTTCACATTTCATATCAAATTAATTGCCACATGAGCAGCACAGAAGTAAGCACATGATCAAAAAACGGCGGAAAAAGAAACATACAACCTGAATCAATCCTGATTCAGTAGTGAGAAACACAATAGCTTTCATATATACAGTCAGCTTCAGAAGTTTAGACACCACCGGACTCGAGCAAAAATCTGAATAAAACCGCTATTTCGGCGTGCACCCTTGAAATCAGGTTGCCGGCCTGGTCTAAATAATGCGAACAACATTCTCTGTGCAGGTCGTCCGAATACAGTAACAAAATGCTAAGAAATTAAAAGTTACCTCACACCTAGGGGTCTCTAAACTTCTGACGCCGACTGTACACATATTCGTCTTCGATCCCTATTGAAACGCACGCTTCGAATATGACTAATATTGAAATATCAACAAGTGCTAGGAGCTATTGTGCCAATGGGTAACGATGAAAGAGACTGACCGTCGGCGCCCCGGGCGAATCCCATGAGGAACACCGTGAACACGATGACCACGACCCAGGGAGTGAACATGTCGCGGTCTTCGGCACTTAGTGGCGGCAGGGAGCCCGGTTCCGGGGCGGCGCCCTGCACGGTGCCCAGGCCTAGGCAGGGCGCCGCCCGGTGCATGAAGGCCTCTGATGGCCGCCGCCGATGACGACGCCGGACGAGTCCGCCTCCATCGGGTTGGCCGCGATCAGAGCCGCGCCAACAGGGTGATGATGATATTCTCAATGAATGGCACTGGTCTCTCTCGTCGTCGTCTTCCTCATTTCGCAAAGTGTCGGCTATATCAACGCATGTTGAAACAGATTGACTGAATGTGGGGCCACTGCGCTCAAGTTGTCACCCTGGGAAATATTTTTGAGTTTTCGGCAATGAATACCGTAGGTATGAATATATAAAGCATAGACACAAGTTAATAAAACATATGGCAGTACGCCAGGGAACTAGTGGGACGTGGCACGTCATTGACCTCTTTAAGGAAGAGTAAGGTAAACAGCAAACATTTGTGGAACCTTACAGAAGTGGTATTTCAACAAGTTGGACGGAAGTTTTGTGCCATCACCATTCTTGCTCTGGGAGCTTTCTTTCTTAAACGTTGTAATATAGCAAGAGAGCGAGAGGGAATGCACTTTTTTCAGCGTGGGCCAGCTTCTACGCTCTGCAATTGGTGATCCCTTAAGCCCAGGATCCCAGCTGCCTTTGTTGTCCTCACATTGGTGGACGTTCAGAGTCGGACAGCCCCGAGGGCTCAGCAATGGGGCTTTCTATATTTATATCAGAGCGATATTTTGGCTAATTTTTCGAACAGTACGATTATCGTTAGTTAAAACTGCTCGCCTCAGATATGCAGTCCTCATAGCTGCGCCCCTTTTATAACGCTGTCCAACTCTTGCTCATTTGTCAGTAGTTAGTACACGACACCAGTAAAATGAACCAGAACCGAGCAAGGCAGGAATGTTGGATGTCAAGAAGGCATCGAGTTTAAAACAGATACTAGAAAAAGAAGCTCGCCACTGCAATCTGTTGCTACTGGACGTTGTTGTGGTGGTCATTCGTTCCGACAGAGTTCTTGTGGTATGGCGAATGTTGAACCGCCTTAGCTTAATGCTGCTTATCATAACAAAGAAAAATTACGGAGAGTGGTAGATGACATTGTCTCTTCCTTTGCGCGAATACCAAGGCTCATGTAGGAGCGTTGCTCTTGCGTATTACAGCGAAAGCTGTTATGAGATCACAACAAGGGCCGTTTGTGCACCGTAGTTGTCCGCCGCCGCCGCCGCCGCCGGTGTCCGTAACCACTATCACGCGAAATAAGAAAAAAACTAAGTAAATAAAAAACTAACTAAATAAAAAACACCTATGCCAGAACGGGAATCGAAGCCGTACACTCAGCATGGTAGCCCAGCACTCTACCACGGAGCTACGCCGGTGCTTGAAACTGCGTTGCAAACTGACCCCTATGCAGGCTTCATGTCGTGTAAGGAATCGCGTTGACATGTGTTGTGAAGCGTTTTGTAACAGTACAGTAACAACGAGGCGTCACACAATGCGAATTGCGTAACGAGTGGGTCGTTCAATGCACCAACCCATTACAAAAGCCTGAGGCATAATTCTTCATCGTCGTCAGCCAGAGCATCAACAAAGTGCACATAATGCGTTGCAAGTGTGTAGCGGGTACCGCGCTTTTCCGAAGAATGACGAATAATGGCATAGTGGACGCTTCCCCACTACACAAAAATTATGATGATTTATGTCGTAGTGGGTACCGTGCAAGTATGCTTGTAGTAGTTGCCCCAAGAGTGCTTAAACAGGCTCTATAAAGGCCGCTCGTCCAGCTTTCGCTGTGACTGTGCTGCGCGTTCCACGCAGGCCTGGCGGCTAAGTAATAAGTGCCAAGAATACGGTCTTTTTTCTGCCCTCGGCGTCTAATAAAGGAGTAATGACAAGTAATTTCAATACTTTCAGCTTGATGCTCTAAATTAAATCATGGGTGTCGAGAACCCTAAAAACACTGTCGCAGAGCTTGGAAATGCGTTGAATATATTTTTAATACAGCTGCCTTAAAAAAGCCCTTTCGGTGTCGGTAGCCGTGGGGTGGCTTCACAGTGACGTGCCAAATCAAGTCTGACGACACCGGAAGACTGCAACTCGCGAAATACTAGCATTAGCTCTGCCATTTGCTGTCAGTCGCACGTGGTTCGCGTAAACAACGATGAGTGAATTGTCATCCAGCGACTCCTGTAGCGATTTCTGCCATTTAGGCCGCATGCAGGACGCAGACTTCGCAAACCGAGTGAACTGCGTTGACTCGTCGTGATATTATCCATTGCGGGGGGGGGGGGGGGCTGGCTTAAAATATTTTATATGTGTTGTCTGGATCCGGTATGTGGAGAGCGTTGATAGTGCATATCATGAAACAAAAAAATTTCACTTGGGGTGCCTCAAAATCGTGTCCGTGCTCCTTTAAAGGGGAAAGCGGCTCCTAAAAATCAATTTTCGGAAAAAGTGTACATGATCAAATTACAGTTGTTTTGGATTGCTGGTTCATTAAAAAAAAATTCCCCATCTCCCGCTAAAGGGAACCATGTGTGGATGCGAAGCAGCGGGGACATAATTAGCTTGAGCGAGAGGAACGTCGCCGCTCTCATTTCACGGCAGCGGTCCGGGCGCTCATCGCGGCGCTGCACAGGAGAGAGAATGAGGCGCGCGCGCTCCATCATTTTCATACCGCGGAACTACCGTGGCGCCCCCCAGCGGAGTATGCAGCTGTCACATCACCTGTCGTGCGCGCCGCTCCGTAGAGGATTCTTAGAGGAGAGGACGGGGGGGGACCGTAGGAGAGGAGAGGGGGGAGGGGCGTGCATGCGCTGTGGGGTTTGGGACGCGGGAGCCACTCCGTGGAGTAGAGGATTCCTAGAGGAAAGAGGGAGAGAGGACGCGCATGCGCTGTGGGCGCCGCTCCGTAGAGTAGATGATTCCTATAGTAGAGAAAGGGGGTGAGCGTAGGAGAGGATAGGGGAGAGGACGCGCATACGATGTGGGGGGTTGTGGGACGCGGGGGCCGCTCCGTATAGTGGAGTATTCCTAGAGAAGAATGGGAGAGGACGCGCATGCGCTGTGGGGATGTGGGACGCCGGAACCGCTCCGTAGAGTAGAGGATTCCTAGAGGAGAGAGGGGGGAGAGGAAGCGCATGCGCTGTGGGACGCCGCTCCGTAGAGTAGATGATTCCTAGAGTAGAGAAAGGGGGTGAGCGTAGGAGAGGATAGGGGAGGGGACGCGCATACGCTGTGGGACGCGGGGGGCCGCTCCGTAGAGTAGAGGATGCTTAGAGGAGAGAGAGGGGGGAGGGGACGCGCATGCGCTGTGGTGGTGTGGGACGCGGGAAGGAGGGAAGGGCTAAGCCCCCTCCAAACACATCCAAGCAAGATCACTGAATGGGGTCAACCTGGGCGACAGACAACACCTGCCTAGCCATTGCTAAGCAGCCTCTCTGTGCTCTCGGCCATGACTCTGATGACTCTAGTAGCGGTTGACGGCCTTCATATTACTACCGTGTTCTGGTTCGCATAATGGGTGCTTCCCTACCTCATGAAAGTGGCCGGACGCGGGACGCGGGACGCCGGACGGGGGGACGGGGGGACACGGGAGGGACGGACAAAGCCCCGAGCACAGGATGCTTCGCATCTAATAAAACAGGCTGGGCAAGCTTGGTTGTTATCTGTTCAGCAGAATAGACTAAAGCGAATTCTTTTTATGGGATGGTGGTGCGTATTTGCTGTTGATCGCGGCAAGATTTATACGATTTAATCGTGTCAAGATGGGAGCTTGCGCTCACTGATATTTTTTTTTATTATTAATGCTTGACAGAGGAATCCACGGTTGCTGAATTACCGAGCGAGTAATTTCATTCTCTCGCCTTACTCCCACTTTCCACTTGAACATTCAGTAGTAGTTAGGAGTCAGGACTGTTTCATTATTGTCCGATGAATGCCTGTTGGGCCCATCCTGTTCATGATTATCCATGGCAATTTAAGTCATGGCCATGGCAAACTGTTAAGATTACATAACGAGAGAGTGCATTTATCAGACGTTATCAATGTGGATTACAGTTTGCGCTGCTTTCTACAGCTGTTTTGTTCGCGCTGAATTGTATTGCGCGTACTTTCACTCAGAGGAATGCGACTCTTGAAAGCTACGCAGTAAATTGCTCCTATGTTTTCTTCTTTTTTTTTTTTTTTTGCAGATGAAGTGTCGTTATACAGGCCTGATTGTTTGTCCTCATGCGAGCTCACAAATATCTTTTAAACCCAGCTTCCATTTTCCTTCTGGGCGGATACATCATGCGCACTATATGTTGCTGGAGCGCTCGGTAGTCGACAGCGCATGACTCAAATATTCTTTTTTTTATTGCAGCCTTTTATACATCAACGTGTAATGTTCATCCTTCTGCTGTTCACTACATGGAATTAAAATATCCACAATATGATATAATCAATGAAGAAACGCTCTTGATATCAGAAAATGTTTGTGAACGAAAGCGACGTCGAAATATTTTATTGATAGCGTAACAACAAATTTATTTTATTTGAAAGAAGAGCATTCGTATTTTCAAAAATGCTTCCTGTTAACCAAGAACATACAATGCTCGTGTACTACTAGCCACCTGGTGCATTTTTATTTATTGCTTAGCTACGTTACATGCATAGCTGCGCCGCAGGAAAGACCCACTGTGTCCGAGTAAATAGTCATTATAGGATGTCTTCAACTAGCAGTTCATTGCAGGTACTACGAGGCCAAAACACTGGAAGGACAGACGTCCTTCATATTCAGATGTAACGACTGAAAGTTGCTGTTTGGGTCCTGAGCTCTACTTCGTAAGCATGTATGACTGAAGCGCTTGACTTGTAAATGCCAATGCATTATATATTTTTTCTGGCTCAGGGTTTCTGTGTTGTTGGCGACTTTTCTTTCTCGGAGCTCACGCCCGCGGTTGAAGCTTTAGCCGTGTCCGTCGAGTTTGACTCCGAGCTCTCTTCGGAAGACTCCGAGCTACCGCTGTCGCCTTCGGTTCCGGCTGAAGCAGCTGTTGTAGCCTCCCTCAGGAATCTCTTCCTGGCGTATCCTCTCGGTGCAGACAGCTCCTCACCTGCGGCGGTAACCATGAGGAAAGGAATGTGTGTTGGTTACGTTACAAGAGCGACGCAGTGCATCAATGACCCGAAGCAGTAACACATATGGAATGTGAAGAATCCGTAAGTGTTCTTTTCAATTTTTAAGCCACCCGACGAGGACAGCTTGAATTCTCAGCTATGAACAAAATCACCGTCTAAGCAGTCCGTACAGGTGGTTCGCCAGCGAAGCCGAAACGTGCAGCCCCGGTATTTATTACGAACTTAGATCTAAAGAAGTGTCTTTTTGTTGTAGCTTTTTTGATTTCTCTATCACTTCATTTAAGAGATGCAAGCTTCAAACATTGCATTTGGTGAAGTTGGCTCAAACGATATTAAAAACACCTGAAGGACATTATAGGCTGCGATTCATACTGAGGCGGGTATCATCCCAGGTTATATATGCTGACAAAACCAGAGGAGGGAACTAGGGCAAACGTGGATACCCTTCGAGGTAGCATATGCTAGCATTGTTTCTTCATTACAGTTTCTGCGCACTTAAGGAACCACCACATTCACACCTCTCATTCATATACAACTTCGCTGTAAAATAAATATGGACTATATCGTAGATATGAACACGCTTGGCTTTCCAAGTGTTTTTGTAGTGTCTGGAAGGGACACGGTCGATGCAGTAAGAGCTTTATATGGTCACTGCAATGAATTATCGACAAAAAGCGTTCCCAGCGAAAAAGTTGTTTAATGGGCCTGCACTGTAGTAAACCTTATACGTAGCTTGTATATAGGACAGTTTATGTCGAATAAAAAAATTGGTAGTGAGAAGGAAACAGATTCTGGCAGATGCTTGGTAGACTTGGCGTGCATTCGCGAAATGTTTTAGATCGGTCGTCTTTCACGTCCATGTTCTGATTTTATATTGCATTGTATTTGTGAAGGTCGATTCAAAAAGTTTGTTCAGTGGAGTTCGGATACTATTTGCGCATTTTCGGTAGGGTACTTTATATGGAGACTGTTTTATATAGATTTTCGTGCACGTATACATAGGGGGGAACATTTGTACAAACAGGATTATACATTCTTTTGCATTAAGGCAACATTAGAAGTAAAGATTTCGCTGCACTCAGCCAAATATGTGATCCATGAGACTAAATGACGTGTAAATTAGGGCAGTCCTTATCGTCACCTGTTCATAATGTCGAGTTCTCTTCGTGGTTATGATACAGGCTAGGGTACCCCTCGCAGCTTTCAGGAACAATGAGAGTTCTGGCGGCTTCAATCAATCAATCAATCAATCAATCAATCAATCAATCAATCAATCAATCAATCAATCAATCAATCAATCAATCAAATCAATCAATCAATCAATCAATCAATCAATCAATCAATCAATCAATCAATCAATCAATCAATCAATCAATCAATCAATCAATCAATCACGCCTATTTTTCAAAATGACGGAGTAACGGCAGATAAAAGCTGTGATTGGCAGCTTGACGAACCTGCAGTAACCATTATCACATTATGACTGCTACACATACTGAAAGGAACGGGAACCGCCTTAGGTGGCCTTTCTGCAGTGAAACTATCATTTCTATACCAGCGATGTCCTCTTGGATAGGTCGTTTTGAGTCACATCCCGGAATGAAAGTATAGCACTGGCAGCCACATTTCTTCTACATAATACTTAGAATGTTCCTTCTCAATTAGAAATGCAGCATTGAATTTCACGAAACGACATGACCTGCTGTCTTAGGTGAAACAAGTAGATTAAAAGATTTTTTCAGGGTAGTAGCTGGCGCGTTTGGATGTGGCTGCGTATGAGGCGACTGAAACAAAAATTTCGTATGTCCACATTAATTTTCAAGCGTAAGGTATATATCAAAACGAAAGAACGTTTGCGAAAGGTTTCTCACCTTGAGCAGCGCACACAGCCGCTGCCACGAAGGCTAGCAAGGTCAAAGCGACCACGGCCACCTTGGCTTGGTTCATCTCAAACGTTGGGTGCGCGACCAACTATCCGCCTTGTTGTGCAGGGAGGTGGAACTCTTTCGCTGGCTCATTCGACACGCCCGGTGGGCAGCTTTTATACTGTCGCATTTAAGCGAGGCGTGCGCATCATCCATCGTGAAATGGTCGGTGTGTGTGTACTCTCAGCTGAGCGGGCAGAGGGTGGGCAAGTACACCAATTGGGCGTCACGCATTTTTTTTCCGCTGTACTATTCGTTTTCTTGGATGCAAGGCTCTATCAAAGAAAAAAAAAATGCTGTCCTTGTCACGCGAACCGAGCGTTAGTACATATAGAGAGCCGCCGTGTTCAGCTATGGGTGAGAAAAATCAAAATACGACCGGAAAGAATATAAAAGAAACACATTAACATTGTGATTAGACAGTGAATTGTTTATGCAATCAAGGCAATTTATTTACGTTTTTTTTCAATAATTATTATGCGAGCATCAAGACGTACTTGTATATTTTGGTAGATATGTCTCGTATAAATCATAGACATAGCTATGGCTAAGCGTGAATTTAAAGCAGTTTGCTGGGCCTAGTTGGAATACTGAAATTTGATGCATTTCCAACCATACATTTTCCTATTTCGATTAATCACTGGAAATGCATTAAAGTCCAATCGGTATTACCCTCCGGGCCAACTTAGTGGTGAAGCTGCTGCGCTGCTAAACTCGATGATGCAGGTTCGGCTGCCGGCCACGGTGGGTGCATTTTGATGCGGGAATAGGGTGCCCAAATGCAAGAAACACCCATGTGTTTAAATTTAGGTGGAAATAGAGAACCCCATGTGGCCACAGCTGATCCGTATAGTACCCCACTGCGGCGTGCCTTTTAGTTATGTCGTGGTTTTGGCACGCAGAAGCACAGAACTTAATATCTTTTCAGCGAATATTGCCGACGAATTCGTACTTTCATTGTTTAGCAACTGCGGTCTCGATACATGGCGGACGAACGCAAAGGGCCTGTATACCTACTGAGGTTTTTGTCAACTTTAAGAAATTTCACGCGGTTTAATATGAGACGGAACCCTTACCTTCAGCTCCGATGTAGTGAAATTTCACGGTCCCATGTGCGTTACATCTCGTAATTCATCTGATCCAAATGCTTTACTTCGGGCTTTGCTGTGTTACGTTTCCAGAGCATGTATTTCTACAGGGCATTGCTTTAGGCAAAGTCACCTCATGATGTGTCCAGCCAAGGCAAGTAACTTTCCCTTGCTCAGACTCAAAACCCAAACTCAGGTTCCGAATACATTACAGCTATACGACACAATTATAAAACTAGTTCTGGCGTTTCCACACGGCTATAAATGAAAAACCTCATTATTCATTCTTTTCAATTCTCTAGTTTATTGTGTGGTTTAGTTTGAGAGCAACATGTGCCTTGCAAAATGTTGATATATTGATGTCTAGCGTTCATCAAGGTCACCACCGGTCGTTAATGCGCGGAATGAGTCTACGTGCCTCCCTCTTTCTGTCGAAGGGCGTATCCAGTGATAAAGGAAGGATGGAAAGCTCTGTTTCTTGATTTGGCAAAATGTCTACACTCAGAAAATCTGTTCGGAAACTTGGTTGATTTTTCTTGTGGCAAAGCAGGCGTCAGTATAAAAGGCCATTGGGTGAAGGCATAAACAGGAAGCATGGAAGAAAACAAGAGAAAAGGCAGGGAGGTTAACCAGTCACATGGCGGGTTTGTTACCCTATGCTGAGCTGCCATCAAGGCCCTAATTACGACGGAGTGTCTATAAATGTGTTAAATATGCACTATGTTCCAGGGCACATGATACCATATTGCAAGAAAGCCGAGGTGACAGCGTGTTTATTTGAGCCTTCATATTTATAGCTATTCATCAAAAATCGTGACCGGACTTGAATCTTCATGGATTGTTGATAATCGTGTTCTGCCTAGTGGAGCTCCTTTTTTTTCTTTTTTTTTTTAAAGATTTTCTGGGCCTTTGCAGCCTTCATGCTAAGGGCTACTCGTATTATCAAGCCTGTTCTCGTAGGGGGGTGAACACCGCTTACCTTGTCTCCACGAAGAGCTTTCGCCTTTGCAGCACATATTGACCACGTGTGTATGTATACCAGTCTCCGCGCTGGTTCCCCGCGACTTGCCTGAAAACGACCAGGACATTCCTACGATGCTTCGCTCCCTTCTAGACACCATATTTATGCTTTTGAATAAGCCAAATACTCCGACAGCCCGAACTGCCCTGACACTGCTGGAGGTTCTTAATCCAGTGTTTTCAGCGATTGAATAATCTCCACGGCTCGCCCACGGCCCTCTCAAAGGACGTGATTTCCCAATAATGTCAGAACGCTGAAGTCATGTAGGTCGGAGAAGCTCCGGCCTCCGTGACTGACTGTACTCCTTTGTGCGTGCATTGCTCTCCTTCTCTCTTTCTCTTTTTAATCCCCATTCCCTTATCCCCGGTGCAGGGTAGCAAACCGGATACTCGTCTGGTTAACCTCCCTGCCTTTCCTCTTCTTCATTTCTCCGTCTGAAAACATTCCTTCAGTGATAGCTTTCCTCTTTATGCCTCGTCCTAGTCTCGCGATGTATTTTAACATAGTAATGTAAAATAAATAAAACTAGTTGGAAGTCAGCGCTCTTTGCCTCTGTTGTCTCGTCCCTTCCTAAACCTTCTATGCGCTGTTAACATTTCGAAATAATGTATGCATGCTTCTGCGCATTTGTTGTTGACATGTTCGTGACTGGAAATCCGAATAAATTAAATGACGAAACAGAAAGAGTGTGCCAGACGGGGCTGGCTGGTACATCATTAAGACGTGAGTTATCAGCGGCTTGTCTCTTGTGCTCTCACCTTACTTAGGTGGTGATTAGGTGGTACATGATCCTGAGAATAGCAAAGTAAAATCTGAGAAACACGGAAATACAAACAATGATACCCACAACACAGGCGCCTGTGTTTTGTGTATAATTGTTTGTTTGTCCTTGTTTCTTAAGTTTTGCGCTGCCGTTCTGAAGTGCTCTCACTGTTCCGTCTTAAGCGCTGTTGCTTCCCATCCTAGCAGTAGCGAATTTGCAAACGCGCACTTCTCCTCCATGACGAAACTAGACACACGCACATACGTACATACGTAGTCGGGCTAGGCACCGGAGCCTGGCATGCCTGGTCACGCAACGTAATAGCATGCGTGACCGTCCAACGACATTGACTCAACTACGAACGCTTCTTTGCGCTAACCGCTCGACCGTATAGACGTGGAGGCAGGTGGAGTGTGAAGGCTGGCGCGGCATGACAGCTCTCGTGCATCGGGAAGCTTAGGAGTCGAGAGGACACGAGCCCGAGTGTTCAGCTGTCGTCACTGTTTTCGTTGTTGTTCACGAAGCCGTCGCCGTGCATTGAATTAATGCGTAAACAGCTGATCTCCAACGCTTGCGGAGACTAACAGAGGAAAATTTTATCCTCATTCCTATAAGAGACGGTGGCGGGCGGGCAGGAAAATTCCCGATGTGTCAATAATATGCGTAAAGCTTTCTTTTACGTGACGTTGTCTAAAATAGCTTTCGGGGAGTACCCGCCTATTTTGCCTTCTCATATTCTTTTTTCTTTAATGGTAATTCTCGGGAAAGGGCGCTGAACGTAACTTCGAAGATTCGAAGAAATCATTCATATTGTTGCGTCTCAAGAATATTCATTTTCCCCAGTAATTCTATGATTTCACCTATACAGTCAATCAAGTATGCTGCGGTGTTAAGAAAGCTCTTCGACTTTTCCAAGACTATTCGGTTAAGCTTTATTTATCCAGATTTTTATCAGTTCAATACACTGTAAATTTACGTCGTCCACGCGAAATATCTATTTCATATTAAATTGGCGCGTTTTACGGGCCGAAACCCCGATACCATTATAACGAACGCCATAGTATATAGAAGATTCCCGCATAATTCTGACTGACTGGGCTTTTCTTTAACCTTATTTCAGTACACGGGCGTTCTTGCGCTTCATCCCCATCAATACGCGGCCGCTGCGGCTCGGTATCGAACCCACGCCCTCGTGTTTAGCAGTGCAATGCCTTGTTTGCTAAGCCTCTACGACGGGTCATGTGCGATGTCTGCGCTGAATGTAGTTATGCACTTTAAAAATTGTTCGTCTATGCTTCATTGTGATGTCAATTTCGCCATTGATTTTGTTATTTTATTCTGTTTATTCCGAGTGGCAGACACACACAGAATGAATCGTGAAAGTCGGGGCATTTAACCAGCCAGGATTACACTTGCCTAGGATGGCATAAGGATAAATGGGAGGAAAATATTCTCCAATGAGAAAAAGAGCTCAAAGAACAAGAACGAAAGTGTTAAGGAAACCATCGGCGTTACAAAAACGTGCCAAGTGTCTGAACACGCGCGCACGCACGCACGCACGCACGCACACACGCACACGCACACACACACACACACACGCACGCACGCACTCACGCACATACACACACACACACACACACACACACACACACACACACACACACACACACACACACACACACACACGCACGCACGCACGCACGCACGCACGCACACACACACACACACACACACGCACGCACGCACGCACGCACGCACGCACGCACACACACACACACACACACACACACACACACACACACACACACACACGCACGCACACACGCACACACACGCACGCACGCACGCACACGCACACGCACGCACGCGCACGCACACACACGCACGCACGCACGCACACACACACGCACGCACGCACACGCACGCACGCACGCACGCACGCACACACGCACGCACGCACGCACGCACAGCCCGCGCGTGCCTTTCTTGCGCAGAGCGACCAAGGGGAAATAGAGGAAAAGGGAAAGAAAATTTCATTTGCAGAAATCTGGTCACATCGACTTGTGGTAATTGCGTCTAGTCTGCTGCTCTAGGCTGAGAAACAGAATGCGGGGGAAACAGCGGGAAGAGGATTTGAAGAGAGGGGAAACTGGTGTGACGAAGGTTTAAGCGAGTTTGTAGCATTCCCTTATATGTATGAAACACAGCCTTAATTCACTTACTGTGACATTACTTCAACCGAATGTAGAAGCATCTCAATGCGGAGCGAATGAGTATGCAGAATAGTGCAGTTTAGAAAGATGAGGTATTTCCACGCTTTCATAACTAGGCAGCGGCTACAGCAGATGTCTGTACAAAAACCCATAGGTTGCCATAAAAGGGAAGATTACTCCGAATAGCACAAATAATCTGCACGGTAATGTGACTTCGCTAAATATACGCAAGAAATCTGGGTTTTTGCTAAACAAAGTATCAGAAGAACGAATAAATAACTTCATCCCAAAGGGATAGTTATTACAGTAGGCACAAACGCAGAAAGCACCTCGTTTTGCACGTGAATTATGCATATGCGGCATAACTTATTTCAATTTTGGCGTTAGAGGGCAGATACAGATACCAACATTGATGTCTGGCTGACGTTGGTGAACTTCGGCTCCGGGGCGGTGGATGCTGCATGGAATGTTGATTCAGCGATTGTTCCGTTCTGCGCGCGACATCGCGTGTTTGGCTCCGTCATGGCCGCGCCGGGGTTTTTCTAAAGTACAGGAGTCTCACCTATAATTATGAATAATCAAGTGCAATGTGGTAAAATCGCCTTGAGAGCCGAGGCGGTACCTTTTGGCTATGTAGCCCGTTTTCAATTACCACTTGCCCTAAATTTCGTCCGCCGCGGTGGTACAGTGGTACAGTACGTGGTTACTATAGGGGTGTGCGAATATACGAAAATTTCGAATAACGAATGGAATAGCGTTGTATTCGATTCGGTGCTCGAATCGGTGCTTGAATGGAATGGCGCATATTCGAAACACCGAATATTTTTCGAATACTTTTCGAATAATCAGCAGCAACGAAATAATGTTCGAAATAACGAGACGTTAGGACAGCGAGGGGTGACTTTTATTGTTCTTATGTTCGAATTACCCAGATACATGCAGCCCATGTACTTACAAGACTATTGACACTATATTGATCACAGAACGAAGCCCACAGTGTCATGAATTCCATATCTCCACCATGATAATCATGATGATGTTAACTGATGAAAATTGCTTAATATTTGTGTATCAGTTTTATTTAAAAGCTGTAAAAAAGTACTACCTTCTATACTTTAGTCACCGCTATATTTGATCCTGCAGTTACAAAACAGTTCAAAGGCTCTAGTTTCAGCTGTATATACGAGCTTGCCTCAGTTTAAATAATTGTGGTATTTTTTTTTTGTCGCTTAGAAGTAATGGTATCGTTCCTTTATTAAAGCTTGTGAATATTTCTTTCAAATAAAATGCTGTAGAATTGTTGTGGTGTTTTGAAAATCGTTACCTTACCAGTCAAGGGCTGCTTTCAATAGAGTTGCCGTATTATTCGAGAACTATTCGAACAGTATTCGATTTGTATTCGTATTCGATTCAATGCCATCACTATTCGATTCGCATTCGATTCGGTTGTGAAATTCACTATTGGCACACCCCTAGTGCTTACGATGCCCGGCTGCCACCTCAAAGGTCGCGGGTTCGATCCCGGCCGTGGCGGTCGCATTTTGATGGAGGCGAAATGCTATAGAGGCCCCGTGGATGTCAGTGCATGTTAAAGAACACCAGATGGTCTGAATTTCCGGAGCGCCCCAATACGGTGTGTCTCATGATCATATCGTGGTTATGGCACGTAACTTCCAGAAATTATTATTATATCTTAAACTTTGCTACAGTGACAATAGTCGTATTATTATTATTTTTTTAGATGGTATCTCCATTTCTTTGCCTCAAATTTTGATGGCGTGGTGTCCCATGCGCTACTACCTCAAATAAACTTTATTGATCTAAGGAACAGGCTGCATCTTTGCCCAATGCGGGTAGCGTACTCAATCTAGGGTGCCATGGGCCATGGTCTTCCCGCCACGCCCTGCACCCACCAGGTTCGCCTGGGCCTCAGGAGGCACTTCTTTGTCATTACGGTGAGTAAAACAAAGACCACGCTGTGGTGCACTGTGCCCCGTAGTTCGAACGTAGCATAAACATAATGTCCGACTGCAAAGCTAAGGCTCAAAGGTTGCGGGACGAGTCATCGTTCCATTTCTCACGCGCTTTTCAGTACTCCGGCAAGTGACAATGAGGCAGTGATAATGCCTGCGACCTGTGCTTCAAAGTATTCTTGCTAAAATCACCCAGCTTCCCCTCCGTTGCTCCGGCATGTCTTCCTCGCACTTGGTTATTAAAAAATAATATGAGACATAAAACATGGAAATTCATATAGAAGACGGCATTCATTTATGTAATGAACATAGACAGCAGGTACTGTGGAGTAAAGCAGCCGAACGTTGTCCGAAAACCAGTCAGCAGTACCTATTCGTCCAAGTATTGAAGCATAATTTCTTTTTTTTTTTGTTGTTGTTCAGAGGGCTTTGCGAATGTGGTCCACGTAATCTACAATGGGCCCATACAAAATCCGAGAGACAGCGATTCTGTCACTCTCCTTCTTCTTCTCGGCCTCTCTCGCCTTGTCCTTCACCTTGTCCTTCACCTTGTCCCCCAGCCTTGTCCTCCACCTTGTCCTTCGCCTGGTCTACCACCTGGTCTCTGGCCTCGTCCTTCACCTGGTCTTTCCATAGGCCTTTCACCTGGTCTCCCCATAGGCCCCTGCCCGCCGTTTCCTTCCCCAGGCCCTTCATCACCTTGTCCCGGCGGACGCCTGCCGCCGCCGTGGTGTCCCCTCCTATAGCCACCGCCTCTTTCGCCTCCACCTCGTTGGCGCCCACCACGTCGCCCACCACGACGCTCGCCGCCGCCATCTTCGGGTGGACCTCGTCCTGTGCGCGGCGGGCAGCGTAGCAGAGTACAACAGAGTGAACAAACAGATTCCAGTGGTTGGTTACGCGAGGTGGCATTTGTCAACAGCGCGTACGTAGCGCTATGCCTTCTATCACATAAATTTTTTGACCGTGTACCTTCTGGGGCTGTACATGCCTTTTAGCATCGTAAGTCCGTTGGTGTGATGAAAACTTGAAGTCATCTAATGTCCTTTTACCTCTGCCTCTTCGCAATCACATTCTCTTTCTCTCAAATCTAATGAATTTCACCTGGTGGATATGGCGTAGGCTGAACTTTCCTTCTAGGTTCACTCTCTGACTTCTTAAAAATAAATCTGCCAGAGTGAGGCGCAGTCTGACATAGATGTTGGGAGAGGTCCGCCAACAAAAAAGAAGTTAGGCCTGCTCGGCGTCATAATAAAAGAACATTCAGTACGTAGTCAATATTTATCATCTAAGTAGTTAAGGGGAACCAAGACAGATATTTTGGGAGAAGCACATCTAATTGTCCGGCAGTCCTCTTCGAAGTCCACGAACTTTTCGCGCTTTCCACTTTAAAAGTCTGTACTACGTTGTTTCGTAAGAGATATTTGCTGGGTAAGTGTATAATATGCATTTGCGCAGCCTTGCGTATACACCTATTGCGTTTTGTAACAACAGCTGAGATGAAGCCTTTTCATTTCATTCGCGATATACCAGCGTCGTGTAACAGAATGAGGTAGGGATTACTGAGCGCGATGCATATAGTCAGTGTTTCGCTATTTCCCAAGGTTTCTTACGTAGCGAGGTTCCTGCGACTGAAAAATAAGAACACCAACTTAGTCCACCGAGAACACTGCCATAGCACTAATATTCTAAATTTCGGGCAAACGATTTCAGTTTACAGATCATGCTGGGCAATATTTATGAAAAATACACCTCTTATTAGAAGGAATTTTGTGAACAGAAACCGAGCCTCTGTAAAACAGACTGTATGTCCCACAAAGAGGGACTAGTGGCTTTCCGGCAAGCGTTTTAACGACCTTTGAAGAATAGCCATGGTTGAATCGTGCACGGTGCGATAATTCTACCGAACAAAACACAGAATTGTCAGGTCAGCATAGGGGCCGCATGGCAGCATCGCTGCCTGCAGACGCCGCGTAGTTTAATAACCAAGAGAATGGCGACCGTCATCACCGTGGTCGGGTCCACCCATGTAATGACGTTTGCTTCGGGACAACTCCTCGCTGTCATCTGTCAGGTCGTCCATGAGTGCGTCCATCTCATCTGCGTGAACGCGCGAGTTTTAGACATCACGACATGCTCAAAAAATGAAGGCCGCCTAACCTTATCACGAAACTCGCAAAACAAAAGAAATTATTGCGGAATCTATGTGCCGTTGATTGCCACAGTCAATGCGATGAGCCCTGACGTGGACGAAATGCTTGTCTGCGCTCACGTTTGATTGAACGGCGACTCGACGACATTCAGCTTTGTGAAAAAGCGTCGAGTCTCAGCTCGCTGGCTTGCACGAAGGAAGCTTTTAAATGACCAGTGTTTTGGAAGACGTGCCAAGCTCGACCAACAACAACACAAGCGGGCGATTGTAACACATTTGATAACAGCATCATCTTGAACTGGACTTTTTTTATAACAACTTGTAGTTTGATTACTTCGAGATAACCTGTGGCAAGCACGAAGGTCTGCTGCAAATCAGTTCAGTGGAATATTGCAAGATGCTAAATTCGGCTTTTTTTAATTGTACGTTACATTATTCAAATAGGCAGACATTAATGGATGATAAACCGCTAGGACGTTAGTCCTTACGACGTTAGCACTACCGCTGTGGATTGAACTCAGATGTGAAGGTTGCGGGCTCGGCCCCCACAGGTGGCTAGGATTCTTTATAGTGGCATGATCACCGAGTTACACTCTTGTTTCTCTTCCAAGCACTTCCGGTTGAACGCTTCCGGTTTTCCGAATATCCAGAAATGGTGTTCTAGAAATAAAACTTGCTGGTTCTAGTGCGAGTTAAGACTTATTTTTGATGCATATGATATCGATGCATAAATTTATTTAATGTAAGGGCCAATTCCTGAGAGTATAATTAATGTAAATTAATTGAATGCGTTCATTGAAAAACCAGATGGTGTTGTTCTGAGCGTCTGAGATCACGGCGGCACCTGCCGGAGCAGATCTTAACTATGCGCTTCTTCTTACGTAGGCCTCTGAGATCCTATTCGGCAGCGCCGCGAAACGCAAAAGGGTCATTCCATGCCAAATCATCCAACGTTTTTCCGATCATCATAAATATGGCTGAAAAAATTCCCACGTTTTCGCGGAAGCTCAAAACTCATTCTGCCCGCTTGTTTTTGTTGGCAAAAATTTTGCCGCCTATTTGTGACATTTCATACCTTTGCAATGATTGAGCTGGAGGGCATCGAACAACAATTTTTTTGCAATTCAGCATTATGTGATGCAGTCAATAAAGTGGTGTTTATGGCAAGCTAATGAAACGATGTGACTGAAAAAATCATGCATTCTCCAGGTATACCAATATTTATAGCCTTTTTTTACACGATCAAAAATGATTAAAATTGCTAATTTCGACATTTTTTTCCCAGAAATATGCCAATTAAAAGAGAATAAATGAAACAGGAAGTAATGGTCTGTGTAACATGCTACAAGAGAAAAATATTATTGGTGATCAAGCTTTAAAAGTTTGTCTGGAAAAAAATTGCAAAGTTGACATTTTATAGAAAAAGCTTTACCTTCAACGTCAAAAAAATCACCTTGGTGGTCAGAATAAAAATATGCGTGATAAGTCACTAGATAGCTCTGCATTTTATTTAAATGTGTGTGAAGTTACAAAAGAGTATTATTTTTTTTAACGTGAGAAATATTTTTTTGAAATATAGTATCTGCAGCGGTTTTCGTCCGTCGCAACGGAAGCTGCACTCGACAACGGCAACAGCGCGTCTGCAGCAGACGCCCACTCACCAGTGATGCAGAAGGCAAACTTTGCATCGTTTCCAAAGCACTGCCAGAATTCCCTGTTGAAGGTAACATGCTGTGAGTGTTCGTCACTGATGGCTCCATGGCTCAACTGTAGCACATGAGGCTCTCGGCACATTGCTCGTACCGTACGTCCGTTCGCAATGCAACGCAGACGACAACCTCCCCTTTTAGATGTGAAGCATCTTATGGCGAAGCTTAATCCGGTGGTGGTGGTGGTGGTGGTGGTGGTGGTGGTGGTGGTGGTGGTGTGCTGCGTGCCCACCCTTACTGCGCATGCGCAAACAGTTAAAGAAAAAATGAAAATAAAAAACCTCCTCTCCCCCTCTCTCTCCTCTAGGCATCCCTCCCCACGGCAACCACACCCTCACTGCGCATGCGCCTCCCTTCCTCTCTCCCCTCTTACACTCCCCCCTCTCTCCATCCCTGCCCGCGGCGTCTAACTCCCCCTGCGCATGCGCGTCCCCCCTCTCTCTCCTCTCCTACGCTCCCCCCCCTCTCTTCTCTACGCATCCCTGCCCACGGCGTTCACACTCCCACTGCGCATGCGTGTCACCCCCCTCTCTCTCCTCTCCTCCGCTTCCCCCCTCTCTCGCCTCGCGACGCCGACGCAGGCAGCGTCTGCTAGCGAGTTTCTTGGTTGAAAAAACCGACTGCTCGCGCTGCACAACCGTTCACTGGCCATCTCGTATATATGGCAATGGATCTTGACCTCCAAGGTGGTGCCGGTGGAAGATTTCTCCTGTGCGTTGTTGAACAATAAAAATTCGCAGCGTGCGCGTTAACTAAAAGCGGAGTGCGGGTCTCTGTGTCCAGTCGGAGTTTTCTGTCTCTCATTGCCCATTAGCAGCGATTGGCATGTTCCAGTAGGAAACACTGCTCCATCACTGCCTGCTTTGCGCCTCCCCAGTTTTCTCTCCTGCGCAACGCTGCGATGAGCGCCAGCGTCAACGCCGCCGCCAGTGTAAGCGTTAGCGCCCGCTGCTTCACATCTACACATGGTTCCCTTTAGCGGGAGATGGTGTAATTTTTTAAATGCGAATGCATTTCTTAGTCGGGCTATGTCAGGCGGCGTTGTCCCGCGTTGTCCCGCGTTGTCCGGCGTTGTCCGCGGAGGAGGAGGAGGAGGAGGAGGAGGATAGGTTGAGGAGGTGTCCGCGCGCCGGCAGGTGTTTTCTCTCCGCTCTCACTCCCTCTCCCATAGCAACAGCTGCGGGCGCGCGCGCTTATCCTCGCCCCTAGCAACCGGAGCATGTGGTGCGAGAGAGGGTAGGAGAGGGTAGGGGCAGTGCTTCGCCGCTCCTTCTCTCGCCGTTCGCTCTCTCTCCTCCCTGCGCCCCACTCTCCCGTCCGCTCGCGCCTCACTCTCGACCGTTCGCTGGCTGGGCGCCACTCAAGGCGATGAAGTCGGTGTCGGCGCATTCGCATTTCCTCACGATTCCCTTCGGGGAGGTGGGGGGCATTTTTTTTCGCCTGCTTTGAAAACGATGCAAAGTTTGCCGTCTGCATCGCTGGTGAGTGGGCGTCTGCTGCAGACGCGCTGTGGCCGTTGTCGAGTGCAGCTTCCGTTGCGACGGACGAAGGCTGCTGCAGATACTATATTTCAAAAAAAATATTTCTCGCGTTAAAAAAAATAATACCCTTTTGTAACTTCACACACATTCAAATAAGATGCAGAGCTATCCAGTGACTTATCACGCATATTTTTATTCTGACCACCAAGGTGATTTTTTTGACGTTGAAGGTAAAGCTTTTTCTAAAAAATGTCAACTTTGCAATTTTTTTTCCAGACAAACTTTTACAGCTTGATCGCCAACAATATTTTTCTCTTGTAGTATGTTACACAGACCATTACTTCCTGTTTCATTTATTTTCTTTTAATTGGCATATTTCTGGGAAAAAAATGTCGAAATTAGCAATTTTAATCATTTTTGATCGTGTAAAAAAGGCTATAAACATTGATATAGTTGAAGAATCCATCATTTTTTCAGTCACGCTGTTTCATTTGCTTGCCATAAACACCACTTTATTGACTGTATCACATAATGCTGAATTGCAAGAAATTGTTGTTCGATGCCCTCCAGCTATATCAGTGCAAAGCTATGAACTGTCACAAATAAGCGGCAAAATTTTTGCCAACAAAAACAAGCGGGCAGAATGAGTTTTGAGCTTCCGCGAAAACGTGGAAATTTTTTCAGCCATATTTATGATGATCGGAAAAACGTTGGATGATTTGGCATGGAATGACCCAAAAGTTAACCAAAGCAATATGACGGGGCACACGAACGTGAAGGTGCAAGTCCCAGAGACCTAACTAAGGATTACTGTCACCTCCAATTTTTTTTCGTTCCCTTTCATTCATTTTCTCTTTTCGTGATTCCAACAGCTGAACTAAAAACTAGAAATAACGCTTACTACGGTTTCCTTGGCCTCATTACCTGTCAGCCACATATGATTGAACTTGACAGGTAACTTACCATCTTCAGCATGTTCTTCCTTGCCGTGGTCTGCATGAACGTAGAGAGCAGCGAGAAGGAAGGCGAGCAAGGTGAAAGTGAAAGCCCGCATGTCAGATGTCCTCGCGGGGCTCTTTTGCGACTGACTTGTCAGAGAACCGGGCTGCGCACGCAATGCTCGATGCCCTTTTTATAGGTGACGGACATTGCGTGCTCAACGAACAGCTGCCCTAGCCGTTCTGCCATCATTTCGTGTCGCTGTTTGTCGTTCTTTGACGCGTTGGTCTCCAGTTACTGTTGTTCTAGCTGTCTTTTCGACACGTGCATGGTGAAATCAATGAAGATATAAGTGTACTTTCTCGTGAAGCGTATGGAGACATGGTAGGACAAAAGCGTCGACACAGATATACGTTTGTCATTCTGTCATTTTGTTAGCGAATAAATCACCCCTACTTATTCAAGGAATTAAGAGAAACAGCACGACTATATTGTCACAGAAAAACAAACAGTGATTATGAGCCTTGCAATTATTTACATTGAAAAGCTGTAAGATTAGTAAACTAGAGGTGCAGTGCTCACGGGACGAAACGTGACATCAGAAACTTGTATAAGACCTGGTAGGTGCGTTTGCTCGAATAGCTACGCTGCGTGGTTACGAATGTATCCATTAATATGACGATGCCTCTGAGGTAAAAGAAGAAAAAAAAATATTACGCCGTTGTGATAAGTACTTAAGACGGTGGAAATAAAGGTATAGGGATTACTTAGACATAAATTGATGCGTTTCATTGAATACAGCACACAATGACACCACTGATTTTAGTATTTCTGATGAATACGACAAGCTGATAGTTTTTCAAGCTGCCTTTCATTACGCACGAATAGGGCTACTTGGGCTGCTATATAATCTTTTTATTTTAAAGTCGATAGGCAGGAAAGTAGCCGCAAGGGCAAGAAGAGTTTGCTTTATCCGTGGCGAATTTGAGCGTCGTAGCGGCTGTCTGTTAGAGTTCGACCGAGTAAACACACCATACACAAAACTTTGAAAAAAAAAATTGTCTGCACGCTGTGCCAGGAACTGATTAAAAGAAACATAGAATAGAAATCAAATGTGACGTTAAGTTTGAACATACATTCTCCGGCATGAAGAAATAATAAAAAATAAATATTACTAGTTGCAACGTCGCACACAGGTATTCGACAAAGCGGCGTTCAGCTAAACACGGAAAAGAAAAATGCAAACTACTGAAACTTCCATTACGCCAGTGCCCTATAGAAAATACGACAAAAGGCAGCTGCAGAGACATTACCCAAAGGTGCCACGGGAGGCAGGTGGTAACACAAGGTCTAACGTCAGAACTAGGAAAAACTTGTATGCTAAGAAAGGCGACGATTCCAATAAAATGTGCTGCAAGCACAGCCCAAATTTTAAGGAAAAAAAAACACGACATTATTCAACTACTTCTCTGCTAACTTGAAGAAGATTGCCTAGAACCTGAAGTAAAGTGCTCCCCAAGGAACCGAAGTGGAAGAGGACTGAAAAAGAGGACTAACGGCGCTCAGGCGGAGGTATAACAGGCAAAATATTACGCATATCAAGCGTGCGTATTGGCATCGCTGCGAAACAAAGTTTTTAAGCGCGGTACAACAAAGCGCGATGCATTTGATTGTGCTTATCTCGCTGCAAAGCAACGTATGCTATCAAATGACACTTATGCTTCACGCCGATTACAACTTTCATGAGTTCTATCGATGTGAAATAATTGCAAGGTTTTTTTAGCATAGAAGGGCATGTTTATGACAGTGAATTATTGTCGGATGCAAAATATACTCAAATACCGGAGCGACGGCGTATGCTTTAGGGTTTACCTGAATCCACCGCCATGCTACGATGTTGATTTAAACTTCAGGGGTATTATGAATTCTCATCATAATGTTACGTGTTGCCGTCTAGCTTCAATAGACTGCGACCTGACAGTGTAATGTGGCGATTGCTCATCCAGAGCCCCAACGGCAGCTGTATTATCTTTTACAGCGAGGATCTTGGGCTAGCCTGTGCTGTGGTAGTTGGCGTCCGCGGAAAACTCCTCGCGGGTTCATTGGCTGAGCCGGCAGGTCACGTGGTCTCGCTTTGATCGATCAGGTGTAATAGGTGTAAGGATGACAACGCCGAAGCGGCGGGGACACGCGCTAAGCGACTGCGAAGAAAAGGAAGACGAGGAGAACGAAGTCAGAGAATAAGAACAGCCGGCCCGCAGCAAGGGCGTTGTCTCTGTGTCTCCTTCCTCTACAATGGCGCAGCCGACAGGCTACGCCATTGTAGCCTTACGACAGGCTACGAAGGAATCAAACAACAATCCTGGTCAGAATGGTGTGCGAAGTTGACAAGTCTTTTTCGGCCCCTTTCCCACAATTGCGACCTCATTCCTGCCGACCCATTTTCTATCGCGGATGGAAGATGTGAGGCTCAGCACCTCGACAGTGCACCTCCGCAATCTACCACCCTGCCCTCTCTTGGGGAACGAGATTGGGAGGGGTGTGGTGTGGATGGGCCCTTTGTCAGAACCCGAGCTCACGTGGGGCTCCAGCTCGATCGCTCGTCGGAGCCCTCCAGACTGACGACAGACAAGACCACCCTCACGCCTCGGCAGTTGGCGATGCCGCCTCCAAGCTCAACATCACTTAAGCACGTGGAGTCGTTGGCCCCTAGTCTGCCGGACACACCCTACCATTCTACGAATGCCTGTAACACCATGGTTTACGCGCTACCTCGCCACAAAGTTGGATTGTCCGGTGATGCCAACAACATCGGCCCTGATCAGTATGAGCAATTTATCCAGACGCCGCAGTTATCGGGCGCGTGCGTGGACGCTCGTCATTTCCCAAGACGTGTCTCCGTAAAGGAAACAGAGCTGCTAACCCCAGTTGAGGTCATAGTTATCCAAGGCCTGTCGGTGCAGAGCAACTCTCCTGTTGGCGACACTGCTTCCGACCGGGACAGCTCGAATGCAAGCGGCACTTCTTCAAGACCTGCCAGCTCGACCACCTCGGGGAGCACTATAGCACCAGTGCTGCATGACCATGACATACACCCACTGCGGAACCCTGAAGCAATGGACGCCCCTGCTTTGGCAGCGCGGTACATTCCGCCTAGCTCGCGCAATTGTAGTTCATCGAGGCGAAGCGGATGCACTCCTTCAACGCTGCGCAGACGCAGCGCCGGTCTACTGACCACGCGGTCTGTTTGCGGCCATAGCACGTCAGTGCAGTTATGTACCGTTCACCGTGAATGGCCAACATTGCGTCCAGAAAGGCGGCGAGAGAAGCGACAGCGGCGGCTACGACCTTCCCGCAATAGCCAGTGCCGACCGCCAGAAACATCAGCTCTCCAGCATCTGAACAGATATCTGCCAAGACCGCCACGGAGCCGTCAATTTCGCCCGCCAGAGACTTTTCGCTAGCTGGTCATGCTACGTCGCAGTCGCGGCCGAGTGTAAGGATGACAACGCCGAAGCGGCGGGAACACGCGCTAAGCGACTGCGAAGAAAAGGAAGACGAGGAGAACGAAGTCAGAGAATAAGAACAGCCGGCCCGCAGCAAGGGCGTTGTCTCTGTGTCTCCTTCCTCTACAGAGGGTATTTCATTCCATCGGCGGATTGACAACATGACGTTGTCTCGCTAGCCAATCATACAGACTCGCGCGCTTGCCTAAGCACACGTGGTCTCGCTAGCCAGCCGTATAGACTCTCGCGTATAGATGTCGCCGTGCTGTAGACGCACCGTTGCGAGCTCGCAAAGCTTAGGCAATGCGCCAGCGGAGAGCCGAAGATTCCGTAATGCAAACTTGCGAAGCCGAGACAACAATATATCAAAGGATTGTCGCCACTTCTGAGGTCAGCAAAGGCCTCTGCAAGGAATGCTGCAAGGGGGGGATCATCGCGCATAGTACAGCGCCCAAAATAATACTGGCACTATACACATAGACACTTCGCTGTACGGCCATCTTCACGGAGTGGGTGGGGGGTAGATTTTTTAATGCGCGGACAGTATTTATGAGATAAGAAATTGGCCCAACAACGGGTCCATACGTCCGCGAGAATTCCGAACGCTGCTGAAGTACATATGGTGTGGAGAATACCGGGTGTTTCCAGAAATGGGTCCAAAAACCTCAAAAATCAGGGAAATGTGATATTTGTTCAATGGCTTCACAATATACTTCTTCTGTAGCCACAGACACTTTAAAATGGCTAAAGACATCATTTAGAACAGTAGTTCAGAAAGTTAAATTAATTAGGAAGGAGGAGGAAGAGGAGAAAAGGAAGGACAGGGAGGTTAGCCAGTTCTCAGACTGGCTGGCTACCCTGTGCTGGGGAAGGGGGTAAGGGGAATAAAAGATGACAGAAAAGAGATGTTATAAAAAGGAGAAAAAAAAAAGAAAAAAAGGAAAACACTAATACGATAAACGACACTGCTTAGAGTCTGTCTCTGAGACCAGTTGCCCGCAAGAAGCGCAACAAAGCTCTCAATGCTTTGCGTGCCGAGGACGGTCTCGGCCAGTGTCCTAAGACCCGTTCCTCCGACAATGGGCGATTGTCCAGTCCATCTAGCACCTTTTTAAGTTCTTTTCTTGGCGCACTGAAGCGAGGACAGTCACAGAGAAGATGGGCGACGGTCTCCTCGCAGCCACAGTTGTCACATGTCGGGCTGCTGGCCATTCCGATTCGAAACGAATAAGCATTCGTAAAGGCCACCCCGAGCCACAGGCGGCACAAGAGCGTCTCCTCGGCTCTGGTGATGCCTGACGGAAGACGGAGCTGTAGATTTGGGTCCAAGTTGTGAAGACGGGCGTTGGTGAATTCCGTCGAGTTCCACTGTGTCAGTGTCAGTTCCCGTGCAAGTGAACGAAGCCTCGAAGCGGCGTCCGCTCTCGATAATGGTATAGCTGCACATTGGAGAGCATCATGAGCAGATCGGGCGGCTTCATCTGCACGGTCATTTCCGTAGATACCGCAATGGCCCGGTATCCACTGATAGGTTATGTTGTGCTGCTTCTCTACAGCCCGGTGATGAAGTAGTCTTATGTCAGCGACTAACTGCTCGTTTGGTCCATGACGATATGGCGACATAATGCACTGAAGGGCTGCTTTGGAGTCGGAAAAGACTGACCATGCCTGTGGCGGTTCTTCAACTACGAACTCTAGAGCAGCACGGATGGCGGTGAGTTCGGCAGCCGTCGGTGATGTCAAGTGCGACGTCTTGAATTTTATAGTGATGGATTTCTCGGGAATGACCACTGCCCCGGCCGAGCTTTCAGAAGAAACTGAACCGTCCGTGTAGATTTGAATGCGTCCGCTGTGTTTTTCATGCAGGAACAGTAGTGTGGCTTGTTTTAGGGCCAAATTTGACGAATGCTTTTTCTTTTGTATTCCGGGAATGGTTGTCAGGGCTTCCAGTGGATGTAAACACCACAACGGTAACGGTGGTCTTGCTGCGGGCGTGAAATTCTCGGGAATCACCATGCGATACGAAGCAATAATAGTGCTGAACGCAGAGTGTGGCCTAGAAGTTGGAAGGGAGGCGAGGTGGTGTGATGGAATCCGGGTGGCCTGTCTTATGTGCGTTCTTAAAGCATCGACGCGAATGTATGTTGCGATAGGGTGTTCACGAGCGATGGCAACAGTCGCTGCTGAGGATGCGCATCTCGGAAGTCCAAGGCATACTCTCAGTGCTTGAGCCTGTATCGACTGGAGGATGCCTACGTTTGTTCTTCGGGCCCTGCCCAGTACAGGTAGGCTGTAGCGCATGAAGCCGAGGAAAAGTACAGTATATAGTTGAAGCATCGCTCGTACAGATGCACCCCAGGATTTTCCCGCAAGAAACCTTAGGACGTGGGTGATCATGGTGAGTTTCTTTTTCATGTAGGCGATGTGAGGGCTCCAGGACAAGTCTCGATGCATCACCATATTATTACGCCCAGGAAACGGTGGGTCTTTTCATAGCTGATTGTGCGTCCATTGATTCTGATGGCGTATGGGGTCATCACCTTGCGCGTAAACGCCACCAGCGAGCATTTTTCAGACGACCGCTCCAGTCCGCGTCCTTGAAGGTAGCTCGATGTCAGTGTAGCCGCTCTCTGAAGCCTGGCTCGTACGTGTAGACGCGTGACCCCTGATGCCCAGATGCAGATGTCGTCTGCGTAGATTGACAGATGCACCGACCTCGGAAGAACATCAACAAGACCAATGAGCGCGAGGTTAAAGAGTATGGGGCTCAGGACCCCACCTTGAGGTACACCGCGACAAGTACAATGGTGCGTTGTTGTACCATCTTCTGTCTGAACGAAGAAAGTTCTGTCCTTCAAATAGCTGTAGATCCATTGATAAACGCGGCCCCCCCAATCCGATGTTGCCCAAGGCGTCCAGGAGGGCTTCATGCAATACATTGTCATATGCGCCTTTAACGTCCAAGAACATTGCCGCTGATAATCTCTTTTGGCTTTTTTGCTGTTGTACAGACGTGACAAGGTCAATAACGTTATCTATAGAAGACCGTCCACGCCGAAAGCCAGTCATAGCATCAGGGTATATTTTGTTATGCTCGAGGTACCACTCTAGGCGAATCAGAACCATCCTCTCCATCACCTTTCCGAAACAGCTGGCAAGCGCGATGGGGCGATAGGAGGCCAAGTCCAGAGGAGATTTACCTGGTTTAAGCAGGGGTACGAGGCGGCTGGACTTCCACGAAGGAGGGACCAAACCGTTGCACCAAGAGTCGTTATATATAGCTAAGAGGGCACGTCGAGCGGCTTGTCCGAGGTTAGAAAGGGCCATGTAAGTGACACCATCAGGTCCAGGAGATGACGAACGCTTGCATGCGGCCAAAGCTGCCTGAAGCTCCTCTATAGAAAATAGACTGTCCATCCGGGAGTCTCTGGATACAGGCGCGTTTCCTAGGTTACTCGCGGTGAACCCGGACCCCTTACTGGCAACCCTGGCGCAGAAGTCTTCTGCTACGTCGATTTCACGTCGGCTTTGGTAGAGAGCAAGGCATTTGAACGGGCGATGCTGTTGTGGTAATGTTCGTAGGCCACGGACGATTCTCCATGTTTGTGATAGAGGCTTGTGGGGGTCAAGCGATTCGCATAATGATTTCCATCGTAGCGACTGGAGTGCGTTGATTCGACGCTGAATCTTCTTTTGCAGACGTCTCGCCTCCCTCAAGTCGTAGATGGATTTCGTGCGCCTATACCGTCGTTCGGCACGGCGGCGGATAGCTCGGAGTCGCTCCAATTCCACTTCGTAGTCGCAAAACTGTGACGTAGGTGCACAATTACACGTAGCCTCTTGAGTAGCCGCTTTAATTATACCTTCTAGGCTTTCAAGAGAACCTTCTTGATCTTGCTCGCACCGTTTCTCTGTGGATGACCTGTACTTTGACCAGTCGATCCGTGAAGAGACAGTGATCTGCGACTTGCTTAGGCCCCTGATCTTTATATAGGTGGGAATGTGATCACTTCCATGGGTTTCATTGTCTGCAAACCACTGTACTTTGGCACTCAGGCTACGTGACATAAAAGTTAGGTCGAGGCAGCTACTATATGTCAGACCCCGTAAAAACGTAGGAGAGCCGTCATTTAAACAATATAGTTCATGATCAGATGCAAAGGAGGACACATTTCTTCCCCGACGATCCATCTTCAGGCTTCCCCATAGCGGGTGATGGGCGTTGAAGTCGCCGGTAATAATCCATGGCCCAGGCGTCGCCGATATAATAGCGCTTAATCTTGCAGGGTCAAAGCGGCCTGTAGGTGAAATATAGACACCTACTAGCGTGAAAGTCAGGTTATTGCGTTTAACTGTCAGACACACGTATTGGTTGCTGTCATCAGGTGTTACGGGATGCTCAATATATGTGAGTTCGCACCTGATATAAACGATGACCTTGCTGTTGTCATTGCAGGTAGCAGACTTGAAAGCTTCGTATTTAGATAACCGTATCGCATTGTGAAGGCGTGGTTCACAGATGACGATAATCGGAAACTGATGCTTGAATACAAATGGCCGAATATCCGAAATGCGGGGTTTAAGGCCTCGGGCATTCCATTGGAAAATTGATGCCTCTTTGACTTGTTTACGGAAGGGCTGCCGAGGAAGAGCCATGGTGCTTCTCGAGACTTGTCAGCACCGGGTTTAGAGCATCCAAATTTTTAAGTGCGCTGTGAGCAGCCGGAGTCTGAATATTATTTAGGAGTACTCGGATGGTGGCCATGAGCATTTTCACCATGGTTATTACTAGAGACCGGATTATAGGCAAATGCCTATTTTTTTCCTTGAGTTCCTATCGTGCCACATTGATATATGAGCACGAATTAGAGGTTAAGAAGAGCTTTTATAGTGTTTTTATAGTGCCTATAAATGCCTATTTTTGGCGATCGTGCCCAAACGCCTATAGGTGCCTATAAATGCCTATTTTCCAAATGGGTGCCTATATGAACACTATTTAACCCCAAATTTCACTTTCGAGTGCAGTTTGAGACCGTTATTCTCGTTACCAGGCAACATTGACCTTTAGGAATACTAGGGGGGTTCAAACTAGCCTTCTAGTTCAACCAATTTCTGGAAAACAACCACTGGCAGCCGTAAAATGGGACGCGCCGGCCATCTTTAGCCAACACGCTTGGATGTCGCGAGCGGCTAAAGGAGGAGAGGCTCAGGAGAGGAAAAGACGCTGTTTCTGCAACCCTACATGGGAGCAAGTCAACGTCTACTATGGGATGGGGAGGGAGAAATAAACATGGGAAGAGAAGATGGGAAGGGAGAATGGCGTCCATGGTCAAGGACGCGGCGGTTGACTTCTAGAACCGTTTGTCCATTCCAGTGTCCTCAAGGAAGTAAACCACCTTGAAGACATGGGTGTGGCAGTGGGCAAGAAATAGGAGGTCCCTCTGTGCAGCCGCGGGAAGGTGACGGACGAATGCGAGACCATGGAGTGCTGTCAGGGAAAAGGAGAGTGTAGATCAAAAGTACGAAAAATGTGATGTGCACGTGGGTTTGGTTTTGTTTGTTGATGCGTGCCCAATGAAGAGCGTTGGACCACAATAATTTTTTAAGTTGGTTCATTACGAGCCGTGAAACCATTATGCGAGGAGGCGTCATGCGCACGCAAGGTCACGTGCGCATGACGTGCCTGAGCCGGCTCATGCACGCGAGCGGTGTTGTGCCATTTCAGCGTTCTCTGTAGTGGGCTTCCTATTTCTTTGGGATGGATCTCTCAGTGCGCGCACGTTTGGAGAGGCTGGCACGAATCGCGTATCCTTACCGCGACACACCGCGTCGCACAGCTGGAACTGTTGTTAGGGGCAATGCACCAAAATCGCACCAAGCGTTGTTCTGGTACCGGCGCGGCGCGGCAACGGCGAAAACACGAACGCATACGAAATCGAGGCAGATTAGTCTCATATCTCGCTGCGATACGAAGTAAGAAATAAAAATAAAATGCAAACACATTCCGCTTGTGTGTTTTATTATTTCTCTCAACTTTCATTCATCTTTAAGCTACATATTGCAGAAATTATACAAGTCGCCCCGAATAGTTCTCGCAGTATCACGTGCTACTGCGAGCGATGTCAGAGCACCAATGTCTACGTAGAAGAGCGATGTTAGAGCTCAGATAACTACGCAGGAGCATTCCTTGTTGTACGTCAACCCCTCCATCTTGGGTCGCGCGCCTGGAGAAGGGCAAGCGGTGTTCATTTTGAAATTTCACATTTTTCCGCGGCGCGTAACGTTGAAAATCTTGGCACACGTGATCGTGAGCGCCCAGTTCATGCAAAACACTTGTAAGTTCAAAATGCTCAGGCCTGGGGGGGGGGGGGGGGGGCTTTAAAGGTGTCCGTCGACAGAGTAGCAACTGACCCTACGCGATTAGACCCGGCCAATACGAGGCATCTTTGCCTTCTGGTTTTTTAGCGGTCTAAGTACCTGTTTCTGTGCATGCCGAAAATAAAGAGATCCACGAATGTGTCGATTCCACGGTGGACACTTTACTCACCATGATAGAGAATAAAAGAAGAGACTGTGTTCTACGAACCGTGCGGCAAAGAGGACAATTGCATGGCTATGTTCAACTGTTGGCGCATTTATGTCATCGTGAACAATAACATTTCTTGCTTTTCTGTCGTAAATACAGGTCGCGTACGTCTTTGCTTGAAATATTTTGAATTTATGTAAAAATTTATTCTGCCTATATTTACGATTTTGGAAGCCTAAAACTGTGTTTTGCCGGCCTATTTTTGGCGCCTAAAACGTGCTTTTTAAGTGCCTAAAAATCCGGCCTCTAGTTATTACTTCCTTGTCGTGACTGTCACCACCCACTCGCTCGGAAGTAACCTTCAACGAGCGATGCTGCGGCTCTGCTGGCGGATTTATCGACGGCAGGGCTGGCCACGTGTCAGGTGGGTCGAAGATCCTCGTGTCTTTCTGAGGGTGCTTGTTGCTGGTACTTATTAGCGCTTGTGGTGGTGGGTGCGCGGTATGCGGTAGCTGTGCATACCGCATACCGCGGTATGCGGTATGCATGTCAAATGTGAGAGTTGAAGTTCTTCATTCGAATAACCCATCACAATTTTGAGATAAAGAAGAAGCGACCTCTTGTAATTATTGTGGCACCATGAAATTCAACCAAATTCAATGGCGGAACCGAAACCGAAGCACCGATGTGCGCAACAAGCGGACAACAAGAGTAACGTCACTGTTCAAGACAACGATTACGTAGGTGTAGTACTTCCTCATGTGTTAACGCATGTGCGTCATGCCTGCTATAATTGCAAGCGCAGCCCACACACCCACACAAAGAAGTCGGTTGATGGTTGATACAACGACGCTCACTCATTCTGAACGGCTGAGGAGAATATCGCAGCTGCGCTCATTCGCGTTTCGGTTTTGCTGGTGAATTTCATTACTTCGCAATTATTACTAGCGGCCACTTTTTTGAAATATCAAAGCTGCAATGGGTTCTTCGCCTGAATAACTTCAATTCTCCTATTTGACGTAATCGGACTTCACTAATTAAAATGTTAATCAATTTAGCGTTCTTAATTAATGTCTCGAATCAGTGACGTAGCTAGGGGGTGGCCCACAGGGCCCGTGTCCCCCCCCCCCCCCCCCCCCAATTTTTTTGGCCATGACATCACAGCACAACAAACACTCAAACAAATCTGCCTGCCGGCCCCCCACTTCAGATCTAAAAGGTGCCTCCCCCCCCCACCCCCCTCCCCCTGAAAAATAATTTCGGCCTACGCCCCTGTCCCAAATTTTGTCTTGAGCTATCTAAAGATGCCTGTGGCCACAGAAGAAGTAGTTGTGAAGGCATCAGACAAATATCGCATTTCCCTGTTTTTTGAGAATTTTGGACCCATACCTTGAAACACCCGGTATAACGGCGTTGGTATGAAGAATGTAACGACTGTTTAGGTGTTTTCAGGCTGAATATCCTAACCACTTCTCGACATCAGCCCTGTGCTGCAATCAACCTTTAAAAGCAGTCAAATCCACTGATTGTGTCCCATTTTGTCTTCGAAAATTATTCGAGCTGTGGAGATTGATGGCCGAATGCCCCAACCTTGTGAAGCAATCAGAACTCAGAAGAAGGGGGGGTGTAACAATGTGTGGACTATACAGCTTATTGACAGGGGAAAAATAAAGACCACGACAAGAAGCAGTTGTATCTGCACCTGTTTCCAAAGCACGCTGTTTAATGGTCTTGTCGTCCTCTCCAGATGACGCCACAGTCACAGCGGAGGCCTAACGATTTCCCTGTATAGTGACGGGTCAGCATTTATACGCGTGCGACAGCCACGGTATGGTATGAATATCTTCATTGAGGTCCTGAGGATTCAATCCAGGATTGATTCGGGCCGCTACGAAGGCCACGGTGTAAGACTTGCTTTTTAGATGCGGAATCTTCGTGACTTGCTTGCAAGGCGCGATCGTCCAGATGACGTAGCAACGACACGTGTCCATCGTTCCGACGACGGCGGCGGTTATCCATCAGCAGTACGACCAAACTTCAAGGTCTTATCGCGCGTTGCTATACCAACCGGCGCTTCGCGGGAAATGTGGAATGACTGCACCGGGCGGCGAAAGTTGGTCAGCGGAGGATAGAGGAGCTAAGCGCTCGCCGAAACGCGACTGTCTGCCAGTGAATTCGGGTACCGCGCGAATCGCCGGTCGCTATAGCAACGCGAGATAAAATCTTTTCGGCAGCCTCGATGTCTCGTCGCGCCTCCGAGCGAGAGACAGGCGCTGCCGCCACCGGACTCACGGTGGCGGCAGCGCCACCGCTTTATTTTTCCCCTGTCCCCTGCCTTTTAAGGATTTCTTTAGTCGTCACTAGTCTGCCCGTTTCGATTTCGGCGCACGTAACGTAGTGTTCAGACGGTGTGTGTGTGTGTGATGACTGTTGCCCTGTCATTGGCGCAGTTAAAGCGACGGGCCCCTTTCACCGCAGTCAGTTCCTACTGTGTCCCCTTCGACGACCTGTGGCAGGTTTAAACAAGCGAATGTTTCTCTTCACTCAGTTATCATCGAAGACAGCTTCAGGTATGTGCCTTGAAGTTCTCATCGCTTTCTGATTGCGAGTACTGTTGCGAATACATTCACCCGTCACGAGTTCCGCCCAAACTACGAGGCGCATGGACAGCAGTAGCTGTCCGTGCGCGCCGTAGTTTGAGGCTAAAAGCAAGGCTAACTTTTTAGCCTGAAAATTTGAGGCTAAAAAAAATAAGGTACATTTCTTGAAATGCTTAGGTTACGCATAGCAAATTATTATTAATATTTTCTGTGGGACTACTCCCAGCTGGATGGCGAAACTACCGAAACGGCGTGGTTCAGCCTTAGAGCTTTGACTGCATTGCCACAGAAAGTTGTCCCCGAGTATACTTCTCTATTTACGCAAACACGTCGATCCATTTCGTAACGCTTGACTGATACGGAAGAATTCGCAGCGTAGGCAGCTACTTGCTGACTGCTTCGCATGAAACCGATTTCCGCAATGCATAGGATTTGTCTGATGTATTTTTTTCTTTACGCCAACTATTTCCTTAATTATGTATAAAAATTAAGTCGACGAATAGCATAGCGAAACACAGACTTTCAATGAATCTTTGCATCGTCTTATTGTCGGTGGGTTTCATATGGTTGTAAAAAATTGAGTTTTAGGTATACCGGCAGCGATGAAGAAATTTTCGCACTGCGCTACGTATTGTGGATTCGGGAAATTGGGCTTATAGGATGGATGGAGCAGTTGGCCTCCGCTCCGTATATTTTGCTGGAGGGATAATTTCTTGTTTTCCAGGGAGGCACTCTATACTGGTTTTGATTGGGAATCGTTGACACTTAGAGTGTCCGGCCCGAAAAAAACCACCCTCCTACAGCGACTTCACTTCAAATAAAAGTAAAGCTCGAACTTGTTGCGGAGATTTTATTTGCGCCTCTCTTCCCAGCAGTTTCGGCAAAGATGTTGCTCCTTTATATTCACACTTTTTGCGTGCACGTTCTAATCAACTCGAGAAATGGTTGAAGGCCGCGCCATCGGCTGGGCCATTCCTGTTTACTCAGTTCCCTCCTAGATGGCGACACGGTATTGTGGAGCCGATGATCCTGCGGGAAGCAATGAAGTCGAACGTTTGAAGCATTAGCAGGGAGCACACGTGTGCATCTGTAGGCGCGCACATGTGTGCACTCCTTTTCGTTTGTCATCCTTAAAACTGTAAATCGTTTCATTTTGGTAACTCTGCGGCACCGAAGAAGACATCGATCATTTGCTATACCGTTGCCCTCGTTTTGCCTCTGAGAGACGAAACTTTCTGACGCGTTGCGACGATTGGACGATCGGCCGCTCTCCGTGCAGATGATGCTGGAGCACTGTCCTCGCCTTTCGTCGGCTCACAAGGCAGTCAAAACCCTTTTGTGTTTTTTGAGGACTACGGGCCTCTGTGAACGCCTTTGACTTTTGTACATTGCTGCCGCTACCTGCGCGTCAGCACAGGTTACTGACCATTTTGTTCTCTCCTTCCCTTCTCTTTTCTCTCTCTCATCTTTATGCTCCCCGTTCCCATTCGCCCAGCGTAGGGTAGCCAACCGGGCATGTGCCTGGTTAACCTCCCTGCCTTCTCTCTTGTTTTTCTTTCTTCCTTCCTACACACAGATACAAAATACAACATCAGATGACATACGTCTCGTGTCTTATTATGCCTGGTTCGCCGCAATTCTCCAAAGAGTATAGAGTAGAAAGGCCGGGGAGAAGGGGGGGGGGGCTGTTAAAAGAGAAAAACGGGGTCCATATTTCATTCCCGAGTTTCCCTTGGTTCAACAAAATTTTCCGAAAATTGGTGTCGTAAGTCATCGCATCGTAAGCAGATCGTCCGGTCTTCCCTTCCTTTGCCCCTGTCCTTTGCGCGCTTCAAGTTTCGCCATGTTTCGTAAGTCCCTGGATCTCCTAGAAAGCAATGTAACTTGTTTGTAGCGCTAAAGTGCTATGCGGGACCTGACAGACGTCATCAAAGTCTATGACGTCATCACCAGCTGATGGCGCCGGAACCACGCTGCGGTTTAGCCCCTGTATTGTCTTCTTGCGCGTTTTCTGGCTTTCGAAGCGTCTTCTCGATTTAAGAGGGCGTCTGCTTTTGGTATTATGGAAATGTAATTGACTAATACAATAACGATGAATGCTCTGTTTAATGTCCGCTTTGAGGAAACAAGCTAGTGAAAAGTGGTGTAGAGCTCCTCACCCTGGCATTCTTCATAGCCAGACTAGCTTCGGCACTTTATATTGAAAGTGTCGATGCTGTTATTATCATCGTAAGCTTGGAATAATACAAATTCACTCGCTGCTTCTGTCTGCTGGAGAATGGTCCACACATAGAACTTTGAATCACCCTGACAAGTAATCAATTGAACCTTGGTCTTTCACGCAGTGTGTCAAACATAACAAAGTTACGAGCAAGCCTTGTCAAGACAGCTTAATCTACACTGCTGTGTTGGTATATCCTTGTATCTAACACACTATGCTTATAAGGAACCATAAGCGGACACAGCGGCTAGCGATTAAAATGCCCGAAAGAAACGTGTTTACTGTTAACACTCCAAACTATGACAGACGTTACGGCAACCGAATATTGAGTGCCTAGTACTGATGGTTTTGTTTTGTGTTGCTTATTGTTTATGCGGGTCCATAGGCGTGCGCACGGAGGTGGCTGCGCCCCCTAGTCATTTAGGAGGACAGGGCGCAAAGTCTGCCCCATACATGGGCTTCATAGGGAGGAGGGCGCCTACGACGACCCCCCCCCCCCCCCGTCCCCCCCCCCCGAAGGGGAACCCTGCACTAGCTTATGTGCGGGTCTGTACTTAAGGCTGTCAGTACAGTACTTGTAGAATAAACACTATAAATCAATAAATTAAGCATGCTCTCGATAGATCTTTTTCTTTTATTTCATGACACGCGTGGCGTTCTGAATTCGTTTGTCATCCTTAAAACTGTAAATCGTTTCATTTTGGTAACTCCTTTACCTACACTCTGGCACTCGGGTTGATTTCTACACACCGAAGGCGCTCCGTTACAGTAACAAATATAGAAAAATCTGGAGTTCTAGAGAACTCTAGAGAACTCTAGAGAAGCCTTTTACAGTATGGAGCAATTATCAGACGGAGTATAATGTGTAGGATCGGCCATCATAAACAATAAAGTAATATGCAAAGGTTGAGTACCTTTGCATAAAAAGCAACTCCCTGCGTTCTTTCCCAGCCGACCCCAACAGGTACCGAGATAGAAAAGAAAGAAAGCAGTCCCGAAAGCACAATTGTATCAGCGTATGAAAATGCAGCTGACTTGCACGGGAAAGGCTGTCATTATTTGTGACGTCCAAGGTCACGAGACGATAAGTTTGCGTGCACGACTGCCCATCGAAAGGAACGTGAAAACCCGTGTTATGAAAACGGATTTTTCATTCGCGGATACCTGATGCGTAAGTGCCGTGCCTTCCCAGTGCCTCCTTCGCCTAGTGAAAATAAGCGGGATCGCTTCAACATTTCCATCCCCACACATCTGTTTCACGCGATTACTTTCGATTATG
>JALIZH010019012.1:0-25484 GCA_030522465.1 Rhipicephalus appendiculatus | reverse complement strand
TTCTAGCAGACTGGAAATAATCATCTGTAATACTTAAATAAGAGTATTGATGATGTAATAGCCAATAAAGTGTATGTATGAAAAAAAAAAAGAATTATGTAAGTATAATAAAGTATGTGTAAACTCTTTTAGTGTTTCTTGGTGTCGCCCTAAAAATCAAGTTCAGTGAAAAAAAATGTGGCCCGAAGTACAGTAGACTCTTCTTATATGGAACCTGAAGGGACAAGGAAAATATGTTCTGTTTAGCAGGAGTTGCGTTTCGCAAGAGATGGAAAGGAGCGCAGAATTGAAGTATGAAGCCAATCACATTAGAAGCAGTTCCATTAGAGCAGCAATTTCGTTTAAGAAATTTCGATTGACTGAAGGCCTACTGCATTCAAAATGCAGAGAGCAAACAGAAAGGCGAAAGGCATGTGCTGTCGTAGCCTGATCCCTGAAACCCAAGGAGAAAAAGTTGGAGAGCCGAGGAAGGGTGAATAGACTGTAAACTTACCTTAGGCATGTCGCCGAGGGTATTCCAGGCGTCCCACTTAGCCTTGTTGACCAGATCAAACACACCTGGCTTGGACGTGTTGCATTTGCCCACGGTGGCCTGGTGCAAGAAACGTCAGGTTCTTAAGAGAGGCTGATGACCAACTCTTACGCCACTTATCACTGAGAAGAGTTAAAGGGACACTAAAGCGAAACAATGACTTGGTTTAGATTTACAAACTGCACTCTGAGAACTCTAATGCCATATGTTTCACTATCATAAGTTCATTATTAGCGGAGAAAATCAAGGTTGAAGTTTTATTTTTAAATTAGGCGCCGATATCTGCGTGCGTGATGTCGGGAAATTCCAAATGTATTTTTCGTATTTTCGCGACATTGGCTCGATGAAATTTTCTGAAACTTCGTATGCTAGGTCTATGGCACCCACAGATGACAATGCACCTCATTTTTATCGTTTGAACTACGTAGGACTCAGTAGATGCCTTCAAAATCTATGACGTCACAGTGTTTGGTGCGGGAATCTCAAGGTGGCGTCGCCACCCGCATTTTCTTTTCGCATGTTTTTTCGCTTACCAAGCGTCGTGTCGCGTAAGAGTGGTGTTTTCGGGATTGTGAAATTTTGCTTAACTAATACGCGAAAAATCGTTTTGCCCTTTAGTGTCCCTTTAAGGAGGTACAAAGGAGCCCTGATTTTTCCTGCTTACTTACAAAAGGTATGATATGAAACAAACAAAGAATGAAGCCAATAAGCCATGGGGAACACCATTTGTTTACTTAGCTGGTATGCAGAAGCAACAAGGAAAATGAAAATAAAGGTGGACGGAAAGACAGCTTGCCACAGCAGGGAGTCGTATCCACATCCTTGACATCAAACTTGCGTTGAATTGTCAATTAACCAAAGACGAGGACAGTTATCCTCCCATCTGCTATCTTTGGTGTTTGTGTAGTATGCCAAGATTAGTCACGGTTGTGAGTGCGACGGTTGCATCTCACGACTGTGGCAAGGAATGATGAATGGCCTTTTCAGCTGAAGCATCAAACATTACACATTGTCTATGAACTTCACTACTTTCAATCCAGGCAACAGCTCAACGTGTCCAGACTATTTTAATAAACATTTGTTTGCTTATGTTTGTAAAAAAGAGCAAGTAAATTAGAAACCATAATCAGGATATGAAAAAGTAATATCTGTAGTAGTAGTGAGTCAGGTGAATCAAATAAAACTGCAGTACTATATATAATTTTTTTTCCTGGACTCAACCTAATGTGTGAGGCAGAATGTTACATCAAGAGCACATATTTCCTTCTTGAAATTTGCATCTGAATGCCACACATTCCAAAGTATTCTTGCATGTTTGCAGTCCTACAAAACAAGTACCTAACAATGCATTGCCAATAACGAGTTGCGTTTTCATTCAAGTGGCTTTTAACTGAAATGCCTACTTTTTACACGGTAATGGCAATATTACTCCTTTACACTTACTACAACACGTATGATTTTATCTAACAAATAATGGCGTTTAAAAGATAAAAGAATAAGAGAAAACAAGTAATGCATATTTATCACAGAGCGGTGTCGACATCTCTCTGTCATGAATCAAAGTTAAAACAAGATATATTGTTACAGTGTTTGACATTTTAACCATTGTTTTCATAGTAACGGGAAGGTAAATGTAACTTGACCTGCACTATGCATAACATATTGGTTTGTTGTAACTTGCAATTGCAATAGGGCTGCATTTCTACTCCTGGTAATTCTAAGTGTAACACTTACTTTTTACTGTTGACACTCCCTTGACTATGTGTTTGCATTATTTTTTGTACAGTATAATACTTTAGGTCTTTGGTTTTTTTAGAACCCAGGGTAACTCACATCTATTGAAAAACTGCAAACTACTTCTAAGAAGATGCTATTAGTCTCATAGCAACAAAAGAAGACGGCATAAGAAATTCCAGACAGCACTTTCATTCTGGAATCAGTTCTGCAATTAACAGTCTAGCTAACACTTATGTTCCTGGAGTTCAAGGAGTACAGTTTGCTAGCCCAGCAAAATGTTTCTATTCCTTGTCATTAGCATTCGTAATAGCTTAAGAAATAAATCCTTTAATTTAACAAATTAACTTTGACTGCAATTAATTGCATTTGAATTGACTATAATGGCACAGAACACATCACTAAGTGAAGCTTAGTAACGTTTTCGTTTTGTTCAAGCTTTGCCATGCGAGATTTGTTGTGCCAATCTTCTAGACATTTAATGTTCTTAGAAAATCAGGAATATTAAAATTTTTTTAAATATTCCTGTGTGTTATTGTTCTTGGTGGGCAGCACCCTCAAATACTGCCCAGACAAAAGCCCAATTGTGTGTTAAGTGTCCATCTACACAGACAACAGAAAGGTGACAACGTTGGCGCATCGCAAGCATTGACAAAGTTTTGAGTTGCATTGTGAAGACGAATGTCAATAGCAACAGCATTATATGTCTCAATAGTGCAAAGAAAGGAGATGCAAACCAGCACTGCACTGCTACAGCTAAGAATTTCACAGTGTTCACATCTCAAATGATATTTTCTGCCTTGAACGTATATTCTGTGCCCTTAAAAAGAATAAAACTGCAATGGCGGACTGCACTTTTAGAATGAGCTGTTCTCGTCACACACTGGAGACTTCACAATCCAGGCCACAAAATTCCATCACTAGCTTGCTGTATATTAGATTCTGATAGAAGCATTCCTATCAAAGCTAATCAATCGTTTATAAAAACAAAAATTGTGCTAGATTTGAATGTAGGCAAATGAGAATCAAGCTGACAGCTCTCACAAACCTTACCTGAACTGGAATGTTCGAAATATATACAGGCAGCATTTCGAAAGAATGCTAGTCTGGACAGCTCTCGTTTTTCTCTTTAGCATTTTTTTTTTTTAACGGTGAGATGGGTGACAGCACAACCTGTACGGCTCACAACAGGTAGACAACAAATCCCACGAATGCAGCTCCAATGACGTAGTTGTGCAAGTGTTACACATGCCATGCCTGTCCTATAGTGCACAGGCGTGCTGAGCGCGTGCAAGGCTATGCAAGGTTTGAACTTTATAAATCCAGACACATTTTAATGTGATAGCGTTAAAAAGCTCATCTCGTAGAAATTCCGGTGTCACTTTCGGAATCATTGGTTGCGAGTGAAAAACCAGTGCTGTACATGAGCGAAAAATTGAGGAAGATGCAAATAAAATGAATAAAAATCTTCGGCTTGAGTGAGAATTGAACCTGGGCCTTCTGCGTGGCAAGGCGTTCTACGACAGAGCCACACCATTGCTTGAAACTGCTCTTTGGAAAAGAACACTATATGAATGTCATGTAGTGTGAGGAGTCTCCTTAAGGCATTTAATATTGCATGGCAGAAGCGTAGAATCGCGCCAGGTGTTGAAACATTTGAACTGGGCAACGAGTGCGTGTTTTAAAGGCCCACTCTTTACAAAGCGCTCACACATATTTAATCAACATCGTCAGCAAAAACATCAACAAAGTGAGCAGCTGCGTAGGTTGCGTGCTGCCTGGCAGGCGCGCAGTGAGCCCTTTGCTGATTCGCAAAAGGAAGAATTACGGTGCAGTGGGCACTGCACAACTGTACTTGCAGTAGGCATTCTAGGATAGCTTGAAACGGACAATGTTACGCTGCACAGACGTTCGTTTCCTTGCGGCACGGTTGAGGCATGCACCGAGAACCGAAGCCAGGCTAGCAATTGAGAAGGCGATGCACATGGGGCCCGATTACACTATCGTGTTGTACTCTTGAAGGTGAAGTTCAAGCGTCCTACAAGCTTTTTTCCAATGTGGACATACCTGAATGCAGAATTGCGCAACCTAAAATACCTCGTCACAGTAGCGTGCCACATGGAAATTACTTCATTACAGAGTGGACAAGCCGCTAATGAAAAAAGCGCTTATTTCACACATTTTTTGTTTTATGCTGTCAACTTCACCTTGATGGGCTACGATGCAAGACATCCCTGCAATGTAGGAGTCACTGACACTGCTCCCATTGTAGAGACTGTAGGACATGCCAAATGCGAAAGTAGCAGACCCACTTTGTATGCAGGGTGTTTTTTCGTTTCAGATAATACAGGTTTTTCAATAAGAATCCCATGAAAGTAAGGCTCCTGTCACCTTTGCACACGAACTTTACGTCGAGGCAGAAATATATTGTTGCAGCTGAAACGACACTGTTGCAACTAATTAACAAGAACTCATAACCTTTTTAATTATCAACTTGGGGACAGTTATTTATATTAGAAAAGTAGTGCATGATGACCACTTATAGCTGACCGATTTTTTAGAAATCACCAGACTGCATGGAGTTTGACATGTTAATTGAATTTTCAAGGGCAATATACACACAGAGAAAGAAGTACACAGGACGAGCGCTGTCTAGAATGCTAGGTACACGTGCTCAAGCAAATTTTTCCACGCTACACAGAATCCTGTGCACGCGCGGTGTGGATTTTTCATGAGTTCACCTCTGTGTAATAAATTTTCCATTGTTAGACAGTGCTCGCACTACGTTCTTTCTCTAAGTCTTCCCGCTGTTTTCGTGCTCATATTTTAAGTATGCATTGATTTCAACCTGTCCACCTTTCTACCTTACTGCATGTTCGAATTTTGAAGTGCATTCCAAAAGTACATGTCTGAAGTTTGTTTGAAATGGATGTCTAAAGGCTTTAGCTTATAGCTGCAATGGTAGACTGTACCAGCTAACAGTTCCTGCTGTGATAATCTCTCTACTTAGCTGGCTGCAGCCTCCCGAGACAGTTAATTGCAGATGTTACTGCAAAGCTCGACAATGCCAAGAATGCTGTGAAGGCCTTGATAAGAGTGAACAATGAGGAACCTAGGTATGGAGGAAGTGAAAGTATGCCTACAGCCATTTCAGGTTGGTTGAATCATTACGTCCCAAAACAATTCAGAGTATGAGAAGTAATGGAGGGTTCCGGATTATTTTGACCGTGTGGTGTCCTCTAACGCGCACTGACATCACAAAGTACAAGTCGCTTGCATTTCACCTCCATGTAAATGTGACTGCAGTGACCTGGATTGAACCAGTGACTGTGGGTCGGCAGCCAAGCACTGTACCTACAAAGCCACCCTGGTGGCCACTTTCCCAATTGGTGTATATGAACATGTACACGATTATGATCTATTATATCGCGTGAGGAACATCAAGTAGTAGTGGCATGAAACAACAGACAGTATGAAAAAAAAAAAAAAGAAAAGAGAGAGGAACAAAGAGTGCACCAAGGTGTTTTCATGCCTGTCATAAAAATAAAAGCCCACATGTGCTATAGTATGTTCAAGGTGTTGCTCTGAGTGATGGATATAAAGGAAGCAACTGTTGCAGAACTGGTGCACACACACACGCACGTGCACACACACGCACGTGCACACACACACACACACACACACACACACACACAAACACACACACACACACACACACACACACACACACACACACACACAAACACACACAAAACACACACACAAAGAAAGAACCCCACAGGAGAAGGGGTTGGGACAGTTATCAGTGTATCAAGTATCGGATAACCCACGGATGTGCAATGTGGCATCGTAGAGAGAGTTGGCAGAAGCAGCAAGTTTATTTAGGAAAGATAGCAGCTGATAAGAAATCCTTCAATGGCCACAGTTCATCGCGATAAGTAGTACCGGCTGTGATGTGTGACAGCAAGTGCGCCTCCATCAGTCACACATACATTTTAGTGTTCTACAAGCCTCCAGATTTGTATGTAAAATGGTATAAAGCTTTCAGAAAAAAAAAAAATCTGGAAGCTGTAACATGATTATTTAGGTCCCTTTTAGTCCAGTCTTGATAGCTATAGCAATTAATTATGGATACTGAGCTTGCATGCAAGCTCAGTCATAAGCAAGTATTTGTCACATGCAAACCCCTAGACATCATTAGGTCACTACCTTGCAATGCATAAAAAAAAAAAAAAACGAAGTAGTTGTAGTACTACAAAGCAACTAGCTGAACATCTAAAAAAAATGTGGCTGTGACTCCCTAATGTCACCTTTATTCAGCATTATTCTCAAGGCAAAATTGAGTCAACACATTATTTACAGCTGGCTGCATTTACATTTGGCACCATGGTAAAAATTTGTGTTTTCGTGCGGCCCACATTAGAACAATTCAAAGGCACATCACGTCTCCATATGTAGACGTGTGACTGGAAAGGTGCTTCACAATGCCTGCATTAAAACTAACTACGAAAAAGTAGTGTGTAAGACTTTTTCTATCATTATAGAATGCTCAAACTGAAGACCTTGACAATCTCAAGAGTAGCAAGTCATATACATTTTAGAGAGGACTATAGGTTATGTTAGAGAATTAACATACTTTGAAAGCAGATGGCTCAGAGGGCTAGGGGGGGGTAAAGGACGATTTTCTGAAAAACTGATGTCTAATGGGTGGCTTAAATGCAATGCATTTTTGAAAAGATAGTGACCAGAGTCATCATAACCAAGAGCAATAAACTAAAGTTTAAATATGAATGAAATAAGTAGCTGTACGATGTAAAACATAAGACTGCAAACTGGTCTGCGTGCTACAACACGGTGTAGAGCCTATGAACTTAGGTGGTTTGAACAAACCACAATTGAAATGGTCATTGCACTACAATCTTGAAGGACATTAGAGAAAAAAATTAAGGCAGCTTCGCACTAGTGGTGCCAAGCCTGAAGAAAGTGAGGAGCTGGGCAGCCTTCTCTGTTTCTCATTGGTTTTCTTTCCTCCTCTTTCTTTCTTTTTTTCCCTCTTCGTTGTTTCTGTATTTTTTCTCTCTTTACTTCTATTTCTTTCTATTTCTTGCTTGCTTCCTCTTTTTTCTATTTTTATAAGTGGCTTTGCTTGCGTTACACCAAGTGACAACAGCATACGACCACTTGGGCCCCTGAAGTGCTCTGCATTTAATATCACCATCATCGCCGCGCTCGAAGAAGAAGACTTCTCCTTAGCGTGAGCACACGCTCAATATGCTACAGATGGCTATGCCATTCGTGGTTCTGCCAGCGTTATGCCAAGGGATGGCAGCGTACGACAGCCAGGCCTCTAAAAGCGCTCTGCCCTTAGAAGCAGCATTTTTCTCAAATTAGTAAATTACGCTTTCACAACAACAAAAGCACCATGCTCATTGCAATAAGGTAAGGGAGACAACGTGCAAAAAGAAAATGCGGGTGGCGATGCCACCTTAAAATTTACGCACCAAACATCGTGATATCACATGTTTTGACGGCACCTAGTAGGTCCTACATAGTTACTAATCAGTAAAAATGAAGTACACTGTCCTCTGAGGGGGCATTAGACTTAAAATACCAAGTTTCAGGGAAATTTTGTTGACCCAGTGCCACCAAAATACAAAAAATACACTTTGAAATCCCCGCCGTCACGTATGGTGATTTCAAAGCGAAATTTAATTTAAAGATGAAACTTTGACCTCGACTTTCTTTTCAATTAATAAACCTATGATGGTGAAACTAACGACATTAGAGTTCCTCCGAGCAAAATTCATTCGAACCGATTAGTTGTTCCACTTTAGTGTCCCTCTGAAAGCATACAACCAGTGGGGTTGCCAGACTTCACTAGTGAATAACTTTTTTTGATAGATATAGTGTTACAAATGAAAACTATGAGACAATTACAAGACTGCCTTCATTTCAATCAACTGCTCCCTATTTACAACCCTCCAATTTGGCCAAGACAATGCATGAAAGGCAGACGAGGTAAATTAAAATAATCAAATTTAAAGTGCATGGCATACAACCTTAGAGACTTCTAGTTGCACCAGAGCAACCATATTGAACAAGTAGAAAGGCTTTTAGTACAAAACAAAACATATGGTGTCAGGCCTTGTAATCATTATTTTGTCCAGTAGTATACTCACTTCTAAGGGTTTTTGGTAATGTTTCAGAGCAAGCACATTTTTGGGATGCTTGTGCGGGTGCTTTTAAAGTATCTTAGACATGGAATGGTCGATTTTATCATAGCCGACGTTCCTGTACAAAGTGCTTGCACAGAATTAACATTCTATTAACCTGAACAAACTTCACTGAAGACAAGTGTGTGGACATTATAACTTTCAATGACCACAACTAATCGGCAAATGAAGGGACTAATACACTACTGCTGCAAACAGTTATTTTTTTTTCCTTTGCACAATCCTTTCTATTGTCACACTATTTTGAAACAATGAGCCAACTAGCCCCTATTTGTAGTAACAAACGGTTAAATTGTTCGCTTTAAAACAAAATGGTGAGTACAATTAAAATGGACACCGACCACGAATGTTCGCATAAAAAATTAAGGCAGCTTTGCACTATGGGTGCCAGGCCTGAAGGAACTGCAGAGCTCGGCAGCTTTCTTTGTTTCTCTTCGGTTTTCCCTTTTTCAGTTTCTTTTTTTCTCTCTTTATATATTTCTTTCTCTTTCTATTTTTGTCCCTTTCTTTCTCTCTCTATTTCTCCCTTGCTTCCACCTTTTTTTTTTCTATTTTTATATTTGGTTTTCCCTGCGTTACGCCAAGCGACAGCTAGGGCTTATAGTCAGGGGGGGGCCCAGGGGGAGCCCGGCCCCCCTTCCATTTTTAAGGTGGGGCTCGGGCCCCCCTTGGCAGGTCAACTGTTACTGCTGCACCCTTTGAAAAGCGCTGATGTTGATATATATGTGTATGTCGCGCCCCCCTTCCAATGATGGGAGACTAAGCCCTGGCGACAGCAGCATACGACAGCCCGGGCCCCTAAAGTGCGAAGCTGCTTTATTTTTTGTGTGAACATTCGTAGTCGGTGTCCATTTTAACTGTCATCTCTTTTCCAGACTAGATGGTTTTCCATCCAACCCTCGACTTAAAACAAAATGGTGTAGCATACAAATTGTAAACATTGCATAAATATCAAGTGATGAGATATCCTTCATGCATATGCTAGAGTCGAGAAACCCTAGTAGAATTGCTCAACCATGTTAAGGAAACAAGTGAATGGACATTTGGTAAAAGGAAAACCGCGATGCATGGTAGAGTCGAAGAGCTGCAATCCAAGATGTCCAAATATAAGCAAAATGATCATACATTCCCTGTTCGATAATGCTAGTGACAGGTTTTAACTCATGTAAAGACAGCATCCTCGCATATCTAGAAGGCCGTCGATCGGAACTGAAGGTCAGGCTCTCCGATCTCGACCACTGAACATGACGAAGCAAGAACACACACACACACACACACACACACACACACACACACACACACACACACACACACACACACACACCAAAGATGATGTTCCGCATACTTCCAGTGGCGAACACCACATAGCTGGCGTGCCAAGCGCGCTTAAAGTCACGCAGTTTTTGTACACGACAAAGGATGCTGCCGGCACGATTACCTGTTTGTACAGGGCGTACAACTTGAGCTTGACGTCGTTCGAAGGCTCCTCGGGCAACTTGTCGAGATTGGTGACAGCGACGTTGAAGCGTTCTTGGGGTGTCGCTGCCGACGAAGACCACAGGGCCGCGCTAACCCTGCTGCAACAGCACAAACAGATACAAGTCGAGATACACGGGTGCAATCGTGAGGAAATGACCTCGAATATCTGAAGCGCGCAATAGAAGTGAAAAACCGGCTCGGCGCATAATTAGCGATACTATGCATCGGCGTCTTGTGAACAGATCTAGTGTCGTCGCGAGCCTACATCGCTCGGCGTTTAATAAAAGCGCACGTTTAGGAAAACCTTGCCTGCAAACGCCTGGGCCGAAGGTCAGTCTCCGCGCTAGGCTCAGCATCATTTGCGGCACAGCTCGTCAGCTGCAAAACTTTCCTCGTGGATTCGATTCTGATGCGAGGGCGCGGCGGTTGCAGTTGTATCGCTTTGATATCCGCGAGAGCTGTGCACTCTTCTTCTCACGGATGTTAGCAGTCGCGTACGAGACGAGGAAAAGGGGCAAAGACTTCCCCTTCGTCACGAGAGTAGGTACCGACTGAAGCCGGTGTGCACTTCTCGGTGTATCAGCGTGTCACCGCCGTCACTGCTACTCGCTACGACAGCTACGACAGCTACCACCGAGATAGCGAGTCGTTGACAAGCGCACGCCAGTCTTCAATAGCTTACGTAAAATACTAAGCAAAACAAAATACCTGCTATGATTAGATGTTGCAATGTAAGAGAATGAGAGAGGAATACGAGATATAAGTAGAAAATCAGAATACGAACTTCACAAGCAAAAAAAACGTGTGACGAAACCAAGTACACGGGGCTGTGTGCGTGATGCGGCCAATCACAGTTTAGTATTCACGAGCCGTCACATGCTCCGGTTTCGGTTTCGGTTCTACAGCATTTGATAGAGCGCATTGCTTAGGAAATGGAGCCCATTTTTCAGAGAAATTGGTGCTCCCTGACATTAACAATCTTGCTGCCTTTCTGAAATGTGTGACTGTAACTTGCGGACTGAATTTATGCTCACGGAGCTCGATTGCGGATTCCGTTACGAAGGAACAGCGCGTTCGAGCTTCGGAAATTCGATGTAAGGCACGCGCTCGGCCGTAGTTCAACCAAGAGCACTATCGTTTTTGTTCACCCTTCGTCCAGGAGCCCAGCGTGCTTGAAAGAAAAATAATATATAACTATTTGCAGTGCGTGCCGCCATATTAAGGCAGCACGCCACGCCATCTGTAACGAGCGCGGTGAAGCAACACCCTGAACTGCCATGCTAGCAGACGCTCCGCGATTCAAACGCGAAACTTCCCTACCCGATTCCGGCTGTAAGCATGTTTCGCGCTTTTCATCTCCTGGAAATTTCTGCTGTTTTCTCGTGAAACATCGAGAAGACCTTCCTCGACAGTCCGGAATGTCTACAGCACGCGTGCATTGCAGACTGCGGAAGCAACTGTATCAGGTACGAACTATCGCGATGGAAAGAAACGCGAACAGCGGAAAGCGTGACTTTCGACTCAGTCGAACTGCGACATGCCTTGACTGTCGCTAGGCAAAACTGGTGCTTTCAGCCGGTGTCACCGTGGCGCTAGAATCCCGCTCCGGCTTGCGCTCATGCACCACATGTGTGTATCATTTGCCAGCCATGCCTGGCACTCGGAACACACACGCAGTGCGAAAGTGCCAGCCAGAGCAAGATTTTATAGTTCTAAGTAGGGGTGTGCGAATATTCGAATTATAATCGAATAATACCTAATCGAATAATTCGATTCGACTTTCGAATAGCCAGTATTCGAAGTGTCGAATAATTCGACTGGACGAATATGTAAAGCGCGACACTGCCCAATGGTGCAACTTGGTTGGGGTGGGGTGGTTAAAACTAATGCTTACGTCGTTACAGAAGGCCTTCTGTCAAAACTTTCACCGATGTACTGGTACAAAAGTGAGTGCATGTTTATTTTAAAGGAGATTATGTCATTTGCGCACGTCATGGCTCCAGCAGAAAAGGCCAGAGAACAGTCTGGGAGGCTGTCGAACTGCTAGCATAAAAAAATAGCCGGCACCGAGCTCAGAGCTCATAGTCAAGAGGCTAAAAAATACTCGAATGAGCTCATTACCCCCAGAAAGGATTATCCTTTGAAACAGTGGAAAGCGCATGGAGCTGCACTTTATTCAGGTATCGCCGAAATTGCTTTGAGATACCTCCCATTCCCTGCAACTGAGGCGCCCAGTGAGCGCATGTTTTTCAATTGCAGGAAACGCTGTTAATTACGGCGAGAAAGTTTGAAGCCAGGTCATGCGGAACAGCTCATATTTCTGCACGACCATTGGTAGTCTTTCGGTGGCAGTTACTCACCACGTTACGTGCTCGAGGAGATGAGCAAACCAGTGGCGTAGCCAGGGGGGTTCGAACCCCCCCCCCCCCCCCCCCCGAAATTTTTCAGTTTTGCTTGCGCACATATGCACGCACGGATACAAACGCACACACGAACATACATAAAGTATGGCTGAACCCCCCCCCCCCCCCCCCCCGAAAAAAATTTCTGGCTACGCTACTGGAGCAAACTGTATTTATTTGTTCTTTTTTTTTTAGATTAATTTTCAACAAAATTTTTGGTATTCGATTCGATATTCGACATTTTTGGCGACTATTCAGCACTATTCGATTCGAATTAGATTCGAGATGAAATTTCACTATTCGCACACCCCTAGTCATGGGCGTCGGCAGCAAAAGGGGCACTTGCCCCCCCCCTCAAGCCTCACCAGCAGTTGCCCTCACCCAAGCTAGACCAGTGCTCTCCCCCCTCCCCCCAGCCGCGATGCAACGCTCGTTTGCACCCCCCAAGAGAAAATCCTGGCGACGACCATGCCCCTAGTAACTGTATATCCGAGCCCAATCGAGACGCCATAGAAGAGTCTCAAGCCGTACAGGAGAAAGAAGATGAAAAAAAAAAAAAAGCACCTCAGAGGGGCCATATATATTCTACTCTGAGATCGAAAAGGTACCTCATGTTCGTAAACGGTGCAGGGCTCTGGAGTGGATGGTGTGCTTCTGAGCTGGTTATAACTCTAGCTGTTTCCGCTACAAACGCTGCTAAGTTCAAAAGTGAATGCCCCATTGTTTTTTTTTTCTTTTTTTTTTGTATCTTTCGCCAGCCATTTCTGGCATCGTAAATCGCATTTGTGCTAACATTTTTATTACAGCCTGTGCAGCACCTGCGCTGCCTTCATAACGGATGCGATGTAAAGCTAGCGCACGTACGGTCGTGTCTCTCACGAACCTGCAATAGACAGTTGTAGTTAAGCGTTAATGTGATAGCGGGGGGTTAAAGGGACCGACAACTGATTTTTCTCGACCCATTTTTTTAACGGCGCGACATAAAGCTCATTCTTAGTAGTGTTTGTAGCTGCAGTAGTTAATCCCTAAAGCACGCGTAGTTATTTTACAAGCAGTTTTTTCGATATGAAAGGCTCTAAACACAGATGTAGCGTTTCTCCAGCAACGCTGAGAATTGACAGCGATGCCGCGAGCCCTGCTCGCGATTTGTGAAAGCTGTCGTCGTTCTGCTTTCGCAGGAGTTCCCGTAACTATGCTTAACCACCTTTATTTCGAGCTTTTCAACTATTTTTGAAAATAACAAGCTGTTACAATGAGATGATGTGGCATTATACACTTTCCCTGTATTTGTACCGCGTTGTGTGCGCCTGCGCCCAAGGTTGCCTGCGCCTCTGTCATGGGTGGCTTGTCCCGGCATCGTACGCTCTCGATACACGAGCCAAGCCAAGTCACCGCAAACATCACTCTTATCTTGACATTGGAGCGAAGGTTACGGAGGCGGGACTTCCGCACATTCGTGTTTCTCCGCAAGTAGTTCGGCAGCTTGCGGCTGATTTCGGTTTTGCTCGCTCACATTGTTAACGCGTTTAGAAAAACATATACATGAAAATTATGAATGGGAGAAACATTTCGATTGTTCACTGTACATTTTAGTGTCCTATTACGAGTATATTTTTCTTGGAGAACTAAACAGCGCGTATGCAGCCGCACACTGACGTCACGGACGCCATATTTCCTTGGAAAACGGGTGGGCTGAAAAGGTGGTGCTGTCTAAGAAATGGAAAGAAAAGGAAATCATTCTTTCAAGGTGAACGATAACTGTATTTTTGCCTACAACTTACCGCGACTGTTTAAATCTCATAATAAATAAAGCAGCATTTATTTCAGCAAGGCAAATGAGAAAATTATCAGTAAACTTCAGCCCTATTTTTTGGCGCGGTAGCAGGCATGCACTTTGGTTCTGTAGCTTGCACAGTGCTGTCAAGAAAAGCTGTCGCCGAGTAGTACACGACATTTCTGAGATGAAGTGTTGGTAGCAAATCTACGTTGCTCCAAAACCTTATCGACCTGGAAACTGCGTGCACGCTTGCATGAGCCCGCTGAAAAAGTTGCTCAAGGTAGCCACCATACTCAAGGCGTGCTGGATAGTGCTGGCGAGCTTGGGCTGCGAAGGCAGCGCCACTTTAGTGCATACTACTAACACAGGCCTGTATGCACGTTTTTATGGAGTAATATCTTTCAATATAAAAAAAGCCAACAATATTTCAATCCTAAAAAAAAAAATTGTCGGCCGCGTACAGCAATCAACGGCCACGTGGCCGGCGACATCGGATCGTTCATGTTTTTGCCGCCAGAGGCGCCACAGATCATTTTTCGCAACTTTCAATAAAGAAATAAAAATATAAATGCACCTCTCACGAAAAAAAAAAAAACAGGGTTGGTTTAAGTCAATGCGGCGGACAACTTTCCATCAGTGGAGTCACCTCATTTCATGTACTGGGCAGTTGTCGGTCCCTTTAACGTGCACCGACGTCTCACAGGCTGCTACATGGGCCTCCGGCATTCGGCCTCCATCGGAGTGTAAAAGCCATGACGGGGACCGAATCCGCGGCCTTCGGGTCAGCAGCCAGTGAGAGTGGATGACAAGTAAAGTTGTGCAGTAGCACAGGGCTCAGGGGTGACACTGAATTTTGATGAAAGATAAGAAAGGTACGGAATTTTCTTGAAAGGTACAAAAAGGCAGATAATTTTCGTGAAAGGTACAAAAAGACGACTGTAGCGTATGCTTCATTCATAATGTGAATATACCCCTTCAAACTAAGTCTGATCTTCTCAAAGCACTGATCTTGTACCTCCAGTGCGGCGGCGCTAAAGACACGCAGTCGGTTCTGGGATCAGGTTTGCAAAGAGTTCTAGCAGAAATATTCTCACAATGGTTGTCCGTATGTCAACGCCCGATTAGCGCTAGGACAATGTATCGACGCACCCTACTGCCACGAGAGAGTGATTCGAGAAAGAAGAAAAAAATAAAAGGAAGGAGAGATGATGGAACGCATGATGTATATGGGAAACGTGCGGCACCTACAGGGGGCGCAGCAGTGCACTGCACCTTAAAGGGACCCTGAAACGGTTTTGACGATTTTGTACAAACACATTGAGCCAGTAGACCAAGTCCTAAGGCTCATTTACAGATTAATTTAAGCTCTCTGCGTACACTGTGTAATTGATTACAACGCTATAAAGCTGCGAATCGCTGCAGATCACTGCGGCTCAGCCCAACGCGTTTTCAACCGCCCCTCCCCAGTATGACACGCAGTCTGCGCACGATCTGATTGGCTGCGGTGTGCGCGCACGAAAAATTGGCTGGTAGGGTGGCGGCACCTGTCGGAGCAAATATCAACTCCTCCGCGATGTCTCTGTTGCCAGACGGCGTGCGTGCTGCCGGGCGCACTGGGGCTATGGTCTCCGAGATGCACGCAACCTGTCGGCGTGCAGTCTCAGAGGTCATCACTGGGCGAAGCTCAAATCATCGAGTGTGCTCACATGAGCTCTGCGATCGCCAGCGATGCCAGCGTGTATCATGAGTTGAGGAGGCAAGGCAGGGGTAAGAAGGAGGGTATGATATAATTGGCCGTAGCCGCCTTGGTACACGGCGTGCAGCGAAATTTGTGGTGCCAATGGTTCGATGATGCTCTAGCCTAAACGCTGACAAAGCTTCAAATAACCGTTTCAGGGTCCCTTTAAAAGGGGTACTGACACAAAAACTTTGGTCTCGCGTTTTTTTGCTGCAATGTGTTGCTAGGGGCCTGTTAGTGATAACACGGCACCTCGTTTGCTGCAGCGCGCGACAGATATTTAATTACAGGCTCCTCATTACCGACCAGTTTCAGTTTCGGTTTCAGAGAGCTCGAAAAACGACAAGCCGCCGGGTGCAACTATCACCACCTAGCGTGCGCAGCTCTCGATCACGTCAGCACACAGAACTGTGACGCACTTCCGCACGGTCTGCATCAAGAAGTCCTTTCGAATAGGAAACGGGACAGCAGTGTCGCCAAACACAAAACTTTCAACGCGTGCGCCGCGGCCACGGACTCGCGACCAGCCGCCGAGAAGTATAGACTGCTGGAACAAACGCGGCAAAAGAAAATGGCCGCTATGACGTCATCATAACTTGTTGCAGCGTGGTCACGTGAGGGGAAGTAGGGAGGTCACCGAGGGTCACCTCTGATGGTGTTACCGCGAGGGAGCTACCGCGAGGGGAGTCGATCGCTCACGCAAACTTCAAAATTAATTTAAAATACCTTCTAAACTATATTCGCTGTTGATATTTTGCAGATGATGTACACATGTTCACGGGAATCGAACCCGCAGGCTGTCTCGGCCGCGAAATTTTGTGTCAGTACCCCTTTAAGGTCCCTAGATAAAACTTGTTTTATCTAGGGACCTTACTGCACCTTTGCGCCGCCAGCGCCGCGAGTGGCGACTTGCGGCCACTTCAGTTTCAACTGGCGTGCTACGAATCGTCGTCTCTCCGTCAGCTACGCCCGTGTTGTATGCAAGTGCGTGTGCGCGAAGGTGGCAGGTTTGATAAAACGGGTAGGCTTCCAGAAAGTTAGCAGTGCATGATTCTTTTGGGGCACCAAACGAAGAGAAAGGACATAAATTTACGGAATCAATCATGTTTTCGGTGTAACGTAGCACAGACGCGCGACAGATTGCTTTGAAAGGGCGATTCGCGTGGCCGGCCGGCGTAAAGCTCGAAGCATAGACCGTCACCATCGATGTTTGTAAGCATTATTTCTTGCCATTTTGCCTGCTTATTGTTGAGTAAACGATGGCATTTGTGTCTGACATGTGTTCAACCCCTTGCTATGCGCGCAAGTAATACGTACGGTCGCCGTACTGCACGTGTTGCATTTAGTAATGCGTGGCATTTGCGCGAAGTTTTCTGTGCAGTAGTTCAACTCCATTTGTATAGGCGTTGCTCGGGCTGCATGTGTCCTTGAGTAAATTTGCCACGTGCCAGCTTTCGCACGCGATATCTCAGCTGTCACGTAGCGCAATAGAACGGCGTGGCCCGGCTTCGCTTGCACGCACAGGGCTGTTAAGGGCTATGGCAGTACCTGGGGAATAAATTTTGAAATTCTGGCCGTCTGCGCGCATTTTGCCTGGCATGCGGGACTTCTTCCTTAATGTTACTGTTTACGAACTGCGATACGGCGGAGAAACAGCAGCAGCGTACGCGGGAGAATTGCTGGATCTGTCGATTGCTTTCCCCCAACGAATTGTGACTCGAGATCACTAATATCAGTTAACTTGCGTGGAGAGTAAATTCACAGCGAACTAGCTACAGCATATGTTCTTCATAAACGTGCCCGCGGGATCACGTCGCTTCACGCGGCGTACACTAATAATAATAATAATAATATGTGAGGTTTTACGTCCCAGAACCATGATGCCGATTATGAGAGACGCCGTAGTGGAGGGCTCCGGAAATTTTGACCATCTGGTGTTCTTTAACGTGCACTGACATCGCACAGTACACGGGCCTCTGCCATTTCGCCTCCATCGAAATGCGACCGCCGCGGCCGGGATCGAACCCGCAACCTTCGGGTCAGCAGCCGAGCACCATAGCGACTGATCCACCATGGCGGACCGTACACTAATCCAGTGTTCCCGCCGGTTTCTGAAGCACAGTCACGGCGCAAAACTGAAAAACTTTGTTCCAGGTGCGTAGTTCTTATAGTTATTGGGACAGTTTACGACACAGCAATTCATACGCGACATTGCGAAGCACCGCTAACAACCTGACACGGCTGCGCTCATGGGTCGGCTGCTGCACGGAGCACGCCAATTCGTTTCGTTCACTCCCGCACCGTGGCGCCACCGGCTCAGTGCACGTTCCCCATAAGACGAATACTGGATCCGGGTTCCTCTCTCGTACTTGCCTCTGCATACGGTGCACCATATCTTGCGGCGTCACCGTGAAGTACGCTGCTATCGTGAGTCAGAACGTAAAGTATGCTGGCAACTGTGGCAGTCCGTTGCAGCGCCGTTGTGCGCGCGCTCTGGCTATGTGTGTGGTCTGTGTAATTTGTGTGGAACGCCGTTGGGCGAAGTTCCTTCTTGCTTGTTACGATATATTCAGATCGACGGCCTGATCCAATACACGTCCCACTGGTTCGATTTCACCCAGAAACTCAGAAATTTTCCTGAAGGTTGTGATGACAAGTGGCTTAAGATGGCATTCACATAGTCGTGACCGGGGTTGACGCGAGATTAATACGGTGAAATACTGGCGCCAATACCTGAAAATGAAAGAAGTACTTTAGCGACGCTACTTAAGTTCGTGCGTCCTCTGCGCATAGAGTCCATAGAAGGAGCTTGAGTGCACCGCTAGACACATCACTGTACTAGAAATCGGCAGCTGCACCCGAAGGGCGATTTAAGCTCAAGACGTATTTACAGCTGCTGGGTAACCACCCAGCCGTTGGAAATTCTTTTAGATGTGAAGCATCTTATGGCGAAGCTTAATCCGGTGGTGGTGGTGGTGGTGTGCGGCGTGACCACCCTTACTGCGCATGCGCAAACCCTTTCAAAATAAAAATAAAAACCTCCTCTTCCCCTCTAGGCATCCCTCCCCGCGGCAACCACCCTCACTGCGCATGCGCCTCCCCTCCTCTCCCCTCCTACGCTCCCCCCTCTCTCCTCTAGTCATCCCTGCCCCACGGCGTCCACACTCCCACTGCGCATGCGCGTCCCCCCCCTCTCTCTCCTCTCCTACGCTCCCCCCCCTCTCTCGCCTCGCGACGCCGACGCAGGCAGCGTCTGCTAGCGAGTTTCTTGGTTGAAAAAACCGACTGCTCGCGCTGCACAACCGTTCACTGGCCACCCCGTGTATATGGTGGTGGTGGTAAACATTTTTATTGCACTGGATCTTGACCTGCAAGGTGGTGCCGGTGGGAGATTTCTCCTGTGCGTTGTTGAACAATAAAAACTCGCAGCGTGCGCGTTAACTAAAAGCGGACTGCGGGTCTCTGTGTCCAGTCGGAATCTTCTGTCTCTCATTGCCCATTAGCAGCGATTGACATGTTCCAGTAGGAAACACCGCTCCATCACTGCGTGCTTTGCGCCTCCCCAGTTTTCTCTCCTGCGCAACGCTGCGATGAGCGCCAGCGTCAACGCCGCCGCCAGTGTAAGCGTTAGCGCCCGCTGCTTCGCATCTACACATGGTTCCCTTTAGCGGGAGATGGTGTAATTTTTGCTACATCCCGTCTTCCAACTTCTCCCACCTATCTGTTTGTTAACGTTCATTTGTCTTGTTGTCCCGGCCTCATCCCCGTCTCTTACTACGAGGCACAAGAAGAAACCATGAGGAACCATTAAACAGCCCTATTCATGGCTCTGCTATCCTTACCACCGCAAAAGTGATGACCAAATCGTTCCGCATCGCAGAAATGCCGCTTCGATCCCGTTCGCCCTGTCATCGTTCTAGCGCATTACAGCCTATAGAGCATTACAGAAGCACGACATACGTCTCTTCAAATGTTACAGACTGTCATGCCCCCCTCTCATATAATAACCATTTCAGGGTTTTCGCCGTACATGTACGGCAGCACCTAACATGACCCAAAGGGTTTTCGCCGCATATGTACGGCATTGCCTCTATGTTTAAAACACGCGCCTTTTTCGATCATTTCTCTTGCTTGACATGTGCTGTCACACTTCGGGAATACACGGAATTTTTTTTCATGCGCCGATGTTTCTCCGTTTTTTTTTCGCTTCGCAATGCGGCGATCCGGCAACCGCTGCGCACCCGAGCGTGTTCGCGGTTCGGCTGGTTTATAACGCGCGCCTTTTTCGATCATTTTTCTTGCTTGGCATGCGCTGTCATGCTTTCGAAAAGTGTGAAATTTTTTTAATGCGCCGATGTCCCTCCGTTGTTGCTTTTTTTATGCTTCGCAATGCACGGAAGGTTCTTTCTTTATTGCAACTGGTTGATTACTAGTAATTAATTCTACTTTGCCCTTTTGATGTCATTGGGATCAATTTCGAAATGTCCCACTCGTGGCGCTTATGGTGTCGTACATTTACCTTAATTTCTTGATTTATAGAGCACTGCTGTTGATAATATTGACGTTTTAGGCGTTCTCAAATATTGATCTTTCACTCTGACGTAAATTGTTATTAAATGCGAAGCATTTCTTTGCGTACTGTAAGCACTTTCGCGTTTCTATCTATCTATCTATCTATCTATCTATCTATCTATCTATCTATCTATCTATCTATCTATCTATCTATCTATCTATCTATCTATCTATCTATCTATCTATCTATCTATCTATCTATCTATCTATCTATCTATCTATCTATCTATCTATCTATCTATCTATCTATCTATCTATCCGCCTACGTCTGGGTGCTCTCGTTATGGCCCCCTTAACTTGGGGTAGACCAAAATTTGTATGGGAGGGTAAGAGGTATTGACGAATATGTCTGGCTGGTCATGACATGAATAACGTGAAAATCCCGTCGCGTACGTCGTCAAACTCATTTCTCCAGACACGTGTGGCTCATACCCGTATACCACGGGCCGCAGAGTGCGGGTATGCGCCACAGGTGTTTGACAGTTCATATCTACCCAGGAGCGGCGAGATCAGGAATTGGCAATTGTAATGCGAGAGCGTTAAGAGAAACTGACATCGGTGGCGTTGACGCCAGGAATACCGCATAACATCGATTCCCGTGGTACTTGGGATCTGCCTAATTTTTTACCTTTAGTGTCCCTTTAACACTCGTAATATTGCGTGGCAGAAGCGCGGAAGCACGCCAGGCGTCAAAACTTGTGAATTGCGCAACGAGTGGGTGTTTTAAAGGCCCACCCATTACAAAGCGCTCTGACATATGTTCGCGTGTTCCCTTATCTGAGCTTGGTCAGAAGACACTGCCGATCTGTATTCGAGGCTTCCGAGAACACGCGAGCCAAATATTATAGCGCAACACGCGGCCTGGAATTTACAAAAAATTCTCAAATCAGCTAAAATTCACTTTCCCTTCTCTCGACAAATGATGCTACATACTCAAAAAATCACTGCGTCACAGGCCAAGTATACGCCATTGGCTCATTTGAGCATGGCGCGCTCGGGGGTACTGGGGCCCCCCTCTGGAGGCCGCCACTTGTCCACGCGTGTGCGCGCGATCGCACTGAAAAGCCACGCGTTCGAAGAAAAAAAATCGGCAGATCCCACGTACTATGAGAATCGATGTCATGCGAAGCATGCGGAGGGAAAGTGACTGTGGGGTAATTTTTTTTTGTTGAGCGAAACGTTATGAAATGACGTTAAAGATATGTACAAATGTTATACGCACAGACATGTACGTTGAATGAACAGTCGCATATGTTCCATTTAACAAGTCTTTTACAGTTGCATAGCGATGCCAACAGCAACATGGGTATTACCAACACCAGAAGTGGTAAACTGAGGTGCAGCGCTTGTGCTTGCGAGGATGGTAGCCCTGGATAGTGCTACGTAGACTAACTTCAGTGGATGACGTTTAACTACAATTGTTGTTAATCCGACGTGAAACCTGTATCATAGGAGTACATATGTAATGTTTGTAAACTTAGATAGCCAGCACTGCAACCACCATTCACGCTTCACCAACGTTACGCCTTCATAGGATCTTTTTCCAAAGCAGTTCCGAGGCCTGGTGTGGCTATGTCGTAGAATACTTGATTGCCACGCCGAATGCTCGGGTTCAATTGCTGCTGGGACCATAACATTTATTCTTTGCATACGTCGGCTAAACTGCCGATTTCGGTTTTTCTTAACGCTCTCGAAATTAAATTACAAATGTCTGGTTTCCCCGTTCCTCGGTAGATATAAACTGTCAAACACCTGTGGCGCATGCCCGCATACCGCGGCCCGTGATATACGGGTATGTGCCACACGTGTCTGGAGGAAAGGGTTTGACATCGCACGCGACGGGATTTTCACATTATTCATGTCATGGCCAGACAGTCATAATCACCAAACCCTCTTACCCTCCCATACTAATTTTGGTCTACCCCAAGTCAAGGAGTTGATCACGAGAGCACCCAGACGTAGGCGGCTAGATAGATAGATAGATGGATAGATACGTAGATAGAAACGCTCAAAGTGTCTGCAGTACGCAAAGAAATGCTTCCCATTTAAAAGAGATAAAATGTTCAAGGTCACGAGGCGCTCGTGACGTACCTTCTTTCCCCGTGCCATCCCTCCCTGCTTAGCTTCCAGCGCTTTCGTCGGGACGAGAGAAGAGAGCAAGCAATTGCAGCGTGCGGCAAATCTTTGTAACTCCGCTCGTACTGGGAAGATTCTAAAAATTTTCCCGGCGGTCAGTTCGTGAGGCCATCAGCTTCTTTAGTGAATCCATTCCATGGCTACTTGGAAAAGGGCTGCAGGGTCCCTTTAAGTACGCGTAGTGGGTCCTTTGCCGATTCGCAAAAGTAACTAATATGGCGTAGTGGGCACCTAACAATTGTGCTTGTAGTAGGCAGTCTAGGATACTTTGAAATGGTCAATGTTACGCGCACAGCCGTTAGTTCCCTTACGGCACGTGCGGTTGAGAAATGCACCGAGAACCGAAGCCAGGCTATAGTTCTATTACATTATAGCCTGGCTAGCAATTGAGAAGGCGATGCGAATGGGAGCCCAATTACGCTGAACTGAGAGGGGGAGATGTTTAGTTTAGGAGTCTCAACTTTTCATACTTGCCCGTTTTCGCCGTACATTCGCATTTCATTTCTGGTCGCGCTCATTTATGGCATCTGGGACGCGATCGAATAGTAAACGGATGCAATGGCACTGGAGTTGGCGATCTTTGAAACCACAAGGCCACCGCTCGCTGGCGTTGAGCGCACACAGTTGCTCTGTATTGGGTTCCTCAGGGGCACATTTCAATGTGCAATCGAAACGGTGCGTGGTTTATTGAAAGCAGTGAACCAGAGCGGTGGGTGGTGAAGCGAAACCGTGGGCGACATTACCCCCCCCCCCCCCCAGGGGAGAACCCTGCTAGTATGACCGATAGCAGGATCGGGCTTCCAAATTGCATGACGTGCGGCTGGATAGAAGCCCCACAGTTGCAATGAGAGCGAACACCATACAGCGCATTTTGACAATCTAGAAAACTATTAAGGTAATTTATTCTAATTCACTCGTGAAAAAACGTAAGGTAAAATTTAAATGAAAAGTGTGCTGATGGGTTGTCCACGGCGCTGCACGGGGCCCGAAGGCGCGTCCGGCTTGTAGGCCTTCACGTAAACAACCATCAACGGCGTCGTGCCGACGCGTTTGGTCCTCAGGCGTGCACCAGGTCGTGGGCCGCGCGGAGGAGAGGCCACGCGGGCCCCAGCTCGCCGGCGAAGTCATCCATCGGGAGGTCCCAGACGGCCAGACCCGCCGTCCTGTGGACCATGGACTTCTTGGCGTGCAGGCTGCCCTGGTCCTCGACGCCGATCCACTGGTCCCCCAGGCGGGCCAGCGAACAGCGAGAGAACGCGTGCGTCTCCTGCCGCCAGGACGCGTTGCCGGAGAGCGCCTTCGCCACGTCGTAGTAGCTGGCCAGGCCGGACTGGTTGGTGCGGCCAAAGGGGTGGCCGGGACCCGCGGCGCTCATACCGGGTGCTACGCGTTTGAACCACGGCCTTCTGAGGGTGAACGTGACGGCCGACAGCGAGACGCTCATCACCGTCTTGACGAGGAAGTGCTCGGCGTCCATCGAGAGGTCGTCGAGCACCGATGACAGGCCGACCTGTCCGTGGTTCTGCGCCCTAAAAGCCGCGCGCATAGGAGTCTGGCACGTGGTCACCGGGAACGAGCGCGGGTCCACCGTTCGGTGCGTGTCGATCACGACGAACTCCAGGTGGCTGTACAGCGACCGGACGATGTAGCCGTCTCGTCGAGTGGCCATGGCCCACGGCAGAACCACGCTCAGGCGCAGCGATTCCCTCTCGAACACGGCGCGCATGGTGTTGATGAAGGTGTTGTAGCTGGAGCGGCTCTGGCGGGAAGGGTACTTCCAGTAGAGCAGCAGTCCAGCGACGCCCATGCGGCGCGACCAGGCCACGGCGTTGTGGAAGAAGGCGAGCCTTATCTTGCGGTCGCTCACCAGCCACTCGAAGTCGGCGCTGTCTGAGGGCTCGCCGCCGACGCAAGCCCACGCCGCCGATGCACCGGCGAGGGAGACCAAGCCCTGGAGCACTTCAGCATCGTGAGTCGGTCGCCTGAAGCTGAGCCCGCTCGCCTGAGGCACCACGCTGACGGAGACGAATACGAGCGCGTCGCAGAGGGTGGCTGTCACGTTGTCGACGTCGAACCGGTGCGGAGACCCCGAAGATACGCTTTGGTTGACGAAGCAGAAGACGGCGCCGCGGCTCGTTTGATCGGCGTGCGACAGCCGCTGCATGTCGACTTCGGCGGCGTGGGACCCGAGCACCAAGCTACTGCCTCCGGCCGACGAGGCGCCAGAGCCCGGCGTCTCGTCGACGTCCTTGAGGGGCGTCCAGAAGTGCTCGACCACGGCGTAGACGATGGCTCCGCAGGCGCAAGTCACCGTGAGCACTCCTACGAACAGGAGGACGACGAGACAGAAGTTCTGGTTGCGCAACCGGTAGCGCAGTGTGGACTCCTCTTCGGCGACCCTCCGCAGCGCGTTGCGCTGTTCGTGAGAGATGGCGGCACCGGCGCCGTAATCTTGCATGCTCGATTTGCAGGAAGACGATCCAGGGTCAACGGCGGCAGCTGGGTGGCGAAGCTCGAGGCTGGAGCTCGAGTGCTAACCCTTGAGAGAGCGGAGGCGATGGCTGGGCCTTGTCTGGTGACTGAGACGCGGAGGAATTAATCGAGCGACTGCCTGAAGCAACGATCTGGGCATCAAATGGCGATCGTGTTCCGGGCAACGCGCTGCACCGCCTCCTCGTGGCTCGCGACACGAGGAGGTTGGTTGCAATCTGGAGGGATGGCTGCATCCACTACAGGAAATTGGCTTTTTGTCGGGAGGCAGTAGAAGGGAAGAAAAAAAAAATAAAACAGAAACTTTGTCAAACTATTTGGCCAGTGGTCTTGTTTCCCTTATTGAAAGGTCTTAATAAAATAATTCATTTTCTTTCAGTTCGTTCGTTAC
>JALIZH010019011.1:0-18719 GCA_030522465.1 Rhipicephalus appendiculatus | reverse complement strand
TCAACACCCTACTTCATTAGTATATTGTCACGTGGTCGTGACGTTGACCCAAGCAGCAGTCGGTAATGTTCAAGATGAAACTGTTTATTAGGCCGAACTTGTGGCCGGTAAACGGAAAGTCAGATTACAGCAATAAGCACTGGCACTGATAGCGGCGAACGGAGCGTCGGCCGTCGATGAACTGTACATCGTTGGAGCGCGCCGGCTTTTATAACGCACGCGTCGAACATTCTAGCCTTATCACTAGTCGTCGCGGAAGCGCTGGAATAATCTGGAGTGTTAGCGTCTTGCGTGCAATCTTAACAGAACGATCTACTACAAGCGAGAAGCTTGAACAATAAGGCGCGGTCTGCGCCGAGTACTGCTGATAGTCTTTGTGGGCGGAAATCGAATACAGTGAAAGAAACGCGCGTGGCAATGCCCCCTTTCTGAAAAGGCATCGTCCCGATGCTTAGAACAGAACACATGGTAAAAATACATGCAACAATAAATAACCACAATACTAAATCAAGAAAGTTCAATAAACAATACGCACAAGCAAGAAAGTCCAATGAAAGAAAAAAGAAGTACAGTCCTCAGGTTCACTACCGCGAGTAAAACGGCTTGAGGCGCACGACATGGACGACTTCAGGTCGCGCACGGCGCCGTTGAGAGTTCGAAATGCCGTCGGGGACAACCTCGTAATCGAGTGTGCCGAGACGTCGAAGCACCCTATACGGTCCGAAGTATCGTCGCAGAAGTTTTTCACTGAGTCCACGTCGTCGTATCGGCGTCCACACCCAAACGCGGTCGCCGGGCTGGTATTCCACGAACCGTCGTCGAAGATTGTAGCGGCGGCTGTCAGTCGTCTGCTGATTTTTGATCCGCAGGCGGGCGAGCTATCGTGCTTCTTCGGCGCGCTGTAGGTAGGCGGTTACGTCGATGTTTTCCTCGTCGGTCACGTTTGGTAACATGGCGTCGAGCGTCGTTGCCGGGCTCCGTCCGTAGACCAACGTGTATGGCGTCATCTGCGTCGTTTCTTGCACGGCCGTGTTGTATGCGAAGGTCACGTACGGAAGGATGGCGTCCCACGTCTTGTGTTCGACGTCGACGTACATGGCCAGCATGTCGGCGATGGTCTTATTTAGACGCTCGGTCAGGCCGTTGGTCTGTGGGTGGTAGGCGGTGGTCCGGCGGTGACTTGTTTGGCTGTACCTCAGGATCGCCTGAGTTAGGTCAGCCGTAAACGCCGTACCTCTGTCGGTAATGAGGACCTCTGGGGGCGCCATGACGCAGTACGATGTTCTCGACGAAGAACTTTGCTACCTCGGCGGCACTGCCCTTGGGGGAGGGGCCCTTGTCTCGGCGTAGCGGGTGAGGTAGTCAGTAGCTACGACGATCCATTTGTTTCCGGAATTCGACGTCGGGAACAGCCCCGGTAAGTCCATGCCGATTTGCTGGAACGGCCGGCGAGGTGGCTCGATGGGCTGCAGAAGTCCGGCTGGCCTAGTCGGTGGTGTCTTCCGTCGCTGACAATCTCGGCAAGTCCTCACGTAGTGGGTGACGTCGGCAGTGAGGCGAGGCCAGTAGTACTTTTCTTGTATCCTTGCCAGCGTACGGGAAAATCCAAGGTGTCCAGCCGTCGGGTCGTCATGCAAAGCATGCAGAACTTCTGGACGTAATGCCGAAGGTACTACGAGGAGGGAGTCGGCCCGAAGTGGCGAGAAGTTTTTCTTTAGAAGAACGCCGTTGCGCATGAAAAACGACTCCAGTCCTCGTCTGAATACCTTTGGAGCCACAGTGGCTTTGCCCTCGAGTTATTCCATAAGGCCCTTGAGTTCCGGATCGGCGCGCTCTCGCTCGGCGAAGTCGTCGGCACTTATGGTTCCCAGGAAGCCGTCATCATCCTGGTCGTCCAGCGGCGGTGGGTCGACGGGGGGCACGAGACAGGCAGTCGGCGTCAGAGTGTTTTCTTCCGGACTTGTAAACGACGGTAATGTCGAATTCTTGAAGTCTCAGGCTCCACCGTGCGAGGCGACCAGAAGGGTCTTTAAAGTTAGCTAGCCAACACAAGGCGTGGTGGTCACTCACAACTTTGAAGGGCCTGCCGTAAAGGTAGGGGCGAAACTTTGATGTAGCCCAGATGATGGCAAGGCACTCCTTTTCTGTTGTGGAGAAGTTGGCCTCTGCCTTTGATAGCGACCGGCTAGCGTAACTGATAACCCTTTTCCAGTCCGTCCGTCCTCTGCACAAGGACGGCGCCGAGTCCTACGCTGCTCGCGTCGGTGTGTACTTCTGTTTGGGCGTATTCGTCGAAATGCGCAAGTAACGGAGACGTTTGCAGGCGTCGTTTTAGTTCCTGAAATGCTTCCTCCTGCGGCGTTTCCCACTTGAATTCCACGTCGTTTTTCGTGAGCTAAGTTAGTGGCTCGGCGATGCGCGAAAATCCCTTGACGAAGCGTCGATAATAGGCGCACAAGCCGAGAAATCGGCGTACGGCTTTCTTGTCGGTGGGCGGCGGGAAGGCAGCGATGGCAGCTGTTTTCCGTGGGTCGGGGCGAACTCCAGACTTGCTGATGACGTGACCCAAGAACAGAAGTTCCTCGTATGCGATGCGGCACTTTTCTGGCTTCAGGGGTGAGTCCGGAGGCCTTGATTGCTTGAAGTACAGCCTGAAGGCGCCGGAGATGTTCGTCGAAGTTTGATGAAAATACAACGACGTCGTCCAAGTACACAAGGCAGGTCTGCCACTTCAAGCCGGCGAGTACAGTGTCCATAACACGTTGGAACGTCGCAGGTGCCGAGCAAAGACCGAAGGGCATGACCTTGAACTCGAAGAGGCCGTCTGGTGTGATAAAGGCAGTCTTCTCTCGGTCTCTCTCGTCGACCTCTATTTGCAAATAGCCGGTCTTGAGGTCCATCGACGAAAAGTACTGCGCGCTGTGGAGTCGATCCAGGGCGTCGTCTATACGTGGGAGAGGATACACGTCCTTCTTCGTGATCTTGTTCAGACGGCGATAATCGACGCAGAAACGCAGGGTTCCGTCCTTCTTCTTCACTAACACCACGGGTGACGCCCAAGGACTCTTGGCAGGCTGGATGATGTCGTCGCGTAGCATTTCGTCGACTTGTTGCTTTACGGCATCGCGTTCTCGCGTTGAAACTCGGTACGGCCTCTGGCGGAGTGGTCTCGCATTTTCCTCTATTATGATGCGGTGTTTCGCGATTGGGGTCAGTCGAATTCTTGACGACGACGAGAAGCAGTCCTTGAATTGCAAGAGCAGACTTTTGAGCTGGTCTTGCTTGTGCTTCGGGAGACTCGTGTTGACGTCGAAATCTATTCCGGGACCTCGATTCGTCGAAGGAGGTTCGGTAGCATCGGATAGGGCGAAAGCATTGCTGGCGTTCACGAACTTCTCGATGTAGGCGACCGTCGTACCAATGTTAAGGTGCCTATATTCGTGGCTGAAGTTTGTCAGCAGTACCTTTGCTTTACCGTCACGCAGCTCGGCTATACCTCTTGCGACGCAAATTTGACGGTTCAGGAGTAGGTGCTGATCGCCCTTGATGACGCCTTCAAGGTTCGCAGGGTTTTCGGTGCCGACGGAAATAATGACACTGGAGAGCGGCGGAACGGTCACTTGCTCTTCTATCACATTCAATGCATGATTTGCTGGCGTCGCGACGGGCGGCAGCGCTTTGTCTGAGGTTAGTGTTATCGACTCAGACCTTAGGTCGATGACGGCGCCGTGGTCACTTAGGAAGTCCATTCCAAGTATCACATCCCTGGAGCAGTTTTGTAGGATTACAAAGCTCGCAGGATAAGTCCGGTTATTGACGGTGACTCTTGCCGTGCAGACTCCAATCGGCGTTATCAGGTGGCCTCCAGCTGTCCGAATTTCGGGTCCACTCCAAGCGGTCTTTACTTTCTTCAGCTTGGCGGCGAATGGCCCACTGACGACGGAAAAGTCGGCACCAGTGATGACGAGAGCGGTGACGTTGTGACCGTCGATGAGAACGTCGAGGTCGCTAGTCCGTCGCCTTGCGTTGCGGTTAGCTCGCGGCGTCGGATCACGGCTGCGTCGATTTGTTGCGCTGCTTCCATCATGTTGAGTCGTCAGGTCTAGCTCGGTCCGCGAGGTTTCGTCGGCAGTGCTCTGTCTGCTTCGCGTCGTGTTCAGCAGGTTTCGTCGCGTCGTCGTCGTCGGCGTCGGCGGAGGATCTTCGGTAGTTCGACGTACAGCAACCGCACCTCCATCGGTTGCTGCCCTTAGTTTTCCGGGTAAGGGCTAGGTGACCGGCCCCGGTTAGGGCCAGTGTACTGCCGGCGGTGCGGTGACATATAGCGGCCGGGTGACGGTGAGCGGGAAGGTCGTCGGGGCGTCCACAGAGCTCCTGCGAGGTAGTCGGCGATGTCTTGCGGTCGTTCACCCCGCTGTGGACGAGGCGCGTCGACAGCGAAACCGCGTAGGCCCATCTGTCGGTACTGGCAGCGGCGGTATGTGTGACCAGCTTCTCCGCAATGGTAGCAGAGTGGGGCGGTGGTCGGGGGCGCGCCAAACGTCGGTCTTCCTCGGCGTGTATCGCTGGCCGGCTGGCTGGCTGTATGACGTCGATGGTGGCGGCGGAGGTGTCTGGCGGCGGAACTGCGGCGGAGTGGCGTCTTGACGTGGGCGCGGCGGAGGAGCGGGGACGGCGGGCCGCAGCAGCGTAGCTGATAGCCTGTGGCTGCGGCTGTACTGGCTGAGCAACGCCAAGTGACTGCTGGATCTCCTCGCGTACTACCTCAGCAATCGACGTCACCTCTGGCTGTGGAAAAGAGAGCTTCCGGAGCTCATCTCGCACGATGGCGCGGATGGTTTCGCGCAGATCTTCAGAGCCGAGGGCTTGAACAGCTGCGCTGTCTGGAGTCAGGCGACGATTGTACTGTCGGGTGCGCATTTCTAGCGTCTTCTCAATCGTCGTCGCTTCCGAGACGAATTCTTCGACGCTGTTTGGTGGATTCCGCATCAGTCCTGCAAATAGCTCCTGTTTCACTCCTCGCATGAGGAAGCGAACTTTCTTTTCTTCGGGCATGGCTGGATCTGCGTGGCGGAAGAGTTTGGTCATTTCTTCCGTGAATAATGTGACGTTCTCGTTCGGAAACTGGATGCGGGTTTCGAGCGTAGCCTCGGCCCTCTCCTTGCGGACGACGCTCGTGAATGTGGCCAGGAACTTGTACGAAAAACGTCCCATGTTGTCAGGATGCGCTCTTGGTTTTCAAACCATGTCCTAGCCGCGTCTTCCAAGGCGAAGTACATATGCCGTAGCTTGTCTTCATTACTCCAGTTGTTAAAAGCGGCGACACGGTCGTATTTTTGAAGCCAGGTCTCCGGGTCCTCGTGTGATGAACCGCGGAAAGTTGGCGGCTCCTTCGGCTGCCGGAGCAGGATGGGCGCAGGCTGCACAGGGGCTGTCATCGTCGCTGCGGTTGAGGTCGTAGTCTTGGTTTGCCTGGTGTTTTCCGGCAGGAGTCCGTGCTCTGGCTGCAAGCCTTTCAGCCTGCGGCTAGCTCGTTGCTGCACGGGGGCTTCGGTGTCTTCTCCGCGCTGTGGGCTGGGTTCGCGGCTTGACGGGGGCGTCCGGAACATGAAGGAACAGCACCTCCACCAGATGTCACGTGGTCGTGACGTTGACCCAAGCAGCAGTCGGTAATGTTCAAGATGAAACTGTTTATTAGGCCGAACTTGTGGCCGGTAAACGGAAAGTCAGATTACAGCAATAAGCACTGGCACTGATAGCGGCGAACGGAGCGTCGGCCGTCGATGAACTGTACATCGTTGGAGCGCGCCGGCTTTTATAACGCACGCGTCGAACATCCCTAGCCTTATCACTAGTCGTCGCGGAAGCGCTGGAATAATCTGGAGTGTTAGCGTCTTGCGTGCAATCTTAACAGAACGATCTACTACAAGCGAGAAGCTTCTGGAACAATAAGGCGCGGTCTGCGCCGAGTACTGCTGATAGTCTTTGTGGGCGGAAATCGAATACAGTGAAAGAAACGCGCGTGGCAATATGCTCACTCAGCTAAGAGATGTATACGAGTGTGATGTGCGCCTAGAGCATTCATGGAGGGTCCGAGTGATGTGTCAGATGGAAAAGACGACGACGACTGCGGAGCTCGTGCGGAGATGCGTGAGCGCGGCGAGTGTCGAAGAAGAGAGGAAGAAAAAGAGGAGTCGCGTGCGTGAAAGGAAAAGAACGGGCAGACGGTGTTGGGCGTTCGACGCAGTCGGGTGACCGGGCCCGAGTGTCGGCGCTCTTGGACGCGGTCCACGAGTTGAAGCTACGGGCTTCACGTGGCCGCTGATGTGCCCCGCCTCCAACGCTTCGCTTCTGCAAGTCTCAAGCTCCTTCGGCAGTCTTCAGGAGCCAGTTTCCACATCTACGAACCTCTGGTTTCACCGCTCAGGGCCTCGCCACGTCACCGTGCCTCATCAGGACGGCTCGCTCAAGCCGATGGACAGCCAAGTTGGTGAGCCTGTGTGAGCAATGAGTTTGTGACTGTTTTATGAGGGACGCTTATTAGGTGGACGTTGCTTTGTCTGTGTTTGTACAGTTTGTTTTAGTGTGCGTGTTTCCTGTGTGCATAAAGTGTCTTTCGAAACCTGCAAGCAGCCTCGTCAGTTTGTTGGGAACCGCTTGTGTTCCAAACACAAATCTTCTAAGAAACGAACCGTATCTCATCACAATGGCGTCCGCGACAGGACGAGGCTGATTGTAGAGTTCTTTTGATATCAGGAAACATGGATATGAAAGAGTTGCTTAGAGCCAGCGAAAAGCTAGGCCTAACAGTAGATGTACTCAAGAAGTCGATGGAGGAGGAACAAGCGCGTGAGAGAGAGGAGCGGGACGCCGAACGCGAGGCAGAGCGCGAGCAGGCCGAGCTCGATGAGCGTGCAAGAAAACAGCAGTTGGAGTTGGCGCTGGAGAAAGGCAAGGGCGAGGCGCGTGCACGAAAAGAACAGTTAGAAATGGCTCGCGAGAAGGCGGCGTTGGAGGAGAAAATTTCGTTCCTTCGCTCGCGTGTACTGGAAGCTGAGGCCCGTTTGTGTAGACGCGAAGGCGTGGTAGTCGTAACTGATCGTACCACGTCATCGCCATTACGCCCTCGGCACATGAAGCCTGCGTTCGAAGAGGAACCAGGTGACCTGAGTGCTGCCTCTAGCTTAATCCAGAAGGTGCCAACAGGGCTGCTCTCGCCTGAAGATAACGTATCCAGACCGAGTATGCTTCCACTAGGCACCAAAAAGGCTAGGAGAGGTTTGGTTGAATCCAAGGAGGCAGAGGGCAGCCTCAAGAGAAAGGCAAAAGAAACGTTCTTAGAAGATGTTTTACGCGTCATTGCCTCTGAGAGTGGAAGCACAATTATTACAGATGCCAGAGTGCCTCCCAGCAGTTCTAGTCTAGGAGACTCACTCTTGCGCCCAGGTAATAATAGTGAATGTCACAGAAAGTACACCCGCTTGGTTAATTCAGATTCGTTGGGCGTACCCCATGCTGCAAAAGCACATGACTTAGGCATGGTCAAGGAGCGTAGCAATAACCCACCTCAAATGAGGGTGACGTTGACAAGTAGGGAAGGGGGGTGAAAATAAAGAAAGTAGCGTTCGGTATCTGGAGGAGAAGGCGACTACTAAAGGGCTCAATGTGCAGTCGAGAGAGCGTTCTAGTGAAGGGGAGCAAGACCGACGCAGGAATAATGAACTGCGGAACAGTAGCACGATGGTTGCACAGAATCACTTCAGCAACAACGCAGCTGTTGCGTCTACTGTTACAGCATACGAAGCAATAGCTATTTCCCTAAGAAGGTGATTGCTTCCTCACCTTACGTGACGAGTCCGAGTCGTGGTCCGAATATTGGCGTGTCGCGAGAGTTCATTCTGGCGCGTTCGCATCGGTGCGAACGGTTCGAACGCTTTGGCGCCAAGCGTAATAACTTGCACGTAAAGGATGAGTTCGCTATCAAGAAATCAAAGGCGTTTGAACTGGTCATTTTTCCGCATCTCTTCATTCCGAGGCCCAGACGAGCGTCTTTGATGCTTTTGGCCTCAAAGCAGGTGAAACGTGCCAGCCGTCTCGTGTGGGACGCGATAACTTCAGCGTCATGGTCAACTAACTGATCTGTCATTGTTATTTGAACTAGCAACGGAAATACTTTATTTCATGGTGATGGTTTGCGAAGTTGCGTAACTTCATTTGTGTTACTGTGTTGAGCAAACTTTCTTTCATGGTGACGTTTTGAAAGGTTACATACTAACATCTGAGGCGTTGTGTTGGCCGAACTTTTCTGGACGTACTTAAATTATGCAGTGCAAACGAGGGTGCTCACGTTACCACATAAAAATATTGAGACATCCAACGTATGGCTACTTTATGTTCAATGGTGTTCTAAGGAGTGAAGTTATGTGGTTTTTGTGAACTCTTTCGATGAACTTGGATTTTGTAGTGATTGTCTGGTTGGCATATGGAGGGCAGTGTATATCAGTGTTACGCGCACATATATCGCCTTTTGTTCTTGTTCCCTGCCGAACAAAAGACTTGAATGGGGGGCCTATGTGATGTGCGCCTAGAACATTCATGGAGGGTCCGGAGTGATGTGTCAGATGGAAAAGACGACGACGACTGCGGAGCTTGTGCGGAGATGCGTGAGCGCGGCGAGTGTCGAAGAAGAGAGGAAGAAAAAGAGGAGTCGCGTGCGTGAAAGGAAAAGAACGGGCAGACGGTGCTGGGCGTTCGACGCAGTTGGGTGACCGGGGCCCAAGTGTCGGCGCTCTTGGACGCGGTCCACGAGTTGAAGCTACGGGCTTCACGTCGCCGCTGATGTGCCCCGCCTCCAACGCTTCGCTTCTGCAAGGCTCAAGCTCCTTCGGCAGTCTTCAGGAGCCAGTTTCCACATCTACGAACCTCTGGTTTCACCGCTCAGGGCCTCGCCACGTCACCGTGCCTCATCAGGACGCCTCGCTCAAGCCGATGGACAGCCAAGTTGGTGAGCCTGTGTGAGCAATGAGTTTGTGACTGTTTTATGAGGGACGCTTATTAGGTGGACGTTGCTTTGTCTGTGTTTGTACAGTTTGTTTTAGTGTGCGTGTTTCCTGTGTGCATAAAGTGTCTTTCGAAACCTGCAAGCAGCCTCGTCAGTTTGTTGGGAACCACTTGTGTTCCAAACACAAATCTTCTAAGAAACGAACCGTATCTCATCACAACGAGCAAATGGAAGGCCAGCCAGAATGGTATATTGCATTGGTGAGGAGTTTGTCCTTACCACCGTTCTAGTGTATAATGGGAAACGGCAGTTCTTTGATGTATTCGCTGTAGAGATGAATGCGAATTCTTGTGTTCGTCGTTGGGTCGCGAAACGAGAAAAAATGAACATATTAGTTCTCGGCCTGTATTTAATTGCTTCAAAGTGCCTTCCCTATGTTGAATAAATACCATGAAAGAAAAAAAAGATAACCGAGCGGTTGCGACGCTCACCTTCTGATCATGCGTAAGCGGTGTCGAATCTCGCCTCACCGAAAACACTTTGTAGCCAAGAATTATCTCTTTCTCTATATCCCTTCCTTTCGCTCTCTTTGTACTCGTTCTCTCGCCCCATCAGAGTTATTGGATCCCGCGCCGGACAAATCAGCGCCCGTGTTCTGGGAGAGAAGAAGAAGAGGATGGCGATGACGAAGAGGGTGCGTGCCGGTTCATGATGATGATAATTTTCTTTCTACGACACATGGAAACCTCGAGCATAACACCTCTGCTGCAAAAAATCGACTGTTCCTCCCGCACGTGGTCAGTCTCGGCGTCTTTCGCTTTCCTGCGCTGCCGGCGGGCGCCTTGAAGTAAAAATCAGGACGCATCGCAGTCACGTGATGGTCGAGCGCTACATTTTCGTGCCCCACACGGTTGCCCATCAGCTCTGTTCTGCATGATGTGCTGCGTGCGTGCACCTGTTGAATGCCATGGAACCTTCCCAGAAGGAACGCCGTTCCCTCTACTGTTCCTGCCTAAATGTAACGAGTTACCGTTACAGTTCCACCGATCCTGAATGGAACGCAGGCGTTCCTCCGTTCCTCCCAAAAGGAACTAGTTCCTGAACGTCGTTCCTTGGAACGCCGTTCCGTACAACACTGCCGTCGTCTTTGGGTGATGTCACGGATTGAAGGGATCTGTGGCCATCATCCATGGACGATTCGGCAGCAGGTCGTATTTTCTCGAAGCCTGGCTACTCGAGCGCACCGATATCGGAGGCGTTTCCGGCGACCACACTGGTCGAAAAGACGCACAGGAAACATGCAGCGTGGCCGAGGGTTAGGATATCCCGCGGAAGGCAAATCAGATAATATTTAACAATATCTGGGGTTTAACGTTCCAAAAAAGCCAAAGCAGAGACGAGGAGGAAGATGAAGTAAATGAGACGCTGGCACTCGTACGGAGGGCATTTAAAATACAAAGGAAAATATTACTTGAAGAACCCCTACGAAAGTTGGCCTTGAATTTGTCACTTCCGGTGATTCTTTCATTTAGTGCAACCAGCTTTGGTTTTAGACACAGGAGCGTTTTCAACGCTGTATCCAATTATCTGCGAGACTCTAGAAGAATGGATTGTTAAGTGTAGATTATTTCAATTGTCTTGGTTACAGCTGTATATAATTTTTTTGTGGTTGTTGTTGCTTTTCTATGGTTTTTTTTTCTTCTCTTTCTTTTTTTCCAATTTTTTTTTAATCTTGCCAGTTTATAATATTAATCTGTTATGCAATTCATTCTCAACCCTTTCCCCCAGTAAGTGAATTAGTTTCTTCAGCAAGACACCGTCCGATGCATGGCCTATCCCCTGAGGTGGCTTGCGCCAAAACAATGAGGAACCAACCAACCAACTTCTCTCCGATTGTCCGTCAGATATTGCGGAAGCCCTCAATAATAGTATAATTGCGGACTAACGTGATCTCTTCCTTGAGGTCGCCCATGCGAAATTTCACAGAAACATACTCGCCTCAAACAGACCATCGGAACAGGCATCTGGGGGAAGTAGAGCGACAAGAGTTTTTGCCTCCCCGGTTAAAATGAGCCGCAGTTGCACCAGCGTAATCCACATATTTCACCTCCTCGTTGCCTAACTCGGCTCTACGCGCACATCTTCAATCGTGTGTACAGCCGCAACTGGCATAATGATGATGATAATAATAATAATAATAATAATATGGTGTTTTACGTCCCAAAAACAACGATATGATTATGAGGAACACCGTAGTGAAGGGCTCAGGAAACTTCGACCACCTGGGGTTCTTTAACGTGCACCTAAGTCTCAGTACTCGGGCCTCATGCATTTTCGATTCCATCGAAAAAGCGGCGGCCGTGGCCAGGATTCGATCCCGCGACCCTCGGGCCAGCTGTCGAGCGCCGCAACCGCTAGACTACCGTGGAGCCCGAACTATAAGCGTTCGGGCTCCACGGTCAGGCATTAGAACATATAGCCTTTTGCGACTGTCCTCCTTTTGCGACTGTCTTCCTTTCGCGTCACAGCAGAAGACAGGGGCCTCCAAGCTCGCTGACGTGTGAGAGCAAGCGTTAGTTGAAAGCAGCATTTCTCCAGGGTCTGTACGGCCATTTTCATAATCCGCGAGTGCCCTTACTTGAGCTGCATATTCGCTCAACTAAAGGTGGCACCTGTTGTGCTTCGTGTGGAGACGAGGTCCTAGTTGCAAGTGCTAGGGTTAATCTATTACACGTGTTCATGTCAAGAAAGCAGCTGAGTGTACTATCGTGAGCAATATGAGCTCGAACACGCGAGCGCGTGGCAGAGAGCCTCAAAACACAGATAACGTGATACGTGGATGGCGCTGCCGAAATCAGAGGGGAAAGGAGGAGCGCTGTTCCGCTGATTGTTGGCACTCCCGCTTCACTGGCGTTGCTGCGAAACGGCAACTCATTGCGTGCCATCGGCCGCTAGCAATGATAACACGAAGGGGGAAAAAATGCACGAAAAACAAAATAATTTAAAGATGCGTACCAAAATGCTCAGCCCCTACCTCTTAGGTATAATACAAGCATTGCCTGTGCATCACGCCGGGCAACGTCACGGCCGATATCTCAGCAGCTACATTGCCTGATGGTTCATTGGGGTGTGGTTGGGCGCCTTGATGTGAGTTCATATCACCGCTGGCACCCATTGACACGCTATAAGCTGCCGTTTTGAAGAAAAGATATCGAGGCGGGAGTGTCAACAACTAGCAGAAGCGCGCCGCCCTTTTCCACTTTGTTTCCGACAGCGGCCGCTGCGAATCAGCCTAATGTAGGGTTCGAGGCTATTCGCCACGCGCTCGCGTGTTCCAGCTCATATTGCTCACGATAGTACATTTTCCGCGTCATAGCGCAAGAAAACTGCGCTTGAACACGCTGTTTGCCGAAGTGACTAACACGTATAAATTGGGCTAACTGCATCGCAGGACTGCTAGCTTTAAAATCATGATATATATATATATATATATATATATATATATATATATACGTAGATTATGAAGAGTCTGGCTTCGGTTGCCGTAGAACAAAAATAGAAAAATATATGTACGCTTCTAAAAAACTGTTTATTGGTGACGTTTCGATCGGAGACCGATCTTCATCAAGACCATGACCATGAAGATCGGTCTCCGATCGAAACGTCACCAATAAACAGTTTTTTAGAAGCGTACATATATTTTTCATATATATATATATATATATATATATATATATATATATATATATATATATATATATATATATATATATATATATATATATATATATCAGGCGGACAGCTGAGCTGGTTGGTATATAGAATAATCAAAATTGATTATTAGCATCCTTCTCCCCTTTACGCTAGGGTATAAGATATAACGGCAATAGGCACCCAGTCAGGAAATAAACAACGCAATTACAATTTGGAACTTCTTGGACCACTGTGTAGTGCCGTTGAAGAAGAAAAATAAAATAAAATCTGCCCAAAACCCTGATATGATTATGAGGGACGCCGAAGGGCTCCGGAAATTTTGACCATCTGGTGTTCTTCATCGTGCACTGACATCGTGGGCCTCGAGCATTTCGCTTCCATCGAAATGCGACCGCCGCGGACGGGTTGGAACCCGCGAACTTCGGGTCAGCAGCCGAGCGCTGTAACAGCTGATCCACCATGGCGGACCTGAGAGTTAAATAAAAATAACCAAAAAGTTGCCATAGACACAGCAGGCGAAGAAATTCGCTAGTTTATCATAGGCAAGGAGGGCTGAGTTCATGCGATGAAAGACGATGAAACACAGCGGAGCCGAAAACGAACGCAAACAAAATATGCAATTAGACGATGCGCTCACACGTCTGAAATATACAGAAAACAACAAACTTCACTGTTGAGCACTGACACACCACCTTTCTGTTTTCATTCAGTGAACCATAGCGCTGAAAACACATGGACAAAGGAAGAGGTCCTGCGAAGAGGAGCCAGCTTTCGGAACGAATATGAATTTTCAACAGTCCATCCTTTTTAAACATAAGAATCGCTTGTGTCATTGAAGAGCGACTTGATTTTAAAGATAAGTTACACAAAGGCTCTTGGCTAAGTAGCGATATACTGATAACTCACCTGAAGAGGCGGATTGGTGGGTTCGGGAACGGTGTCCTCAACATTGTAATTTTACTCATGACCATTTTTCTTCGGAGGATGACTCTTGGCACATTAATAAAGTTGGCGTGAAGCAGGTGATATCTTAAGAGTTTCCGTCGCTGGCTTCGAGTACTGCTTACCACCTTTTACCACACATCACAGTGGTCGTTTTCGAACTTCTGTGAACGTCCACACCGCGCTCCTCTTGCGATTGCTCGCCGTGACGACATGACAAAGGAAGCAGTATACACACCACAATGTAATAATAACGCAATATAGCAAGTAAGCACCACGTGAACGTTGCCTATGGTTAACCAGCACACGATAGAACAAATGGGGGGCGAGAGGAGGCGTACGCATTAAGCTGTGAGCGGAGTGAAGCGGGCAAGTGCATTTCTGTCTCGTCGGGGTGGGGCCGCTTCCTGAGCGCGCCTGAAGCTCTGGGGAGGGCTTAGAGGAGGACGCCGTAGGCGACGGAGACCAGGGCGAGTTCATTTCTGCCTCTATGGGGTAGGGCCGCCAACGGCTTTGGTTCATTGTACTAGCGTACAAATATGCGCTGTAGTGAAAAATAGTAGGTGCGCTCGACTATTGCGTATCGGCATCGCTCGCCTCGCACTCATGCGCACCGGCCAAGGGGCTGAGTTGGGGGGGGGGGGGGGTTGCCGTAATCGATTAATCGAAGAGTTATAATCGATTAATTCGATTAATTGGAAGGCGCAAATCGATTACGATTAATCGATTAACCGTGTACCTTTAATCGATTAATCGATTAATTGTTCATCGACTTTACCATCCCTAGGCTCGTGAGGTCACATGAGGGACTGGCTCCGAGTGCGCCCATGCCAGTGGCGGCTCAAGAGCAGATTGCGGCACTAGCGGTGGCACGTAAGTGCTTTCAGCTATTAGGGCGTCTTGTACACCGCGGACCTCCCGTGCGAGATGCTTAAGGGTTTCGAATGTGCGCCCGTAAAGGAATGACCTGAATCTGAGATGACTCGGAACACAATAAGGTCCACCGACGCACGTTTCTCTACCCTGTTACTAGAAGACCTTGCGGAGACGGTTTCGTTCTCCTTTGGAAACTCTACGCAACCCACACAAAATCCCAGTTACTGGACGAAGACAAGTGTTATTCAATGCGTACTTACATTGCGTATTGCGCGGCATCGAAATGGTCGCAAATTCAAGGGGGGGGGGGTACTTTCTGTCGTGTTTTCGGCCCCTCACCAGCTGTACCGAATCTGCAGAAACGTCAGTCAGGAAGGACATGGAAAGGCATTGTGTCATAGAAGACACACAAATTAGTTTCGAAATAAGCCGTGAGAGTTGAGTGCGAGATCCAGTTGTTCTGCAGGAAAACTACAGTCGAGCGCGATTTGAAGGTTTTCGCGCAAGCATCGACCAAGAGCTACAACAGCGCCACGGCCCAGAATTCTCTTTCGAGGAGTGGGTGGTATCAGGCAAGCTTCAATCACTTCTTTAGGGGGGAAGCACCTTAGGGTCAGAACAATGGTTTCAAACTTAGTTTTGTGAAAAGAAAAGTTTGTTCGCCTGAACAAAGGATTATAAATTTTGGCGGTGAAAAATGCTTTTCCGCAAATTTCGCTGCTGTTCTTTAAAGTGCGATGTTTCCTGTCTGAGAAAGGTGCATTGTCGTTTCTTTATTTTTGCTGACAGTGCGATATATTTTGTGCAACTTAGCAAGTTGTTCAATGAAGCAGCGCCAAGCACCACCTTTACCTTATCTTTCCCGTCGATTTCGTTATCGTTTGCGACGATAACAGTCCACGAAGCATGCGCTTGATCGCAACGATTGGAAAGCTTAAAATGGAGACAAAGGGTGCAGAGTTCGTCGTTGGGGTGATTGCAGTAACATGGAACAGCCAACAAGAGAAAGGAGATTTGGTAATTTTGATTTTCATTCGTCCGAAACGTCCCGCTAGGTCCCTGAGGCGCTAGGCCGGGCGATGCTCGCGCTATGACCTTCAAATCGCGCATGACTGTACACAGGCAAAACCGGTCGACGCCTCAACACTCGTATCAGGAAACACGGTAACAATTGAAGCGGAAATTTGGGCTAGTTGGTTTTGACCTAAGTACATAATATAGCGGAACAAGACAAGGACAGAAAAAGGTTCACACAGGACGACCGCTGGCGGTCGTCCTGTGTGCACCTTTTTTCTGTCCTTGTTTTGTTCCGCTATATTAAGTATTTAAAGGGGTACTGACGAAAAATTTCGCGGCCGAGTCAGCCTGCGGGTTCGATTCCCGTGAAAATGTGTATATCATCTGCACAATATCAACAGCGAATATAGCTTGAAAGGTATTTTAAATTAATTTTGAAGTTTTGCGTGAGCGATTGACTCCCCGCGCTACTGACACCATCAGAGGTGACCCTTGGTAACCCCCCCTACATCCCTCACGTGACCACGCTGCAACAAGTTATGATGCCGTCATGGCCGCCATTTTTCTTTTGCCGCGTTTGTTCCAGCAGTCTATACTACTCGGCGGCTGGTCGCGAGTCCGTGGCCGCGGCGCACGCGTTGAAAGTTTTGTGTTTGGCGACACTGCTGTCCCGTTTCCTATTCGAAATGACTTCTTGATGCGGACCGTGCGGAAGTGCGTCACAGCTCTGTGTGCTGACGTGATCGAGAGCTGCGCACGCTAGGTGGTGATAGTTGCACCCGGCGTCTTGTCGTTTTTCGAGCTCTCTCAAACCGAAACTGAACCTGGTAGGTAATGAGGAGCCTTTAATTAAATATCTATCACGCGCTGCAGCAAACGAGGTGCCGTGTTATGACTAACAGGCCCCCATCAACACACTGCAGCTAAAAAAACGCGAGGCCAAAGTTTTTGTGTCAGTACCCCTTTAACCCTTTGTGCGGCAGTGGGACACATACGTCCCACTTTTCCGTCTACAGAAAAAAATTTCTCCCACATCACCCGTTTCAATTAGCGCAACATTAAGACAATCATATCTCACCTAAGTCTTCGTAATCTCGAAAAAAATTCTTTTACCAAGCTGAAGGGCGGATGTAGTGTTACAATAGCGTTGAATTTCGGTCGATTTTTTTTATCGCTTCTGAATTTTCCTGTTCTTGAGATACACAGAACCTACCAATCTAAATGTCGGATAATTTTCTCTTTTGCGGGTTTTTGAGAGAGGCGATCTTAACTTCCAGTCATCACGTGTTTTTGTAAATTTGCGAAATAACTTGACCGATAAATGAATCTGATCAATCCCCTGCAAAATTATGCCGCTAATCTTATAGCGCAATTGCTGATATTAATACATGGAAATATTTTTCTTGGATGTCATATACCTCTTGAAATGTAGGCACATGTTCAGGGATAACATCTGTACTCGACAATTTCGACAGCAAAAGCAAGAACAGCCAAATGGACACAAAAAGTGGTTGATGCATGCGGTGAAGTAAGCTTTACAGGAACATACCACAGCGCTTTAAAGGCTCAAGAGACGCCACTGCAGGCGGCGTTCTCCTGCTGATATGAGGTCCGCACAACTCTTCTCATCACAACTTTAGAAGTGATCCTCTGTGCCACTTGCTTCGGCCGTTTCATCCCTAAATTCCCGTTGATGCAATTGCGAGACGGTGCCTTCATGAGGCAGTGGGACAGTGTTTTCCCACTTTTTGAAAACACTCTCATGAGTCAGTGGGACATATATGTCCCACTTTTTTCAGCAAACTACTGGCTCGATTTTGATGAAATTTGTTTCATACTATTTCTTTCTACTTTATATCAATAAAACACAGCCGGTTTTTATATCACCATGTCGAAAATATAGGACGACCTACAAAGGGTTAAGACGGTAACAATCTTCGCCGGAAACAGTAGAGTGATTTGGATCTTCATTGTGGAGACTGCGGCTGCTTCCCAACTTTCGCGTATGTAGTGTTTTGGGTAGATACCGCCAAGTTGATGTGTATTTAATGGTGGAAGCACAAAGAAACCATAAAAACGATAGTCCACGTGTTAGAAGAGCGTCTATATCTCTAGCTAGGCAAAAAATGAAGTCATCCTCCCCGAAGGCGCTTCTTGGGCCATTATTGAGACTAGCCAGGTTTTTAATCAATGAGCTAACCTTTTAGCTTAGTTTAAAAAAAAAAGGCAACTTGATTATCGTTGCTAATACTTGACTGTGGTCTTGCGCATGCGGTCTTTGGTGCAGGTCGCGTACGTCTTTGTTTGAAATATTTTAAATTTATGTAAAAATTTATCGAGCCTATATTTGCATATAAGTCAATCACATCGCATGTATGTCAAACTCAGACGAGATCTCTTTGACTGCTGGTTTGTCAAAGCCACGATACGCAAAGCAGCCGCATTCTTGAATTCTTCAGACTGCGTAACGAAGCACTACGGAAGATAAAGTTTGAAAACGACATATAAAGGCATAACAAATTTGCGTGGATGACGCGGTACGAATTGGAGTACGCGGCACAGTATAGTGGCAACGAAAGGATGTCATGACACCGACACAGCTAATGAAAGAAAGAAAATATCGAGGACAAAAAAGGTCGGCTGCTAGTAGACGTTCGCACCACCACGTCACTCTGTTCAGGGCTGGGCAAAGATACTTTGAAATTGTATCGCGATACGATACAAGATACTTCGGGCAAGAAGTATCGGAGATACAGATACAAGATACTTCCAGAATGAATGTATCCGATACGATACTTCCCAATTGTATCTTAAGATACTTCGATACATTTTGAAATTTGCTATTATAGAGCTATGTAATTACGACTCAAATACCTATGTACAGAAGTGTTTGCTTGAAAATGTCTTAACTACGACCAACTTTGTTTATTTTAATGAAATATCTGTTTGAATCCCGAAAGTTATGTTTTTCTTGCTTAAAGTATATTAGTTTCATTCCGAAACAAGTTATTGGCACTTGTTTACTTGACACTTTTGTGTTTCATGGGTGTCGCTGCTCTACTTGGCGACCAGCTAGCGGGTGCCATTAATTGCAAGAACTTCAATAAGAAGCCTCCGCAAGATGGCACAAATACCGGTGCAGAGTCTTACTTTGTCCGTAAGCGTTCAT
>JALIZH010019010.1:860000-912500 GCA_030522465.1 Rhipicephalus appendiculatus | reverse complement strand
AAACATAGCTGCAGTGTTCTCGTTGGTGCTCGCAACTGTGACATCCTATACGGAACCCAGGTCTCGTCGTCGGTAAAGGCGTTTCCATTTAGGCTTTTCTTTTGTCCTTCTCATAGTTGTCTAGTTGCTTGTTTTTCTGCTGCTAGAGTGTCGTCTTGTCCTGGGTTTACGTCGGCGAGCTGGAAAACCAACATGTCCATACTCGGAAATATACAAGTAGTGGTACTTGCTAACTTTGAGGTAGCAAGCGCTTTACACATTTACTATACCTGTGAAGTAATCGTCCAGTTAGTAAGATTACTACCATGACACTTACTACCTACATTTAGTACCTACAGGGAGGTAATACAAAGTTAGTAACATTACTACCCTGATAAGCTCAAGTAAAACGTGAGACCATATGGTATTGTGTCTTCAAGCAACTACCCTGTTACACAGACACCACAATGACATCCTCACATAATATACGCGAGCCCACACACATACGCACGCACCGATTATCAAGATTCCTACGTCACACATATACTAACTTATAAAACAGAGATCCGACACTGATCAACTGTTGCTGTTAACTGTTTAATGTCGACATTCGATCTTCTTCGTCTTGTCGCTACCGCTCCTCTTCGTCTTCTGTTCGGGACAATACATCCTCCGGGTCTCTTATCGCCATCCCTCCACGGATGGTATGGCACTAGGTTACTCACAGTTGTCCCTTCTGTCTTGCCGGATGGTCCTTCGAAGCGCACAGACTTCAATATACCTTGTTTCACCGTTTTGAAGACGATATAAGGACCTGTAAAAGCATTCTTCGAATGATGAAGACCTTTCCGCACTAGTACCATGTCTCTGGGTTGTATATTGGGCATGCGAGTTGCGTGGCGCAAGTCGTAGTACTTCTTCATTGAACTTTTATACTTGTCGGTTTCCTCGATCGTCTTCTTGCGTTCAGGAATATGAATCTTCCCTACTTTGCCAAGTTCGTAATCTGCTGGTAGCCACGTCGTCTTCTGATAGGCAGCAAACCGAGGGCTACAGCCAAGTCCAGCCGTGTGAGATTGATTGTGATGCCTCACCGCTGCCTCAAGGGCACACTTCCATCCTCCACGGAAGTCATCGTATATGGAAATAAAGGTCTTCAAGTCACGGATGAGGCGTTCCGCGAGAGCATTTCCTTCGGGGTGGTACGGTGTGGTGAATCTTAAAGTGATACCTTTTTCTTCTGCCCACCGTCGGAGCCTCTCACTACGGAATGCAGGTCCATTATCAGATACAATTACCTTGGTGTGTCTAAATGCCTGTCTTTCCATTAATGAAATGACACTGTTCGCATCTTCCGGGTTTTGCCGCCTCCAAACGTGTGCACTGGTCAACAGCCACTAGAAAGGTCTGAGTTCGGCGTACACCCTCCCCCCTTCTTTTTGAGCTCAGCAAAATCTAGGTGGACAACTTCGAATGGCACATCGGAATATGAAGGAATCACCATCTGGTTTCCTTTTGGGGCGGAACTTGGCTTTCATTGTCTGGCATTGATGACAGGTTCTTACGTAATTTTATACATCGGCCTTCATGTTCTTCCAAGCAAAACGTTTCTGAATTTGCCAGTACGTCCGCCAAAAGCCGTCATGGCCACCTGAGTGTGGACTGTCGTGATAGAGCCTCAATATTTTTGATATGCAGCTTTGGGGCACAACAAACTTTCCGTTCATCAGTTCTAAATTTTCGGTGCCTTCCCATACACTTGCAACGTGCGCCTCTTGATAGTCATTCGTTTGCGCTATGTGCAATCTTGATAAGGCGTTTGCGTCAGGTAGTTTGTCACCAGGTCTGTGGCTAACATCAAACGTGAACTGCTGAATTTCGCTGACCCACCTTGCTACTCTGACCTTCGGTTGTGTAAGGCTCAGAAGGTACGTCAATGCTTGATTGTCTGTGAAAAGTTTAAACCGACGGCCTTCCAAATAACTTCTGAAGTACCGCAACGCCAGCACCACTGCTAAAGCCTCCTTTTCCGTGGTCGTGTAGTTTACTTCAGCTCTTGAAAAGGTGTAGGAATAATAACCGATGACCTTCAACTGGTGGCTTCGGTCTTGGGTTATGTCTCTTTGGTATAACACCGCCCTGCGCCGCAATTGGGCGCATCGGTGCAGAGCTCGAATGGTTTGGCGAAATCGGGTAATATGAGGATTGGGTCTGAAGATATGGCACGCACCAGTTCTTGATATGCACGTTCGCACTCATCGCTCCACACGAAAGGGACTTCCTTTTGAGTTAGTCTCGTAAGGCACCTGGATATTGCTGCAAAATCTTTGATGGATGCCCTAAAATGTCCGGCTAGTCCTAGGAAGACGCGCAGTGAGTGGAAATCGCAGGGTTTCTGCATATCCTTGATGCGTTGGACGGACTGTTCCTTTGTGGTCTTTGTGAAGCCGTCGAGGACTCTGCCAAGAAACACCACTTTTCTCTGGAAGAATTCACTTTTCTTCTTGTTTATTTTCAGGTGTGAATTGCTCAGTGCCTCTAGTACCTGAGACAAGTGCGAACAATGTCTTCCTCCATACGAAAATAAATGATGACATCATCGACCTAAACATTGCAGAAGTCTCCTATGAACTCTTTAAGTACATTGTTCATCATGCGTTGAAACCAAGCGCCTGAATTCTTCCAACCGAATGGCAGGCGGTTGTATTCGTAGTCTCCTATGAACTCTTTAAGTATATTGTTCATCATGCGCTGAAACCAAGCGCCTGAATTCTTCCAACCGAATGGCAGGCGGTTGTATTCGTATATATCAAATGACGTTATAAATGCCGTGTACTTCTTCGATTCTTCCTGGAGAGGTACCTGCCAGTAACCTTTGCACAAGTCGATTCGGGAGAACCATTTGCATCCTCCGGTGTCGTTAATGATGTCGTCAACCAAGGGCATAGGGTATGGATATAGCTCTGTTTGGGCGTTGATTTGCCGGTAATCGGTACAGAGTCGCAGTGAACCATCTTCTTTAGGGACAATAGTTATAGGCGACGCAAACGGTGACGTCGATGGCCTTATAATTCCAGCGTTTAGCATTTGTTGCAGTTCTTGCTTCAGCCATGTCTTCTTTTCATGGGATATCATATAGGCTCTTTTTCGCACAATAGTCGTGTCATGAAGTTCGAAAGGTACTTCGGGTACGAAAGCTGCAGGTGGATATGCGTCCAAGCATACAAACTCCGGAAAAACTGTCCATACATCACAAGCGCACTTGACAGTTCTCATCTTCATCGGTGTCTGTATAGATGAAACCATGGAATCTAGAGTGACTTCATCTTTCCAAGAAATGTTCATTCTTAGCTTCTTCATGTCGGGTCTTGACAGAATAAAGGAAAATTCGACATCACGCATGACCAGTGCTTCTATCGTGAAGTCTTCCCCAGCCAAATGTACATTAGCTCTTGTCCAGGTATACAGTGTTCGAGATGATCCATCATAGCTCTTAACTGTTATCGTTTTACCTCGTCGCATCTCCTCTTGCTTCACCATGAATTCATTGATCAGGCTTACTGAAGCTCCTGTGTCAACTAATGCTTTTACTTTTCTTCCTTTTATAATCAGTGCAGTTTGTAAAACATTTGACTGAATCAAGCAGACAGCCTCATTTTGGTTACACGGGTGGGACTGTACACCCACGTTTATTAGTTTTTTGTCTCCTGGGAGTCTCCGTTGCTAGGCCGATAGTATGAAGTTGTACTTCTTGGGGCTGTTGTCACTGCTGGCGCTGCATTATCTGCAGGAACTCTCACTGAATGGGTCCAGTTATGCTGTGAAGCGTGCCCGGAAGTCTCATGGCAAACGTACTTAAGACATCCCAATAGGTCTTCAACATTCTTGGGCGATCTTATTTGCACTTGCTTTTGACATTCCTTTGTCATACCATGGATGACTAAAGGTACAATAGATGATTCAGGCAGCTCAGGGTCTGCTAACTACAATAGCCGTCTCTTCTCATAGAAGTAATCAATTAGTGACCCTGAACGTTGCTTGAAAATTATTGCCCTGTCCCACCGTTCGACAGGGTTTTGGTCAAAAGCCGAGATGAAACTAGCTCTCCACTTTTACCAGGAATCGTCCTGATGGTATAATATTCGGAGCTCGTACCACTTCTTTGCATTGTGAATGAAGAACAACCTCATATTCTGCACTTTGTCTTGTGACGTCATCCACCTATTCTTCTGACAAGCGTACTCGAAGAATTTTAGCCAAGTAGTTACTGACGAGGACGTCCCATCGAACATGTCCGGCTTGACTAACTCATTTTTGGGACCGGTGTTAGCGCGTAGTGTCTCCGTTAGCACAGCAAGTAATTGTCCATGTTGCTCAGTTTGTAATACCTGCACTTGCAACATCTGCTGCATAAGCACCGCAATGTGCTGGTTTGTGCCACTTGAAAACGGCTCGTCACTGGTTAGCTGCCTGAAGTGCTTTTCATAGTCGGACATCTTGATATTGATTTTCCACATACCTCGGCTGATGAGGTCCGCCTCGGTGACATTCGCCTTGCTTGCGATGAACTGAAGCAGGCTTGGTGACGTCGCCGACTCCTGGAGTTCGACTTGTTGCTCGTCTTCAGCTTTGTACGACGTGACGTACGGTTGTCCCGCAGCAGTAGTACCAACTCTTACTTCTATCCACATCCTGTCGGGCTGCGCCAAATAGAAAACAGAGATCCGACACTGATCAACTGTTGCTGTTAACTGTTTAATGTCAACATTCGATCTTCTTCGTCTTCTCTTGTCCCTACCGCTCCTCTTCGTCTTCTGTTCGGGACAATACATCAGTTCTGTGAATCTTCAATTATACTGACGTCGGTTATCGGCAAGTCATCAGGCAGCACTTTCAGGAGGTCCTGCATCATTTTCTAAGGCGGCATTCGGGTGGTAAATGATGCTGCGAAGCGCGCCGGGAAAACACCGTCCACGGGAAAATGTTTACATAACTAAGGATATGTATAGCTCAACTTTGTTGAAAAACACATTGCACAGGTGAGCTAACTATGAGCTAGGACTTACATTTGATGAAATTTGAAAAACTTTCATACATGAATACGTGTGGTAGAATGAAAAGATGACTGTATACAAGGGGTTTATTCCTTGTTCAAATTTCAGCTTTAATATGTTTTTGTACTGATCAGCTGCAATAACAAATGGCAGCCTCTGAAATAACAAAGCAAGTATAATACAATCATGTTTGTGCAAAAAAAAAAGATCATTTGGATAACCCGGCGTAAATTTTGCTGCCTCAGTTTGTAAAGCCCCAGATAGGCATTTGCACAGACAACTGCATGTATTTTTCGTAGAACAAAGTCTAGCTTGGCGCTCAACCTAGCTTCGCCTTCGTAAGGCTACTCACCTTTCAGTGATTTTTCATGAACGAATGCATTGCATGTATGAATGAGTACACTGTGGGCGTGAACGAAATAGGTGGTACAATAGGCTAAAGCAGGGGTCGGCAACCCGCGGCCCTCGGGCCGCATGCGGCCCGCGTGGCTGTTTTTTGCGGCCCCCGGAACGGCGTCAAACCCCCTCCCCCCTTTCCCTTGCCACTGCCTATCTGAAGGCCGACATGGCAGTTTTGACCTAAAATGGAATTTTTGCTCAAAATAAAGTTGATTTTCAATCCAGTTATACAAATTAGCGTCAATCTGCCGAATTTTTGCGCTTTGCCTGCAAATTCCCTCCCTCCCCCCCCACCCTTAAATTTCTGTGCGGCCCCCCGGCTGTGTCGGCTTCAAGTAAATTGGCCCTCCGCCTTAAAAGTTTGCCGACCCCTGGGCTAAAGGAAGCCTCCAAGAGATGGCAGTATAGATATCTTGGCGCAGAGACCACTGCCAAGTGCTAACCAGTTACGTAATTTCACGTACGGAACCCGTTGGCCCCACCAGACATACCTGACGAAGACAAGTCTACTTCGCGGAACTTTAGCAGCGGCGCAGTTCCTGTTTTGACGACTGCTCATAACTTCGAGATTTCATCTCTCCCGGAACGTTTGAGCTATCTGGACATAAAAACAACGCACTCACACGATTTTCGGGAACGATAGAAAGTCAACTAGGGAATTTAGCAATGGAGGTGTTGTCCCCCCTCCCCTTAACCCTTGCCTTATCTTTCACGAACTAGAAAAACAAGCAATTGACTTCCGTCTTGCAGACCCGTTTGTCTTCGTCGCTGTAAATTATAAACAACCGCACCATCGTTCCCTCCCCAGAGCCTAATAAAGAAAGCGCCAGACAGGTTCTTGTTTCCTGAGTCTTCTATTTCAACGCGATGAAAGTATCAAAAACAGCATCCTGGCAGCTTCGCGACAGAGTCAACTGTCGTTCATAGCATATCGACTGATGAAGAAAAGAAAAAGTTGGACGGAGCAAATGAAGTAAGTCTGAAACGAGGCAGGGAGGAAGGCACCATTTGTCGCTGACGCGAGGTGCTAAGCTGCTTTGAGTCCCAAGAAACTAAGATCAAATTGTTTCATTTGGACGAGATATGGCGCGCACAGAAACACACACTAGAAGAAAGACGGGAAAAACACATCGCTGTGAAAACACACATTGCTGTAGATTACATTGCTGTGAGAACTGTTAGTCCCACTTCACAGTCCCCCGAAGCGGTGGACTAGTGCCGTTTCCAATAAGCGAAAGTGGAAGGTTTCGTTTCCACTCCGCAAACTTTGAAGCGGTACTTTTCCACGGCAACTTGTCGGCGCGTTAATTCGTCGGGGTGCGTGCACACGTCTTTTCACTTACACGCTTTCTTTTTTTTGACGGGTTGGTTCGAAGTCAGCGCATAAAACATAGAGGAAAAAATTGACAAAGAAAGGAATGCCGGGCAGGGCTACGCGAACGCGGGATAGCTTTTGCCCTGCCTTCTATATCCATGGCTTTATGGAATGTCAATTTTGCTCCCTTTAACGGTGTTGTAATTGAACAAGTAGAATAGTATCATCATCATTAACATCCTCGCCCAACACTAAGGCTAGCAATCCCCAACGTTATTACCTATGTTTTTTGTCAGGGGACCCTACCTGCCTGCAAATTTAATCTATTCACAGCTGCCTCTGATATTTCATATTCTCTACTCAGTGATGTCTCTGTTCCTTTTGCTGTCTTGGAAAAGAAATGACGCTGTCCTCTCTCTTCAACTAGACGTTGACTTTGACATTTTGGTTATGTATTTGCGTGTAGAAATCCCAGTTTGAAGAAAAATAACACATCGAATATATGACAAAAAAAAAACAAAACAACGTAGACGCCGCTTGTAAAGCGCGAAGAGCTAGAGATGATTGCACTACTGTAATCATTCGTAATTCTGAAGCAAATGCGTATGAACGATACATAAGTTCACATTCTAAAGTGCTTCACCGGGTGAAATTGCAATCCACTTAACTCAACGCGACCGTACGCGTTCAAAATGGAGGCCCTCGGGGATCATTTAGAGTGGGGCTTCAACTCAACAGTTCAAATTCTCAACCAAGCATTAGACGTTGATTTAAGCGTGTACTTCGGCCCTCAGGGTGCGCTTCAACCATTGATCAGTCCCTAGCGGCACCTTCCGAATTTGGAGGACTTACACAAAGCTGCCGATAAACGGCAGAAAGTTTCGCATCCGTCCTACACTGAGCAGAATGTCGCCAAGCGGTTTAGATGGCACAGAACTTTATTTCCTCTGTGTTTTCAACAACTCGTAAAAACAGGAAAGACGTGACCAGTTGCACAAAGCGGTCGGAGATTTCTAGGTGCTCCACGGTGCAAAAAAAGAAGAAAAAAAAACCAATACCGCGTCACTATACGGCCGATTCTTTCTGGGATGCGAGCAGCCCCTCTCTTCCCAAGACCTTCTTAAGCGAAGCAATTATAAATCGCAAATTTCGGCGTCGCACGTTAAGACCCCGGCGGTTTCGAGCTCAAAGAAATGCGGCCCACGAAGGTGCGCTGGTAAGCCGCGTACTTGTACGTGCTGTTTTCCCAATTGTTGCCCTCTGGATCGAGGGCTGGTCGGCGATCAGCCGCTTCTGATATGACAGTCTGATCTTCCAGCGTGGTCACTTGTCATTTTACGTTGCCGCGTTTCATCGCTGCCTGGATATGAACGCCCGACCGTCGTCGGTGCCTGTAGCAGCTGAAGTGCTCCATCAGAGAGTAATAGCTAAACAGCTCCGTGAGCCAGCGGGCCCAGCGATTGAGCGGAGACACCAACTGCGCATGCGCGGCACGCTGAGACAGCCAGCGTTTTTACGGAGCGAGCCGCTCGCCCGCTCATTTCGTCCCCTCAGCGAAGCTTGAGCAGCGGACGAGCGTGCAAGCGTTTTCCGAGCAAAGCCTCCGCTCGATCGACAGTAGCTTCAACCTTGTTCAACAGGTGGCGCAGTATTGCGCTCCGCTGTAACTCCGCTGAAAGTAGCTGGGCATCGCGTGAGTAATAGTTGAGCGGCTCAGCGGACCAGCGGACCCAGCGGACCCAGCGGAGGAGTGGAGGGGGCAGCGGAACGCAATACAAACGGAACGAAATACAAAAGAGAGTAATAGCTGAGCGATGACCCGCTTGTTTCAGCGAAGCGCATTGAAACGCGCATGAAACGGAACCACCGATTTCTATTTTTCAGAAGACTCTGAATATTCGGAAAGCGGGAAGTACTTGCTAGGCCGGAAGTGCTTAGAAATGAAATGAGAGTTTATATCGATAGTCGTTCCACACACGAAAAAAAAAATATAATAATAATAAAATAAAAAAGGGAGTTGCCTATACTCCTTCCGGGGAGTGCACCTCGTTCCTTTACTACGACCTCCGTCGCTGGAAGCCAATCCTGAATCCACCCTTCGTCACGAAGGCTTTGCGGAGAGAAATGTTTACGCATCGTTTATGCTAGCCTATGCAGTACTAGTCCAACACATAAGAGAAGTTTGCATTAAGGTCTTTTCATAGCTTCGAGATAATTAGGTTGACTTCAAACGTAGCAGAACTATAGCCTTACGTATCGGAGGGATCTTTATGGTTACAGACCGTGAATAGATGTTATCCCATTGTTTTGAATTGACGGAAAAGAAAAACTGTAATTAGAGCTTTGGGACAACCTTGAATGGCTGCTGCACGCTGTGTGTTTTCCTAGCGGCTGCATCATTCTAACGAGAACGACTGCTCCAGTAATGAGCAAGGGCTCACGAAATGAGACGCGGACATGTAATATGAAAAACAGGTCTTCGTCCCACGTATACTTTGTACTTGAGATAAAGAGGTTGAAAAAGGGGAGCTCTCTTTTTTTCCCCCTCTAATTAAAACACGAAGTCTCGCTTTGGTTAGGCTTAGACATAAAGATGCAAGAATCAGCACGTGCGTCCTATTTACGCCGGCATCCCGACGCTTTCTTGTTCGCGGAACGCGCATGCGTTTAGCTTGAGAGAATGTCACTGCTGTAGGTTTTTTTTCCCATTAATTTTTTTTAAATGCGAAGCATTTCTTAGCGAACTTCGACGACTTTGAGCGTATCTATCTATCTATCTATCTATCTATCTATCTATCTATCTATCTATCTATCTATCTATCTATCTATCTATCTATCTATCTATCTATCTATCTATCTATCTATCTATCTATCTATCTATCTATCTATCTATCTATCTATCTATCTATCTATCTATCTATCTATCTATCTATCTATCTATCTATCTATCTATCTATCTATCTATCTATCTATCTATCTATCTATCTATCTATCTATCTATCTATCTATCTATCTATCTATCTATCTATCTATCTAGCCGCCTACGACTGTGTGTTCTCCTGGCCGTATCGTTAATGGGATTTGTACCAGATTTCGTATGGCATAACATGACTGTATGACGAACATACGTGGCTGGTCTTATGAAAATCATGACTAACTTGTCACGAAAAGTATGATTTACGTGCCACGCTCATGGCGCGCTCGCGGCCGTTTCGTTAGCTTGATATGCACCAAAATTGGTATTGTGTGACGAGACTGTATGACTAACATAAATGACAAGTGGTAATATGGAAATCATGACATGTCATGTGCGACATGCCTTGCATGCCATGCTCATGGCGCGCTCGCTGCCGTTTGGTTAGCTTGATAAACACCAAATTTGGGATTGAGTGACGTGACTGTATGATGAGCATAAATGACAAGTGGTAATATGGAAGTCATGACATGACATGTGCGACATGACTTGTATGCCACGCTCATGGCGCGCTCGCGGCAGTTTAGTAAGCTTAATATACACCAAATTTCGTATTGAGCGACATGACTGTATGACGAACGTAAATGACAGATGGTAATATGGAAATCATGACTTGTCATGTGCGACATGGCTTGCATGCCACGCTCATGGCGCGCTCACGGCCGTTTCGTTAGCTCGATATACACCAAATTTGGTATTGCGCGACGTGACTGTATGACGAACATAAATGACAGGTCCTAACATGTAAAACATGATTTCCTCCTTCCTGGGTGCTTCGCACTACATCGATTCCCACAGTGCGTGGGATCTGCCGGCTTTTATTTTTTGGTTTCGCACCGTTCTTTCTCGTTTTTTTTTGTTCGTTTGTTTGCATTAATAACATCCGATCGCTGATACCACTGTAGTACACTACTGAGATTCGCGTGTGCGCCAGCGTGGATAACTATGGTAACACTTTCTCCACGTGCCACTTATACACGGGTGCCGCTTAGGCGTCGCGACACCCTTATTTTCCAGTTGATTACATGGTGGTCATGGGTAAACAATGTCCTTATCGACGAACACTGGTCACCTTTTCAACCCGTATGGGGCCAACATTTCCTCGAACACTATTATTCCCTTTACCCTCTTAAATATCTGAAAAAGGAACCTGAGCTAATGGCGTACTAACTAGTATGTACTTAACTAATGGCGCACTAACTAATGCATACTTAACTAACGGCCTACTTAACTTTCAGACGCCACCAATGAAGAACTGCCTGTAAATGCGTCCAATTAGGAAAACATTATTTCAAGGCACTCCATATTTTATTGCAACAAAGATATTTCGTATTACGCTTATTTATATGTGTTTTAGATGTTATTATTAAATACATTCAAAATAAATAGCTACTCTGAAGTCATTCATGTTCTATTTCTGCATAAATAAAGTAAAATCATGGACTATAAATATAATGCAATCTCATTTTTGGTTATTGTCATTTCGAGCAAAGGAAACGCTTTTGACGTGGCTTGCAGAAAGCGGCACGTCGAACGACACGTCGAACATGGTAATGCCGTCATAAATTGATCATATACATCCGTACTCGGCAAAATAAAGTTAAATAAAAACACATTTACTACGCAGAAAGTTCAATTAATCCAAACCTGTATGTATCACGCTCAATCGTATTAACTATAGTCGACACAACTAGCAAAAACAAGCGGAGTATACACAAATGTGTACAAAGCGTCTCAAAGGCTTCAAACTATCTTGAACATAATCCCCAGTGATGCTCCACTGCTTAGCAAAATTCCTTTGAGAAGCTGCGGATTACAACGTGGAAACACTTCTTCTCGCCTAATGATTCGTAATGTAGTCATCAGCCCTTGTGCTTTCGGCTTCCCTGTTAAGTCTTACCTTTCCCACTCTACTACTATCACGTTGTTTTTTCACCATCATTTCTTTTCCTGTTTCCTCTTCTGTTCCATTTTTTTTCTCGTCACTCCGCTATGAGCTCACCGAGTAAACGCGAACACTGCGCGCTCAACATTTGCGCACGCTTGGTTGACGCAATCCATTTCCACGTTGCCGCCGTCCTTTAAAGATACATAAAGGCCCTTCAAGAAAGCTGCAATAGACACGCCGCGATGCCGAAGGCTGACTTCAAACGACGTGCGCCTCCCAATTCGAAGGAGTTTCGCTTCCGTTCTCGTTTGTCCCAAAGTTGCCTCCTTAGTGAACTCGACCAAACAAACAGACCAAAAGGGCGTTAGCGAAGAGGCGGGAATCCACTGGCAGTTGATTGGACGACGACCATCCGGAAAGCGGAGGGAGTAAACAAGCGAGTAGCTCCCGCAGTAATGAGCACGTTTCACAAAGGCCGACACTCTGCAAGTGCACACATCCAGTTTACTACCTGAAAGGGGCGTCATTCTTTGCGATCTATGGCTGTATAGCGATAAATTACTTTTTTAAAGCATTGCAGTTTAGAGCTGACTATGAAGAACTGTTGAAAACGAGCCATGGCAGTACCTCACTGCAGTACTTTTGCGGGAACCTAACGCCTCTTATAAGATAAAACTAAAAAATTCTAGCCAAGGCAAGTGGACGCAGTTCTAGATCTCACTTGACTCACAATGCGTGTTTACGGCATCGTACTACAGAGTTACTCAGCATAATACCTCAGTGGGAACGCGATGCCTTCGCTGAAACACACCAGAAAACTTCATGCTACGTATATGCCCGTTACAGTTACTTCGATCCTAGACGAGACACTGTTACTGCACAGTACTTACTTTAATATAACCGACTACGTCGCAGAACTGAGCTTCTGCGATGAAAAAAAAATGCACCCATGTTCCCCGCGCATGTTTTTCATAGCTCTTTCTGTTCAGCACTTCCCATCTGTACTGCACGCAACTGAGTAGTGAACACCTCAGGCGAGTATCCAAACCTTTAACGACAAGACACGTGAATATCAGATCCTGTAGGTGTGAATCGCATTCGTTAGTCCTCTAAAAAATTAAACGTAAAATACAAATATCTGTCCATATAAACAGTACTGAAGACAAGAGAAACTCAGTATAAATGCAACATAATTTCATTTCCAAAGGCTGATGCTCTCAAAATACTGCTGGTTTATTGACACGTCCATAAGCAAATAGGCATACGTTAATAACTCCCAACATAGCATTACGTCAAGACTCCTTACACAGCAAATGATGGCACAGTTACCATGACAAACGAAGTCCCTCTCTATACAAAATGTTTTTCTAATTGCTTTTTTTTGAAATGCCGAACCTTCAAACTGCGCAGCTAGCGACAGCTGCCAAGGATAAATAATGGGAGAATCGAAAGCGGGCGACGGGTGGATTACAACCACCCAGTGTCGAGGACTGCTTCGCTTAAAACACCCGCGGCGTGGCAAGGGTAATCGAAGCTGTCAAAGCGAAATTTATTGTTCTGGCTTCGGCTGCGGTTCTACGAAACGCGCACCACGGTAGTAGTGTACCTGTTCGCTATGGCAATGCAAAAACACAGAGACACAGGAAGCTGGTCGGGCATCGAAGCAACAGAGCGAACTTATTTCTCGAGCAAAAGTAGCGCAGTTGTTGACGTGTCGAGAATGATGCGTTTTTCAATAAACATTATTATTTCCTTTGTGTAACAGAAGTTGGTCGCATGCCGATATTGCGATCCTTTCGATCGCTCGCTGCTTCTTTATGGTTGTATTTATTCCAACTTGAACAACTTTTTTCTTTATTGATGTCATATAAGGAGACGACGCACAAAGACACCATCTACTTCTTAGCTCTTTAAGGATCGAGCATACAGCGTTAAACTGTTCGTAAAGTATGTTACGTTAAGAGAATTTCTTTTCCTTATAGAGCGCAGCTCTTAGGCGCCCGTTTCTGCATTGAGCAGCGTCGCCGTCGCCGTCGGTGGCGTAACCATTATGCATGTAAAAGTAACCGGTAGACACGAGAAAAAAAATGCGAAAAAAATACCCAGGATCGAATCGTAGTTGAACTCGGGCCTTCTGCGAGGCAGCCGAGTATTCTACCACAGAGCAACATTGGTGCTTGAAGCTAATTCGCAAAGAGACCCCACACAGGCGTCATATGGGCCAAGGAATCACGTTAACCTATGTAATATAGCGGGGCAGAAGAGTAAAATAACCATCACTCATCACACAATGCTTATTGCGCAAGCAGTGTGTGCTTGCGGCGATGCCATCACACTTTGAGTGTCATCCTTTTATTGCGATAGCAATTATATGGACACTCTCGGCTGGTTTTGCCGTCGCCGTCATGTCCCGCATATGTATATGTATCTATATATTTATAAAAGCGACAAAGAAAAATAATTCAGAAAAATGTTTCCGACGCGCGGCATCGAACAAGGGACCTCTCGCTCCGCAACGCGCGGCGCTAACCGCTGAGCCACAAAAGCGCACGTACTTCCACGTTCAAACGGCGAGCTAACTATATATCTGGGCACAAGTTCGCCCAACAAAGGCTTCGATCCTCATCGGCTGCGATCTTTTTTTTCCACCGTCCCAAATACGTGAAAATGTTGAAAATTGCAACCGCAAAGATATGAATCTTAGTCACGTACTGCTATTCCTAGTGTGAAAGAGTAGTGCTGAAAGATCCGCGTGATTGCAACTCCCAATACTATTACTTCAATTAATAATAAAAATAATGGTTCGTGCATTACAATAAAAACTGCATGAATGGCGGACCTACCGAAGTCTCTATGAGTTCAGCGCTAAAAATTTCGGTGGTTCTAAGTGCCAAAACCACGATGTCATCAGGAGGCACGCCGCAGTGAAGGGATTCAGAAATTTCGATCAGCTGGTGTTCTTTAACGTGCACCTAAATTTAAGTACTTGGGCTTCTAGCATTTGCGCCTCCATCGAAATGTCACTGTGTCCTTTGCAACGCGGTCAACGAGTTAGACAATCGACCTAAAGGGGACGCTCATAGCATCCATCCATCCACTTTGCGCCCCCCCCCCCCCCCCCCCCACGTGCGCACGCCTATGCTTCTTTGTATTGTGTCACCGCTCATAAACGACTTTCAGGAGGATGCCCCTGCCCGTGTGCCAGGGGTACAACATTGTTGGCATGCTCAAGCAGGAAACACATTCCAGTTCTGTCTGAAGGTGCATAATGGAACGCGTGTTTAGCTCGCTTTCAAAAAGGCGGGGGTTAGCCAGCTTCGCGCCGAGCAGATGGCAAGTGATGGGTGCATGTCGCCGCGAACAGCCAAGGCCCCTGCGCACGGCCTAAAATATTTCGCGTGCCAAAAAATTCCTGTCGAGAAGGTCCTGGGGAAAGGGGGCGGGGTCGGTGGCTTTGGGGGGGGGGGCGATCGCCCAATCGCCCCCCCCCCCCCCCTTGGATCCGCCACTGCCACGATACTCGTCATTGTCTGCGTCGCGGTGACCGCCACGTTAGGCTTATCGGCGGCCACCGGAGTGGCGTTGTGGTTCAAGTACCACCGAACGGAGGTCGCGGCTGCTGAACGCCGCTGCCGCTCGCAAACACGCCGAACACAAGGCGTACGTCACTTCAAACGCTTCGTGCAGCTGACGCCACCGACTTGTGCAGCGCGCGTTGCAATTAGCCACCTCGTCTATGTGCCGCCTTCGCCGCCTTCACGCCTTCTATTCTTCACCAAGTGTGTCGTGTGTGTTGAAACATCACTATACCCAGATTGTCTGCGCAGTTATCATTTAAAGGGACCAACAACCAATATTTATGGTAGCTCTTCGATAAAGCAACAAAAAACTTAGCGATCGCAGCGTTTAAACACTAAATGGTAACGTGGAAAACATTTATAATCAGAAGCTTTCGATCTGCGGCGTCTATGAAGTCGTAAATACGGGCTGTAAACAGTGGAAGGTCAGCGTGGCAGTGGTTCGTGTTCGCGAGGTGCCGCTTACTGCGCATGCATGCACTCCGCGCCTATGCATCGCAGCTCATGGTCCACTATTTGCCACAAAGGCAGTGCCACTTCTCAGCGTCAACTCCTTTTACCTCGTAAGCAGCGCTGAATAGAGCGGGGAGGGATAATATACGTACTCTAATTCTCAGCATTAAAATTATGGTGAACGTATAAGCATCCGACTGCGCACTGCAAACGGAACGACTCCATAGTGCAGCATCAAGGCTCTTCCGCCAGGATGTGCGGCATAGCGGATTTTTTGCGCTTTCAAAACGCTATAGACCCTTTTCATAATTGTAAAGCTAACTTTCCTGCAATGCAGTTTGCCCTACTAATGGCGGCTGGTCACTTACTGCAAACAGCGTGTTCAAGCGCAGTTCGCTTGCCATATGGCGCGGAAAACGTTCACTGGGCTCCCATCTTATAAACACGCATGATAGAAAAGCCACGGAACGTTCCACTAGTACTTGCTCTCCGCTTGAAGGACAACAGGTGCCGCCATTAGCAGGGCGAAGATGCAGAATAGGGAAGCGCACTTGCGGTTTATGAAAAGGGTCTATTTGAAAATACAATTTTATTGAAACTTTGAAAAACACTCTTGACCCTTGCCACTATAATACACGGTGTATTCATTTTCCACCAGGATCTAAACACAAGTTCCGGCCAGTTGTCGGTCCCTTTAAATGCTTTGCACAGAGTAATGCGTTCTTTCACGTTATCAGTACCATAAGAGTGAATCCACCTGTGCGCCTACCTAAAGTTTGCCCCTTGCGCACGACAGTGATGAGATACTTCGCTGTAATAATCCTACCGTGCGTTAAAATATATAGACCTAGATTATTGCAGCGTTTTCGTTTTCATTGATGGTTTCAGATAACCAGATTGGATTGTATGCCCCTTGACGCACTGTTGATATCTACAGTTTTGGGGTTCGTTAAACTGTAGTTTGCCATTGACGGAAATGTTAGGTTGGACGATAAGAACAGCGCCTAAATAGTACAGTTATCTTATAAAAGGACATCAGAAAAAAAATTGGTACAGATTCCTGTGCCCATTAGCGCAAAAGAAAAAAATACAAAGGCAATGTAATAAGAAAAAGTAAATGATGTAGCTGAAGAAAATGGCGCTGTTTCAACAAGGATACAGGAAGTAGAGTACACACTCTACCGGAAGAAGGCACACGACACAGGCGCAAGTGTTGTGTGCTTTGTGTACTTGTTCAACCAGCACTGCTTTCTTCGACTTCAATGTACCAAGGAGCCCAAGTTTCAACCGTGCTGAAGGAAACAAGGACAAAGTTAACTTCTTGCGCTCATCTTTCTCGTCTCCCCGCAATAATTCTTCCTCTCTCTGGTTCTTTTGCTCTACCTCACCATAATTTTATAGTCTGTCTGCACAGTATGAATAAACTAGCCATCCAACAAGTGCCACTCCGTTGCAATAGGCGGAGTAATACGGCCACGACCACGACTAACTCGCATTTACCAAGTTCGGCACCCAAAGCTAGTTCCACAGTGAAGTGCTGCTTATACTTAAGGATGAAGCCTTGTTTCATTTCGTTTCAGTACTTAATCTCCACTGCCTTCTTACAGAAGCGTTATAAGCGGCGTTGCTATAGGTGTTACGGGAGTGGTTTTGAATTTCGCGGTGTTCAATTTTGTTGTGATGACGGAACAGCTGCTGTCTAAATGCTTGGCAGAATGGAGTCTCTGATCTACATGTGCCCATGTGCCTGCGATTTGCAGGATTTCTCCTGTAAGTGCAGTGAGGTTCTAAAGTGACAATAAATATTCCTATTGAAGCTCTGGGCAAGCTGCTCAGTCGAGTGTCACGCTTTATGAGAAGAAACAAAATGGTACCACGCCGTAGCATCTCACTATGTTGCCTTGCATCGTGGCTGATGTGCTGTACAGTCAAAGTGAAGGACGCGGGCCTCGGTTCCCGACAACAAAGGCCGCGTTTCGATGGGGGTGAAATGAAAAAAAAAAAAACAAAAAAAAACGATGTGCTTAAGTTCAAACTCAGATGGTTCAAAGTTCATGAGAAATTTGACTTTGCAGTGAATCCGTATACGGCTAAAGTCCTGGCGGATCATGTCCGTAAATGTACACGTAGAACATGCGCAAAAAAGATGTGAGGAACAATATTTTTGGCACTCCTCGTCTGTCGCGCATCGCCCCCTCTCGACATGTTCCACTCGCCCCTCTCCCTCTCGCTACAGGTGCCGGTCACCCTTTCAACACCGCCGATGCCCCTTTCACAAGATCATGATACCCTGTAGCAAGGTCTTTAACCGGGCTAAGTGGTGAATAGTATAATGAATCACGATACCCAGCGGTGGCACTTCGCACCAATCGTTGTGCCCCTTTGTCTTGTGATGTACACAGAGATCGCGATAGGGTTGTTATGAGCAGTTGCCCTTTCACTCGCCGTTTGCTCGGAGGAAGAACAGCGGGAATTCGAGGAACACGAAAGCGCAACTAAGCCGAATGGGCGCGAAAACGATGTGAAGTAGCTAACGCAGAACGTGCCGCCCGCAGACCCTGACTTCCGTCTTAACAGTAGTATTCTGAATTTTCGTTTATCTTGCTGTAGTGTAGAAATCCAGAAAATGCGGAAGTTCAGGGGAACGTGGAGGCTCGAAGTGACGAGAACTCGTCAACAAATGTGACTGGAGTTAACATTTCGATGAAAGGACATTGCTATGAGGAAAACACATTCGCCATGTTCAGACCGAGACAAGCGCATAGTGTCGAAAACATCCGATTCAGCTACATTCGACAATATGAATTCAATGTTAAGGAATAGCACCTACTTGTATTCAATCTGATCCTTTACACGTTTCAGATGAACAGCATTTTCGCAGAAGTTCGTTCTTGAGAAAAATAACAGGTTTCCATAAGAAATAAAAGAGCAAAAATAAAACAAGCCGAATGATACAATACCATCAGAAACACGTGGCGACAGTCGCTCAAACGGATCAGGTCTAACATGAAAATTTTTTTTCCAAGGTTTTTCGTAGAAATACACTCTTGTTTCAATATCTTTATAATATCGAGTGTACGCGTAGACACAAGGAACCAGATTCTACAGCGACGTGCCGCTCAACCAATGACGTCAGACGTGGCGTTTCTCCGCAGGTCACGTGACTTGCCGCACGCGATGGCGACTGGGTGCTCTGATACTGCGCTTCCTGAAACGTGTGGAAACGCGGTAATGGTGTGGAAACGCGAAAAGGTGTGGAAACGCGCTAATGGACACACCCTGGTATTCAAGACTGAATTTACAGTCACACTCAACCAAATTTTTACTAAAAGAAAATTAGTTCAGATTGTTATTGACTGCATTTTTGTGGAGTAAGCCACAAAGGCACCATGTACATCAAAGTACACATGTGGTGAAGGTGATGGTCCGGCGAATACTGCGTCTGTTCCTACGTATTCGTTCTCATTGTGCAAGCATGATCTAAAAGAAGCTCCTGCAGTTTTTAAGCTGGCTTCTTCTTGCATATACTCTTCTAGTGGAAAAGCACGCTTTTAAAGGGCAGTTGGAAAGTGCGAGTTTAACCCGGTCCCTTAAGCATTTTCCTAAGAGGACTGGAAGGCGAAAGCCCCCCTTTTTCTCAGTCGATTGCATAGATGCCCCTCTCTAAAATTAAAAATTTTTTAAATGCGAAGCAGCTTATGGCGGAGTTCAATCCGGTGGTGGTGGCGTGCGGCGTGGCCACCTTACTGCGCATACGCAAACCCTCTCCACACACCAGCTAGCATCTGTGGCTGCGCCGTAGCCAACCTCCCTCGCCCTACATTCCCCCCTCCTCGTTTAGATAAAAGGCTCGCGTTAGGTCGTACACACGCTCAGTCACTGCGCCGGTGTCATGAGTTCCAACGTCAACGTCGGCGCCAGTTGCAGTAATACCTTAACGCCTGCCGACATCGCGGAGCAGCGGGTGGAGCAGCGGAAGGCTCGACGCGCCGAAGCGCAACGTAACCGTCGGCAAGCGGACCCCGAGCTCCGGGCTAGGGAAGCCCAGCGCAAACGGCAACGTCGGCGGGAAACTGCTACGGATGAAACGCGGGCTCGACATGCCGAAATGCAACGGCAGCGTCGGCAAGCAAACCCCGCTTCGCATCGTCTCATGGTCCCCTTTAGCGGGAGATGGTGTAATTTGTTTAGATCAGAAGTATCCAACGGAAATTCAGGGTAGTGAAGTATCGTAGTGCATGTTCTGGCAAACGTGAAGCGTCGTCATGGATACAAAGAAAAGCATACGGAGGAAAAGGAGGACAAAGAATAATGTTGCTCTTCGTACAGGAAGGACCAGCATGACAAAAGTGAATAATGTATACAAAGTCCTACAAGAACGCTTCACCGCACATCAAGTTTGATCTGTTCGAGACGGAAGGCGCAGACCTTTAACTAGGCAAAAGCGCATGAGCTGGTCCCGCTGTCCATCACACCATCCTAACTATCAATGCGATAGCGTTAAAGAGCCCCTTTCGCAGGAATTCCGGCGTCGGCGTCGGTGTCGGCGGCGGCGGCGTCGTTGGTTGTGAGCGAAACATCATCATCTTGTCCGTGACCGAAAAATCGAGTAAGATGCAAATAAAATAAATAATAAAAATTTGCGGGTCCGAGTGAGGATCGAACCCACGCCGTCTGCGTGGCAAGCAAGTGTTCTACCACACAGCCCCACTTCTGCTTGGAATTACACTGAAAATAACTTCCTCTGCTTGGAAATGCAGTGAAACGAACTTTCATGCTTTACAAACGCACGCGTCCTGTATACAGGCGTCACAATACAACATGTAATATCGCAGTAGTGCTGCGTGGTACAAGCGTACATTGCCACCGCGGGCGCCAGAGCATGTGAATATCATAATGACATCGTGGTTCAAAGCCGGTCACCCATTACAAAACGCACACACGTTACAGCGTTTATTCCCTTATGAGCACGTAGTGGGTGGATAGCAAGTTCGAAAACATTTCGCGCTCATAATTGCTCGTGGTTTAAAGCATGCTACCCGTTACATAGTATGCAATGAGTGATCGAATTACGCACTAGGGACAGGAAATCGCTATCGCGTTCAACTCTTAAAGGCGAAGCTTAAGGGTCCCCCCAATTTTTTTGGCGAAACTTTCATGCCTCAGCTTTCGGTGGCGCCATCGCAGGTGAGCTGCCCTCGAAGGTGAGCCAGTCACATGAGTATTTGTATGCGCTGTTTTTCAATAATTGATGGCACTCTCGATCAAGGGTTTGTCGTCGATAAGCCGTTTCTCATACGGCAATGCGATCTTTTATCGAGGAGACTTGTCAGTTCAGCTTGCGACATTTCATTCTTGCATGAATATGAACGCATAACCACCGTCGTGGCCTGTAGCAACTTAAGTGTTGCGCTGCTGAACACGTTGATGAAGGTCCAGTTACCGGCGTGAAGGAAATATTTAGCAGGGAGCTGAAAAATTTAATTGTTGCGCAATGCGATACAAAGAAGGAAAAAAGAAAGAAAGAGAAAGAGCGGAAAAGAAAAAGAAAAAGAAGGAAAGAAAGAGAAAGAGAGGAAAAGAAAGAAAGAAAGAAAGAAAGAAAGAAAGAAAGAAAGAAAGAAAGAAAGAAAAAGAGAAAGAAAGAAAAATAGCACACCAGGCGTGCAGACAACAAGCTTGGCTTGCCTCCATTTTGTCCGATAGGTAAGGGCTCCTAAATTTTTCTTTTATAAGTGCATTCGCCGTTTGCATCCTTGCGTTCGGCTCAGCGGTGCAGTGACCGTCAAAGCAGTCGTCTTGTGTACGGAGACCTAATCCTAATCCTACGAAAATGCCTACTTCATGTTTTTCGCACGTGTCCTGTTTCTTCTACCGGGGCGATCACTTTCCAAAAGCTTCCCCCTGATCCTGCGGCATCGGCTATGCTGGCAGCTGGCCAGGCTCCGTCTACTTTCGCATCTTCAGCTGCCCGAGCCTTTTTTTCCCGCCTTTGACATACCAGCACCTCCATTTACTGCACAAGGATCCCTCCCTATCGATGCTGTAATGTCACCTTCATGCGAAGATGTTGACGGCATTCAAGCACCTTTTACGATGGCCGAGTTTCTCGCAGCCATAGACCAAGCCAAGCCACACAGTGCGCCGGGGCCTGACGGCATCCCGTATGAACTCTATAAAAACACAGAAGGAAACGTTCTTGTGCATCTCCTGGACACTATTAACGAGGTATGGACAGGTAGCCTCATCCCAGATACATGGCGCCACGCGGAGGTGATCGCTATTCCAAAGCCAGGAAAAACTTCGGATAATATCGCTAACCTGAGGCCTATATCCTTAACATCAACTCTGTGCAAACTGACGGAGAGAATGCTTGCGACCCGTCTCACATGGTGGCTTGAGCGGTACTCCTGGTGCCATCCTGCGCAAATTGGATTCCGCGCCCCCCTTGGGCACTGAAGATGGGCTGGGACACCTTTCTTCTATGGTACCCCTTGGAGGTCGCTCTCGTCGTATTCGAACTTTATTGGCGATGGACATCCGAAAAGCTTATGACCATGTCAGTCATGAAGCAATAGCTGCAATCTTACCGTGGCTTCACCTTCCAAGACGCGTGTGCAAGTTCGTCGAAGCCTTCCTCTGTGACCGAACTTTCTCTATTCGCCTGGCTGGGCATGCAGAAGGTCTGTTCACGTCACACCGTGGTGTTCCACAAGGTTCAGTCCTTGCGCCAATCCTTTTCAACATTGTCCTTCTTCCATTGGCATGGCAACTGGCGGCAGTACCAGATATTTACATCCTGATGTATGCCGACGATATTACTGTGTGGACAGTCCACCCAGATCACGCCTGCCAAGAACAAAGACTTCAAACGGCCTTAGATGTGACTAATGCTTGGTGTGGCCATATCGGATTAGAGTTATCGAAAGAAAAAACAGCATTCGTGGCCGTAGGAAACAAGCACGGGCGCCGTGCACTTTCAAGCCGACCTATTCGCCTCTTCTTTAATCTCGAACCTGTACAGGAGGTCTCAACTCTTCGTGTGTTGGGTCTCGAAATCGCTCAGAATGGTTCTGCGTCCCCATGGGTTAAGATCTCAAAGCAGCGCGGGGCAGAGACAATTCATCTTATACGTCGAATTGCCAAAACATCGGGCGGTGCACGCACCACAATGGCACGCCACCTTGTCAAGGCTGTACTTCAGCCACGCCTTGTATACCAAGCCCAATTCCACCATCAAACAAAAGCAGAATGGGCCCGTCTTGAAAGTATTAATCATGAAGCTATGCGTGCGATCACTGGGCTTCCGCGCGTGACGATGGTTCCGAATTTACAAGCAGAGGTACAACTTAACACGATTGATGAATTGGTACATCAGCGGCGTTCTGCACGTGCACTAAAATTGTCAACATTTCCCACCGTGGCTGCGTTAGCTCGATACATGGGATGTGCAGTACCCATTACCATCGTTTTGGCCACTACTCCTCCGTGGTACCGCGTGCAGCTCACGGATAACAAGCCACTTGGCAGTCTTCATCGCCCGATTCCTCGCCAGGCGACAGCGATGGTCTCCCGTCTTAATTGCACCGACAACACACCAGGTATCCTCGTAGGATATGTCGATGCCAGTATCACCAACGGCATGGTTCACACCGCACTGGTGTGCCCAAAACTACCCCAAGCAGGACAAACATGCACGTATGCAGCTGACCCTGAACCACCGGCATACCTTGCTGAACTCGCCGCTCTACGGGACGGCCTTAACGCGTTGAGGCGTTTTGTTGAAGCGGAGCGCTACTCCAAGCTTGTTCTTCGCACAGATTATACGGATGCAATTCGCGACATCCGTCGCGTGGCCCGATCGACGGCGCTTTCAGATGTCATTCATCAGCTGGCAAGAAACATCGGCACAACGATACGCATCGAATGGGTTCCACGAGCGGCAGTGTCTGGTCAGCTAGAGGCGGATTCCGCCAGTCGGTCACCTGCCATAATTTACCCGCTGCCGCCATTCCCCGAAGATAACTGCGGAAAACTGCTACGCCAAAAGGAATGTCTCCGACGCACCACACGAGCACTCATACCACCGTGTGGTTCGGACCTCCCTGGTGGGCTTACTCGCTTAGAGGAGGTGGCGCTTCGGAGACTTCGAGTTGGGGTTGCTCTTACGCCGGCAGTGACCGCCCACTGGCCGCAACACTACCGCGCAGCGTATGGAACTACATGCCCTTTTTGTGACGCTCCTATAACTGCAGTTGACGTGACACACTTGTTCTGGTCGTGTCCGGGCCTAGAGCAAGCACGCCTTCGTCATCTCAGAGCAACCGGTCACCGTCCCGGGCGCCCTCCGGACTTACAATGGTGGATAAGAGGACCATTCCACCGATCCTTGTTGAACTTTATGCACGAGTTCAACTTCTTCGTTTATGGGTGATGAGCCTCTCGTGTTATGCACGTTTGTTATGCCAAAGGGCAGTCTTTCGAATAAAAAAAAAAGTATAGATAGCTGGAAGCAAAGTGAACATTGATATATATCAAGGCGGAAAATTGAGGCCGGTACCCCGGTCTTCGTAGTCAGTAATGAAGCCCAAAGGGCAGGCGCCATTTGAGATAATTTCCAGAGCAGCCTTTTGGAGGAGTGTAATGCCGATAACAGAAGCGACGTTCATGAGTTAGTGCATTAAAGAAGCACGAAGGAGTCCGCTAAAGGGAGAAATACCCGCGCAAACTGATAAGTTTGCCTACTTGGCGTTCCGTAAAGAGCCAAAGGCGCAGCTAAACGCCATATTGGTAGCGGAGATCATAGGGTGTATTGTTCTAGAAGCACACCTTTAATGTCTGATAGAAATGAATGTAAACAAATTCGTGTATCTTTTATTGTGGGAGGAAAGCCGCAAAGATGGGTCTGGTCGTTGTAGTCTGATAAACGGTTTTATTGAAGCATAAATTATTTATGGGTTCTTCTCAATAGCTTGAGTTGAAAACGAACCTCATTTACCCCGAATTAACATACCCTTCGTGTATTATGTGTTTCGGCATTACGTTTACTTTTTTTCCACCCAGATACACGCAGTAACATGTGACCACTCGTAATCATTTTTCCAACAATAGCTGCAATAAGCAAATCTCATTAAGGCGAGTGAATCAAGGCAATCTTCTTCAGACGTCTCTGCTCAATGTTGTTTGTTTTTGTGATAACATGATGAACGTCAAAGAAAAGTGTTTAGCTGTCATTTCCCATTGAGATGCGTGTTTGACGCCTTGGCCAACGTGGCCATTGAGTGAGCTGTACCATATTTTCGGAAGGGGCAGTCATTATTATGTGTAATAGAAAACGTCACCGTCTCTCAGGACTATTCACAAAGTTTGACCAACCAACCTCTTGACGTTTACAGGCGATTATCATCAGATAGCTTAAGATTATCAGCAGATTAACATTATTAGATGCTAAAAAAACTGCAGTATATGTTTGTTAGCGAAATGGATGGCTCGCTAGAGTCTCTAAGGCCTCACTTATTCATTTCGGTGGCCTCTGTTATCAGCATGGCATGCACGTCCGAGTTACGGCTTAAGTACAACCATGCTGAGAAAGTCCTGACAATAACTGAACCGCATGAACTAACCCAATCCCATTGCTTATTAAATTATATGTTGCCGAGACCAGTGCATTTCAGGAGTGCTGACCGCTGCTTTGTTGCTGTAATCAAAACTGAGGTGCTAGTGTGGGGAGCAGTTTATACAAGCCGTGCGACATAGGAAGCCCAATCAGGCGTCAGGTGTCTTCGCTGGTAGCTTTCAGCGATATTTAGGTCGCTTGATCTAGAAGTGGACCAGCCAGCAGAGAGCTCGCACTAAAAGGTGAGCAATTTTTTTCCAAAAAAGTTCGGAACAAAGCCTCCCAGGGACATGGTAAATTGTAAAAGCTGCACTTCTTCTCAGAAAGTACATTTTTTTACGCGATTTTCTTTCTTCTGAGGTTTTTTCCGTATAATAAGCGCACATGTTCGTAGTATTCTCCTTTCTTCAAACACTGTCTGCAGAATTCGTTGCCGACGCTGTGCGCTGAGAAATTGATGAAACCCTTTAGGCGGGCGCCGGTCGCCAGCTTTGCTGAGAAGAAAAGAGGGCTGACTTAAAATTGAGCCTACTGTCTCTGTAACAAGGTTGGCGCTCCTGGAGATTAGTGTTCTTTTTGGGAGTTATCAAAAGGAGACCGGTGTTATTGGAAGGATATCCGTAGGATCGTAAATTATGCTGTGAGGAACCAATGCGTGAACTCGATTTGATTACGATTATTTTTTTTCCTCCAGAGTTCGAAAAATGCAATTTTATAGTCCCCAGACATCAGGTCCTCCAAAAGAAAGATGTGCCGCGCGCTGTGCCATTAGAATTTGGACAAAAGAAAAATTTTTTTTTCTTTCTTATAAACCAGAAGAAAGTACCGAAGTCTTAGACTTTGTGGGAGTACGAACACATGCCTGCACTTGCTGTATTCTGGAACGACGTCGAGATTTATTAGCGAGATTCTTTTACAACGGAGCTGTGTATGGCTAGGCTTTGCCGGATCGCGTGCGCGGACAAAAGACACGTAGAACACCAATTTTCGGCGAACCGACAAAGTGAACTAATCCAGCGTTTCTGAGTCGAAAAAATGGACACGACGTAAAAGTAAGCACAAGGATGTACGATTTCACCGGCATGGCGGCATGATGTGAATTTTGGCTCAAGGAAACGAACGTCGTGTCACTTTCGTACTTTCCAAGCAACGGGATTTCTTACGTATTACGGGGTTTCATTTTGATAGCACGACAGACAGTCAGTCTAGTTGGTCTTGATTAATAACGAATTGAATCGTACAAATACGAGACGAAAGACGAAGAAGCGCACACAAACAGCGCTGACGATTTCATTTTGAGACCACCGTTGGCCGCTCATGATGAGATAATATTCGTCATGCGGAAGAGAAACGCCAGGATCATTGAGTGTATGCCTCATTAATCACTCGGTATAATCAATAGTGATAACATATAAACACTATCGATGCTTACCTATAGTAACAGCTTAGCTGGCTCCCTGCTTCGCAGTAGTATAGGGGGTTCTGCATTTTTTTAAAAGATAATTTGAATGCGTCTTTCTTGGGCAGTAATGGATATATATGTACATATGTTTGTTTGACAGTGTGGAATACGTTAGCATTTGACGTCGCTCAAACTTCACTTTAACATAGACTGGTCTAGCACGGACGAACGAAGATTACGACAAATATCTTGTAGTCAAGCACAGTGTCGCCAGCCTATCTAAAACCTGGTAGCCCCGCCCTCTCCATCTTTCCATCAATTTCTTCCTTCATTCCCTATATATCTTTTCTTTTACATCTAACTTGTCTCTCTTTTTCTCTAAAGAGCCGTCTGAATTTTTTTTATTAAGCGAATATGACCTGCAGACCTCTATGAGAAGAAAAGGAAAACCGTAACAGGAGCAACGAACGTCATTTGCAGCACGAGTACTACAAACGACAGTTAACGAGCTCGCATTGTCTTGTTCATTTGACCTGTTATTTTATTGTTTGCGAAGTCATGCTTTTTTCCGTGTGCGAAGGATTTTATTCTTTGTGAGAACGCGCACCAAACTTATACAGATATGAAAAAAATCGATGGAACCAGTTCCAAAGGTTAATAACATCCGACATTTTATGTGCCGAAACCACGACCTGATTATTAGGCAGGCCGGAATAGACGGCTTCGGGAATTTCGACCCTCTGGTGTTACTTAACGTGCGCTGACATCACTGAGGTGTACAGGCTGATAGCCTTTCACCTTTATCTTAAATGCGACCGCCGCGGCCAGGATCGAAACCACGACTTTTGGGGGAGCATCCGAGCTTCGTAACCATTGAACCACCGCGGCAGCATAGCTGATAAGTTTTTGCGAAGGAGAGTGCAGAAGCGGTTCAGAAGAAAGTGCACAGGACAGGACGGACGCTGCCTTGTGTACTTTCTTACGCGCAGCTTCTGCGTTCCCCGACGCAAGACGCTGAACCAAATGGCTCAGCAACTCACTGTTTTATATTTGGAAAGGTTGGTCAGTATCACAGTACAAGTTTGCAGTCGTAACATGAATAGCGATATAACAAAACTCACAAGGTTCCTTATGAAGTTACCTAAGTAGATTTGAAGGCGCAAAGCGCTTTTTTTTTAAATATATATACAACATGACTATGTTCACTCGTGTATGCCTAGCAGGGTGTTGCGGCAGAGATAATGCACCTGAATTTTAATATTTTTTTCATTATAATGACACCGTCCCTTTGTTTTGATGTTTGGTTCCCTTTAAAAGAGTCCCCTAATAGAAGACAATGAAGCCTCCTCAAAGATATTTCTCTTTTGTTTTTCAATCATTTTCGCAGCCCCGGCACTTGGCTACCTTAACCGCCGTTATGCCGATGGCTACATGCATTGTTTTTTTATTCTGTTTTCAAAGGCTTACTTCCAATATTAGCACGTGCGCAGGCAAAGCGATGTTAGTTCAATACCGTTAGAAGATTCCGCAGTATGGAAAGCCCAGTTATTCGAAGCATTAAAAATGGTATTTAGACATTTTTTTTTCTTTCATAGCTCAGCGTTCCAGTTTTTGGGCAAGAACATCGCCGGTTCTTAGGGAAATTTAATTTTGAAAAAAAAAAATAAAAAAAGAAAAACAGGTCATTATCACGAACATGAATTTCACTTCGGAACGGAAAACATATTGTACATCCGTCTGATGTCCCTGTAGTAAGGGTTTCTGATTAGTTTACAGTATAATAACCACCTACAACTTGCATGAATGTACTTCACTAACTTATTACTTTGTAACAATGGTGTTCAGCTTTTCCCGCTGTGCAAGACGAAAATCGAAATTACTGTAACTCAATCTAGAATTTGATGGACGAAAGTGATGGTCTGTGCGCTCAACTTATGTCCTGTGCAAAAAGAAAGGCACATAACAAGCACGCTGGCAATGTCGAAAATTATTACTTCCGGGTCAGTTCACCACATGCGAGCGTTCCCATTTCGCACACAAAAGCAGCAGCAGCAGCAGACCTATAGTAATCAGGAGCTGTCGCTACGTCGTCTGCATATGTATGCATTGAGTCGCGAACATTGACGGCTGTCGGTGAACATTGACGGCTGTCGGTGAACAGTGGCGGCTGTCGGTGAACAGTGGCGGCTGTCGGTGGTTATTGACGCAAAAGTTGACGGACGACGCCAGCCATAGGCGTGCGCAGGGTTCCCCTTCAGTGGGGGGGGGGGGGGCAAAGGCTCGTCGCAGCGCCCCCCTTCCCTATTAAGTCAATGTATGGGGCAGACTTTGCGCCCCCCCCTTTTTAGGTGACTAGGGGGGGGCGGCCGCCCCCTCTGCCCCCCCTCGTGCGCACGCCTATGACGCCAGCGCTTGCTAAACTGCCTGCGCGGACCAACATAAGCATGCGCAGGTTCCTCCATGGGGGGGAGGGCGGTAATAACCGCTGCTCTCTCCGACCTGCGCTTACTTGTCAATTCTGAAAGAAAGTTAACAAGCGTCTCAGTGGATGCAAAAATGTAAATTAAGCCATGTAGTGCTTCTAGTAACGGCATGCCTTTCACCTCTGGCTTTCCTGAAGTAAAGGTGGGAAGGAAACAGTTCTTAAAAAGCAACATCGGTGCGTCCCCTACGCCTACTTTTGTGAAAGACCTGCACAGCTATGACCCCGGCCACTAAATGAAGTCAGAGGCCGGGTCCAACTGAAAAAACATATGGCACAAAATTGCGTGCGACAGGCTACAGGCCTCGCCGACCATCCAAACTTGATCGCTGTATTCACGGACCGTTCCACCATTCATTGTTGAAATTCCTACATCTACAAAATTTGTACGTGCATTTATGACACAGCGCCTGAATCAGTAGTATACACGTGTCGAGCGTGTCGCTATGAACGCTTTCGCCGTCCGCAGCTGCTACCTCGAATTAGCTACAAGCTTCCGCTCATACTTGCATTATAATTATAACACAAGGACCTACATCATGCCTACGTTTCGTTTCATTACAGCGTCGTTCTCTGCACACTTTTAAGAGCGAAGCTGTTTAGAAAATCATTCCGTGCGAGTCGATTGCACAAAACTATCATAATCTCAACGGGTATGTGCCACTGTGCGACCTACTAGAAAACTATCATCATCATCATCATCGTTTATATGCCACAGAAATTGGGAAAATCCCACTACTGACCACTGGTCCACTAAAAATGAAGAATTAAACAGCTTGCCCAACAAATCGCTGAGAAGTGACAGCGGCAAGCCGAAGGCACCGATTACGTACAACGAGATATTAGGGAAGGGGAAAGGCAACGACGGCCTCGAGAAGACACAACGACCCGTAGATATATTAGCATCATTAATTTATTATAACAATTCTATAATTCTTTCGTAATACAATTCATATGTGATCACTTTTGTCTATAAAATATTCGTTTGTTGGCCAATCCCCCAGAATGGGTGTGAGCCATACATGCAGGCCATCATCATTATATGAGAGGTGTGAATGCTTGATTTGAGCGGGAGTTTCTTCTGGATTTCGGACGACCGTATTGTGTCTGTGGCTGTCTGTAGTTTAACTCGAGCCTCTCTGCGCTGAGAACCAACGTAGAAACAACCTAGGATTCCCTAGCTAAAGCTTAGTAACGACCTAGAAGCAATCATTATTATTCATGATCGCCCAGTCTCGCTGTTTCCGCACTGTTTTTCTTCCCAGTTTCGCCACGCGGGCACTAAGCCTTGCGCGGCTCAGTGAAAGCTTCGCCATTTTTCTATAAACGGCGGCTGTCTGGCTGCTCTATACTCTGTTTCAGAAGTTCCCTTCAGCACTGTGGAGGCTACAGGGCCCATTAGCCAATAGGAAGGGTGATTAGCCCCTCCACATGTATTCATCCGCGCCGCGTCGTCTGCTAGCATCCCCCTGCCGTCTGCGCGAACACGTTCAGCGAGCAGACGGCAGCGCCGAAAAAAATAGAACATGGCTGCACGCATCGAGGCTGCTGCTCTCCGCCTCGAGTTTATCACGTCGTCGTCGTGCGCTCTGTGGCCCGTAAGTACCAAACAGACGCTTGTATTTGCTTTAGATTTATGTCTTGGAGCTTCAACAGCAATGTATTCGTGACTACATTGCGCTATTTCCATGAACCATGATCAAATTCTCGGCGCGTTAGGCTTAGCAGGCGTGATTAAAGCAATAGCTTATCTTGCAAATAACGACAGAACGTACCTGATGCTTTGTCCGGATCGTGAGATGGCGCAAAGCGATAGCTCATTACACCATTCATTTGTTGCTGTGAGCTTTTTGAGCGAGCGTCATGGGCAAGTTCGGATCGAAGCGGGTGGTCGCGTCTGCATGGGCGCTGCCATGTTGATTTTTAACCACAGTTACCGACAGTTACTGATACAACTAAAGAAATACGACGTAAATGCGATGAAGAATAAACAAATTACTTATTAATGTGCAGAAGCAGATGCTAAAGAAGGGAAAATATCTCAACCTTGCCAATTGCAAGGCAATTATATCTGGAACTATGTTTTCCTGCGCAAGCGTGTGGCTTGTTTACACCCCGTAGCTTTGGCAGTGCTGAACGGTAGTGGTGAAACAGAGTATAGACACGTGCGATTCGTACGACACTACGCCAAGGGACAGGCTTTCGAAATAAAAATTACACTTGAAGAGAACAAGTGTGGTGAAATAATGCAGAACTTCAGTCTTACCGAGAGACAGCGACGGCGTAGCACAGCGAGAACGTGGAACAAGCCAGTGAGAGTCGCAACGCACGTCTTGACACGTTCCGGAAACACACAACGCCTGGCAGAGCTGACAACAACAACGGACGGGCGATCGTCAAGAACTGAGTGATGGATTCAGAACTGCCTAGCCGCAAATAACACAGATGAATGCGGATACACTGCGAGCACCTAAAACTGCAGTAACGCAAAACGGAACGACGTTGGCCTAGTTGGTGTTGCATAGTCTGAAGTGAACGACAGCGCTTACAGTCGTGAGCACGCTTAGCGTGAACATGAAAGCGCGTGCAGCTCGGTACTGTCAGCAACGCCTACTTGACCAGCGTGAGGCTCGGCGCATGCGTAGTTCGTTTTCAGCGAGGTTGTCTTATCGCTTGCGTCGCGTCATCACTGAGCGCCTTCGACGAAGGTGCGCTCAGATGGCTCGGTGCCACGGTGCTCGGTGCGCACGATAGTGTAATAGTCCCGTCGCTAGCGCACTGCGCATGCGCGAGCCTCGCGTTGAGGGAGGTAGGCATCGCTGATAGCCCGGGGCGGCACACACTCCCAGGTTCACGCTTAGCGGGCTCGCGACTGTACGACATGGACGAAGAGAGAAAGACAGCGCAGCATTCACTTCAGACCACAGTAATGCTGGAGCGGGTGATAAAATAGACAACTACGGGCGCGCGTTTCGTTTGAGATACACATTGCCGCCTACTGGATGAGCGTAAGCGCTGAAACTCGGCTGCACGACAACTCGACTGTACGCTTGTTTTAATGTTTGTTGCTATCTGGTGTTCGGTGGACTGCAGTTACCTATACCAAGTTCATAGATCTGGTGAAAAAATGAGGAAGCTATATAGCGAGACTTTTGTAGTAGATGCCTTCGCATCAGGAGATATTTCAATGATTTTACAACCCGTAATGTGACTTCTTGTTTTTCGTTTTTAGATAGCTTAACAAATGAGGGTGATTTGTATCTTAAAAATAAACAAACCCGTTTATTTGTACGCTTGTCGAAAGGTTACTACTGGTCGCTTAACACCTCTTTATTTTCGTAGTGTGGCCTCCGCAATCAGCTCCGAAGCGTGCAGCCGCAACTCATCGCGGAGGCCAAACACGAGACGCGCGGACTTCCAAATATTGTTGATCGAACTTCATGCGTAGCTCCCACAGCGTTGCAACTGATGTGCGAAACCATAGAGTTTCATACAATAATACCTAGAGGGGAATCTGTCGCTGCGATCGGTGAACCACCATGGGAATGATGGGAAGTACAGGCTTCGGATTGGATAGCGTTAGCTAGCGAACTGTCTACGGATTTTTTTCTACAGTTTCAGTTTTGTTCTTCGCGCAGCTTGTCTAGTGGGGTGCGGTGCAAAGCACTGAAACAGTGCCTGTGTTGTTCATAGAGGCTGAAGAACGCTAGGTCTCTTTGTTTGATGCGACGTTGCAGCTTTACATGTTGTATTTGACAGTTTTAGCGACGCATCGTGCACTCACCGCTGAGCATAGATGTAGCGTCACATGCCTGTGGAAGATATCGCACAGAGTTCATGTCTTCTTACAAATGCGTCTTGCCAAAACTCGTTCATATCGACTGCAAAACGACGGCGAGGCTAAGCAGACGCACCGTCACGCTCCCCTGACTCTTCACAACAAAACGAGTGGTGCGTTGGGGGCAGGCCACTTGGACAGACGCAACTGGCATCACAGCAGACGATGTGTTAAGTGTTTCTCGCTCAATACTGAACTGTTATTTCCTGTTATTCCCCTCTAGGTATTATTGTATGAAACTCTATGTATGAAACGGAGTGTAAAGGCCTGACCACAAGTACCCGGTGCAGCGCGTCACCGCGTAGCTTTCTGACGCGGCGCCGCGCCCTCTCCCTATGGAGAGAGAGGGTGCTCAGCTTCACGTAGCCATGCGCCCTCTCTCTCCATAGGGAGAGGGCGCGGCGCCGTGTCAAAAGCCACGCGCTGACGCGCTGCAACGGGTACGTGTGGTCAGGCCTTAAGGGACGATGCGGTAAAGGCCTGACCACACCTACCCGTTGCAGCGCATCAGCGCGTGACCTTTGTGACGCGGCGCCGCGCCCTCTCCCTATGGAGAGAGAGGGCGCGTGGCTGCGCGCCCTCTCTCTCCATAGGGAGAGGGCGCGACGCCGCGTCAAGAAGACACGCGCTGACGCGATGCAACGGGTCGGTGTGGTCAGGCCTTTAAGGCCACGAACAGCGAATACTTCACCCCGTACATGTTCGCCGAGTCACTCGCGTCACGACAGATAACGATATATGCGGCCGAAAAGCCAAGACAGCGACAAACGCTCTTCACGAATGATCGCTTATGTTTTCTCTTGAGAGAGATATCAAGAGCGTTGGAATCATCGTTGGAACCATACCGTGGTTGGAACCAACTTACGATGGCGCATACCGTTTCCTTCACATAATCCATCCAGTGGCTAGTGAAGAAGACGCTGGCTTGTGCCTCGCGGAAGACGGAATCGATAGGTGTTTCTTGGCCGAATAGTCACGTGCGCCCTCGGGCGTCTTTTAATTTGTACTGTGGTGAAGAAATTATTAGTTTATGTAATTGGGCGTATTGATGCGGATCCATAATGAAACCTCACCACACGCACATGACAAAAGGAAAATAGACAAGACGGGACGAAGCGCTCATTTCCAACTAATAACTTCAGCCGAAAATAACCTTTTCGATTGTCGAGCCTTTTGTATTGTTTTCGAATCACTGGAAAGAAAAACCGCGGAAAGTTATGCATTGGCCCATCATTTTTACATCTTTAGGCGCGCGTATACGCGCTCATACAAACGCACGCAAGAACATATATAAAGCGCAGTTGCATCTCTCCCTCCCCCCTCCCTCTTAGAAAAGCATTTCTGGCACCTCCTATGCACCTTTTATACTCGTGCCACACGTGCACAAGCAATGACATTCAGCAGTTAAGGCATTAAGTTCCTGAATGACATTTTGGTCAGCCGAGCTGCTATACACGTATAAATTTTATGGCATTTGGCCTGACGATGTCGACAACGATAACTTTTGAAAGGCGCAGTTTTAGGGTAGTAATAAAATATAAAGCAACTTTTTATAACAACTCTATCCTGCTTTCAGGATAAGTGAAATACAGCAGTAAGCTGTCATATTGCCATTAGCTTTAGTTTGTTGTTGTTTTTTAACACATTTCAACCAACCACAGAAACTTCGGTCATTTCATGTTGAATCCGAAGCCTAGAATCCGACATGGCGCCTGTCATGTCGAGAACATTGCAATTCAGAAGTGAATTTATGTATTGTACAACAGGTAAATAACATGCGTTCTGTTAAAAGTCACGTATAAAATATTTTTGACACGATCGATGCTATTTTAAATGTATTATGTACACTGCACTGAGCAAGCTTTGACATCGAGAGTACAGGTTTCTCAGTCGAATGAGTTCTAGCGAAGGCATCAGGTGAAAAAAGGCATTAAGGCTAATGTCATATCATTTGCCCGTGTGGCATCACGCAAATGACATTAAATCTTAAAGCATTAGGAAGTTAATGCAATTTTCTGTGCCCGTGTTGCACGGGTATTAAAGTAACTCGTAGACTCTCACTTTGACCAGGTGCTGGTTTACTTAGAACCGTTTCTTACAGGCATCTTCTAATTTTGCGTACGTCACTTCTGAAGTGCAAACAACCAAGCCACTTGTTTTGCTCTTTTCAGAACCGCGGTCGAAACCACAGCGATAAACTATATAAGCGTCTTCAATTGGGCTGGTTATTACGTATTGAATTCGAACGAAGAAACAGAGCTGGAACAAGATTCCCCTCACTTGCGGGCGTTGCTACATCGGCCAAAGCGGTCGAGGTAGCGATGAAAGACTGCGAGAACATGCTCACTCACTAGAAGGGTCTGTGAGCTTGCAGATCAATGTAAGAAATGGGATTGCGAACCCCCCATGGGTGTCGGCAGGATTTCGTCTTGGGGGGTGCAAGCCGGCGTAACATATAAGGGGCAGAGCTCTGGTGTATCTTGGGTGGGGTCAAGTGTTTCTTGAGGGGGGGCAAGTGCCCTCCTTGCACCCCCCCCTGCCGACGCCCATGCGAAGCCCCTCTTTAAAGGCTGCAAACTGCTGGGCACTTACACAGAGCAACGCCAGCGCGAGATCCTTGAAGCATTTGCTTCAAAGATAGCGTGGAATGTGTCAGCGTCGCTTCGCTCTCGCGCTGCAAGAATGAAATGATGTAGCTATCAAACCTGTGAATTCGCATTTTATACAACGATATCTTGTTCCTTGATTTGCATACTGTTTTTATTTTTTCCGCATATATTTCCACGCAAACTCAATGACATATGGTCGTTAGTCGTCGTCATATTTGTACCGTCTCGTCTTCATCTTGTTCTCTGTTTCTTGGTTAACATCCACAGAGATAAATCTTCCTTTGACTGCCTCAATTACTCTGCCACGTGGCGAACGTGCTAGCCAGACAAGACGCAGTTGCAGTTACACCGAGTACGGCGTATAGGGTGAACATGGGCTTTCTGAAGACCCATTACTTATACGGCAGAGCCGTTGTCCGTGACACGTCTTGAAGGCGGGGCATCAAGAAAGAAACACAAGTGTACATTTGTCAAGGAAACAATGCGGTTCCCTTCCGCAAGGAAAGTGGGCGGAACGCTTTCACTGTGTGCTTCCAGCAAAACGGCAAAATGGGCTTAGATGATACCTCCATCAGCATGCAGTATTCAGGCAGCCAAAGCAAATGTGAAAATACGCGCACATGAAGTTTACCAATGGACAGAAACTCGTCTAGTCGGGATGAAACATGGCGAAAGGTACAACCAACCAGGGACACTAAGCCGACATAATGCGAAATTTCCTAGTAAAAATATTCCATGAATAAGGTTCCCTTGTGAATGCCTTGTTAGGCTCCCCGATTAAGTTTACTTTTTTGTTGGCTTAGTGCTCCGGGTTGACGTTCGATGTAGTAATAATAATAATATCTGGGGTTTAACATCCCTAAACGACGATATGATTATGAGAGACGCCGTAGTGGAGGGCTCTGGAAATTTTGACCATCTGGTGTACTTTAACGTGCACTGACATCGTACCGAACACGGACCTCTAGCACATCGCCTCCATCGAAATGCGACCGCCGCGGCCGGGATGGAAACCGCGACCTTCGGGTCCACAGCCGAGCACCGTAGGTAACCACTACACCATTGCGGCGGACAAGTTGACGTTTCAACATTGTGGTATATTGTAAGGAAAACTTCGCAACAAAGTTCAAGCTAATATATGCTATTTTGATACGTATGTGATGAGGCGCGCATGATCGCCCACTCGGAAAGCGCTAACACACAGTAGCGTAGCCAGAAATTTTTTTCGGGGGGGGGGGGGGTTCAACCATACTTTATGTATGTTCGTGCGTGCGTTTGTATGTGTGCGTGCATATATACGCAAGCAAAACTGAAAAATTTCGGGGGGGGGGGGGGTTTGAACCCCCCCCCAACCCCCCCCCTTGGCTACGCCACTGCTAACACATAACCTTCAGGTTCAGAGAATCTACATATTGATTTGACGACAAACAGCGGCGCTGCACGTGTACGAGCCAAGATTTTGGACTGTTTCCCGCTGTACTTGCGACGATGTCCATGTCGAAGTGAATCGATACGATTGAATGAGAAGAAAAAAGAAGATCTCTATCGCCTTCAAGTCGGGTTAGACTAATTCGTAAAGGCACTGTGCGACTTTCGTGTATACTCGGGCTGCTGCCGATAGCCAAGTCCAGGTTCTCCCTAATGTGCCTCAACCTACGAGTTAGTAAGCCGGTATCGCGAGTCAATTACATAGCCGGAGAAATTAGGGTGGCAGCCAACATATTTACATTCTGGTGGAGTTCGCGGAGATCGCGAAGTGGTGTGCGTCGGAATTAACGTGTGTGTTTAGGTCTGCCGAAAAAGGGCGCCATGATGACAAGGTAGGATTGAATGGGAACGAGAAAAGGCTCAACGGGAGGGACGGTATCGGTTCAAGAGGAAGCGGTTTGGTAGAGTGGCATGCATGATGATGCTGATATAGGCATGCGCAGGGCTCTTCATTAGCGGGTGGGGGGGCGCAAATGTCATTGCAACGTCCCCTACCCTCTGTGGTCATATCAGAAATAAAACAAGCTTCACAATAGGTGCAAAAATGAAAATGAAGCAATAAAGGGCCTCTCACGAAAGCCTCAAGTCCTTACCGGGATTTCTGCGGCTAGATGTAGGAGGTAGGCAGTTCTTGGAATGCAAGGTCAGGGGTCGGCGGTTGCCATCAGCGTCAAGAACCGGCGTTCCAATTACCCTGCAGTTTAAACAATGACAGTTACATGTCCGGATAAGTAGAAGTATGGTTTAGCAAAGCTTCAATTTGGGCTAGTTGGTACGGCATTGTAATGAAGTTGCGCTGAGTTCAATGCACAAACGAGTGACGAAACAAGAGTGCAGGACAGGTGGCGCGCAAACTTTCAACTGTTTATTTTCGCAAAAGCAGGTCGAAGATACACACGAAAACATTGAAGATAACGAGGACTATGTTACAACGTGTTGTTCATGGAAGCAAGGCATTTTGGGCTATCATGTTCCGCGTGAGTAGTCTTAACTAACCTGGCGGTTGTCAATAAAGTTAAAAGCTGCCTCATTGAGGGGAATAGATGCAGAGCTCACGTGATTGCGTGATTTAAACATGAAATATGCCTCCGTGATTTCGCGTGTTCTTCTAGACCTGCAATGCGCCAACGTCTGCGTTTGGTTATTTATTTATTTATAAATACTGCAATCCCGCGCGAGCGATTATAGCAGGGTGGGAATTACAATCATGAGTATAGCAAGGCAAACATCAATTCAAACATGAACATAAATACGGAAGTAAGGTAGTTTTCAGAGGAAAGAAAATCAAACAAGAAAACTCTTATACAATATTAGTGAAAACAGTAACAACCATGAAGACAACATACAATTCAAGATATACAAAAAAAATTACAAAGCTAAACACGATGCAAACATTTCAAGGGATGGCTGTAGAACAACATCATTGGTTAGGTTGTTCCAATCAGTGACTGTCCTCGGAAAAAATGAATACTTGAAACAGTTATTTCGAGACTGAAAGGTTGTGATAGAGAGGTTATGGCGCTGCCTTGTCGAATACCCAGAAGAGAAAGATAATAGTTGGCCAATGTATATCTTATAGTGCTTGTTTATTAACTGATAAAAATATTTTAGACGAGAGATCGGTTTCTTTCAGTTATTGGCGGGAGATTGGCTCTCTTCAGTAGTGCACTCACAGATGTATGACCGTAACGGTTATATATAAAACGGGCTGCCTTTTTTTGTATGTTTTCAATCTTGCTTATGTTCGTCATAGTAAAAGGATCCCATATAATGACTGCATAATCCAGTATGGGAAGAACTGTGGATTTGTAGGCCAGCAGACGAACAGAAGGAGTGGATTTCTTGAGAGCTCTCCGAAGGAACAAAAGTCGTCTGTTAGCACACACTACAACAAAATCGATATGCTTATTCCAGGTCAGATTGTTGGTAATGTGAACCCCCAGATACTTGTAGCATTGCACTTCAGCAAGGACTATGTTGTCGCAGTGATACTGGAAGAAAAGGGGCTCTTTTTTATGTGAAATGCGCATAAACATTGTTTTTTCATAGTTTATGGGCATCTGCCAAGAGTCGCACCAGGCTTTAACTTTTTGAAATGCGGCGTTTAACGTTTTTTGATCATTAGAGTTTTCTACCTCAGAGTAAATAACGCAGTCATCTGCATATAGTCTTATGTTAACTGGTACGTCTCTCACTATGTCATTGATAAACAAAAGAAACAGAAGCGGTCCAAGCACCGATTCGTGGGGTACGCCAGATTCCACAGAAACCCTCCCAGAACATTTATCTTTAAATACAACGAATTGTTGCCGGTTGTGGAGGTAAGATGCAGTCCATTTAGTTATCTGCTTTTTTTAAGCGTGGTGCATAGTTTGAAAACTAATTTTTTGTGAGAAACCTTATCGAATGCCTTTTAAAAATCCATCAAAATGGCGTCAGTCTGACCACCTTTGTTAATTGCCAATGCAAAGTCGTGAATGGTCTGAACTAATTGGGATTGAACTAATTGGGAGTTAAAAGTGGGATCACATCCGTGTCTTGCGCAATGAGTAGCTAAGTGCCCTGGTGATTGCAGCATCTCTGTGGCGTGCCTGTATTCTCTTAATCTTGTGTTTATGCCTTGCTTCCATGAACAACACGTTGTAACATAGTCCTTGTTATCTTCAATGTTTTCGTGTGTATCTTTGACAAGCTTTTGCGAAAATGAGCAGTTGAAAGTTTGCCCACCACCTGTCCTGTCCTCTTCTTCCGTCGTTCGTTTGTGCATTTCGCTCAGTGCAACTACATTACAAAGAAGTATGGTGCAGACTTGGCACCGCCCCCCCCCCCCCCCGCCGCTCTTGGACAATTAGGGGGAGGAGGTGGCCTCCCCCCTGCTGTGTGCCCGCCTACGGGTGTTGACCCGCCGATGCTTGAAGATAGGCGCGCAGCAGCACTCTCACTGATCACGCGAAGGTTCATCGTTGCTGGCGCTTCATCTCCACGCATGCGCGTTGCGTTAATCGGTTGGACCATTCGCGGAGCAACAAAGATACCTTCAAAAAGCAGTCCACAAGCCTCGCAGATGAAGCAGGACACTACGAAACTTGATTACCTGGACATCGCGGTGTGAACAACGCAGTATACTGCAGCGACAATGAAGCCTCACGGTCAGCAGCTGTCGAATCAACGCGCCGGACACAAGTAGGCCGGAAATGGTGGTTCCTGATTTGATCCTCGTTCACGGCTGCGTGCACATTGCTTCCGGTGTTGAAGTTCGCCCGACCGGAAATGTCTTGAAGAGGACAGATAATCGATCGGGCTGGCGTCAAGCCTGTTTGAGCCTGGCAGTGCCTTTTTTTTAAATATATCTCTATGGTTGTAACTAGGTCATCCAAGCTTCGCACCCTGACAGAGTTCACCACTTCGACTAAGTTTGTTCTTATAGTCGGTTACAACCTAAGAGTCAATACAGGCGTCAACCACAATGAAACGGTACACCTGTTCCTCATTTGTAAGAGAGCGATAAAGCAGTTCTTTTCTTTTTTCGAAAAGCAAGTAATTTCTTTCTTGTAAATTAATACTAGAGATATAAGAAAATTAACGTCGCTCCTTACTGAATAAAATGTTACATTTGGTTGAGTGCCGATGATAAAAAATCGTGAGGGGACGGAAGTTTTTTACGCAAAGCTGAGGATGCAAACGTGTACGTGCATGGAAAACCTAGACAGTCTCAAACCAACAAAAGTGCGTTGCGTCACGAAAAGGAGCTAACGTCATTGGATGGCGCATCTATGCAAATATTTTTCTGCGTGGTACGGGAATGGCTGTGGGCGTAGGTTATATTTATTCGTAGGTAGTAATTGGTTAAAAATGCTAATCCTTTATCGCTCAACTTTTACGGCCACAGAACTCACTCTTCGTGGACGTCAATTTAAAAGGTATAGTTCACGCCGTCCACTGCGGCTACTTTCCGGCCAATATGTAAGCATGTTCATGTCGAAGCGTAGCGCTGGGAAAAAACGGGACAGAGTAAAGAACACACAGGACAGGCGCTAACTGGGGACTAAAGTTTAATGGAAAGAAAATCCACATCTTAAGTTGGCAAAGACAGCACTGATAAGGCATCACGTGAACACGAATCGGTACCAACTCGCCCAGTACTCTACGTTACTTAGTTATGTAAGCATGTTCCATTCTCCATATAAATTCATATCGCCACAAAAAAGCACATCAAAGTTCATCAGCATAATGTAATATTTGATGGAGTTTTACGTCACAAAATCATGTTATGATCATGAGGAACGCCACAGCGGAGGGCCCCAGAAGTGTTGACCACCTGTTGATTTTGAAAGGAGCCCTGCAACACTTCTGAAGAGTCTCTACTTTATTTTTTGTTTGCTCTGACTAATGGCGGGGGATAATTTAGCATATAGTCAAAGCATCAATATCAAAAGATTTGTTATTTTAATCCTGCGATGAAGTCACTACATCGCTGCCGACCGCATCAACGCTTAGTGGCGTTCGCCATTATACTATTGCGGCCGGGAATGACGGAGACAGAGCCGGCCTTTGATTTAGTAAATCTAACTTTAGAAGAGACCGAGGCAATGCATCGAAAAAAAAAAAGATTGTTATCAAGTTGTCTTTTGCGTGCTTTTCCACTAAGCGTTTAAGACGCCGTTGCAATAAAAAAAAAGAAAAAAAAAAACACTGTGCACATTGAAAATTAGGTAGGGGCGCGGCCTGCTTTTTAGGCTGTAGCCTTTGAGCATAGAAAAATGTACTCGCGAGGCTTGTCGATATGCGAAACTTTTTTTTATTGCATCGGAATCCTTCTGAGTAGCCTTGACTTGTACGTGTTGTGCACTCGTGAGTCTTACGGCATTCAAAAAGTGAATGTTTTTCAAAAACCTCGACGCACTGTTTTGGTCTCAACCTTTTTCTCGGTGTGTGGGAGACCATTGGGAGACCACTCTTTACATGCAGGTGCGCGTCGCTCTCCAGAACCCTACCACATATCTGTTTTCATAGGTAAACTGTATAGCAGACGAATCGATAAATAAGGCTATACCCTTGTGAGCGCGCGGTGGCTCACGCCATCTAGACGTAACTAGTAGTGTGTGTTACCGTAACTAGTAGTGATGGGCTAAATTTCACTATTCCCTTGATTTTATCCCCCCAATCTGATGACCTCCTCTTGGTTATCTGTGGATGGCTGGATGGATGAATGCTATCAGCGTCCCCAGTATAACCAAGCGGTGACCTGTGCGCCACCATTCTAAATAAAAAAAACAAAAAAAAAAAACAAAAAAACATTATTTTGCTTGTTTTATGTAGACCTATTGCCTTGTATACTTCAATTAAATCTACCCTACTATAGAAAATAAACTAGTTTATGAACTAACCGTCCACCTTTCTGCCATTTACACTAGAATCCCCTTTATTCCCCCCCCTGCTTATTTTTGTCATTTCTCCTCACTTTTCCGCCACCGCCTCCAACCACGTCTACCTTATTTCTATCGCGGATGTGCTCAGCTTTCCGTCGTTGTCTTTAAGACCCAAGACTTTACGTATACTAGTGACCAAAGGTACACGCGGGTGGATATCTCCCCCGTCACTTAAAACGTGTTCCATCGTTTTTAAAGGCACACTAAAAAGAAAGAATGACTTGCTTTAGATTGACAAACTGCACTCTGAGAACTCTAATGCCATATGCTTCGCAATCATAAGTTAATTATTAGCGTAGAAAATCAAGCTTGAAGTTTCATTTTTAAATTTTGCGCCGAAATCTCCGCGCGTGACGTCAAAATTTTCAAAATGTATTTTCCGTACTTTCGCGACATTGGCTCGATGAAATTTTCTGAAACCTCGTGTGCTAGGTCTATGGCACCCACAGACGGCAATGTACTTCAATTTTATCGATTAGAAGCTACGTAGGACCCAGTAGACGCCTTAAAAATTTATGACGTCACGGTGCTTGGTGTGGGAATCTCAAGGTGGCGTCTCCGACCCGCATTTTCTTTTTGTGCCTTTTCTCGCTTGCCAAGCGTCGTGTCGCGGCAAGAGTGGTGTTTTCGGGATTGTGAAATTGTACTTTACTAAGACGTGAAAAATCGTTTTGCTCTTTAGTGTCCCTTTAACTACCCCACACCATGTGGATTAGATGCTGTACATGTACGGCATGTACACAGCTATGGAAACCAGTGCCTCCTTTACTAGAAGATCTGCGATATCGCTCGCTTTTCTATTTGGTTGGGACGTCCCTCGTAGTTGAGTGTAGCCTCCGAAAGGAGCGCTCGCAGCCGACACTATTTACGGTAGCGTCGGAAGTGACACCGTAACAACCGTTTTTACAGTGTTACGACGGACGCTGCCTCCAGGACTGCATCGACGTTGCTTGGATCTAGCAGGCATAAAGGTTTGGAGCGGCCACCGCAACGAGCTGTCGCAGCCGCTACTTACATCGCGGAGCGAAGGAGGAAGGAACAGGAGAGGTCTGGGAACCAGCTTTTCGGCTCACGTCGCAGCCATCTTTCTAGAGCAGGCATTGTCAAAACGCCGCGGCACGGGCCACAAGTTAGCAAGTAAAAGATCTCCTGCAGCATCTCAGTTCAGTCGTCTATCCCGGGCAAGAGAGCGCGACACGACGAGAAAGATAGGGAGCAGAGCCTCCAGCTGTCAACACTGGCACGCGTGCTGCTAACAAAGAGCCCGGATGCAGCCTAATGAATACGACCGTGTCGTTCGTTCTTCGCAAGTGACCTACATCTTTCGCCTACTCAGATTCACGTCGTCGAGCTCTTAATTAGAAGAAGAAGAGATCCAAGCCGCATTCCATATTTTCAACCCATTTGCTGTAGAGACATGTAGCGAAGACATCCGCTACTTCTTTGATATCGCACTCCTCTCTCTCGCCTCCTCTTTGCTCGCCGATCGCCAAAGGCGTATGTCTCATTAGTAGAGGCCGGATTTTTAGGCACTTAAAAAGCGCGTTTTAGGCGCCAAAAATAGGCAGGCAAAACACTGTTTTAGGCTTCCAAAATAGTAAAAGAGACGTACGCGACCTGTATTTACGACAGAAAAGCAGGAAATGTTATTGTTCACGATGACACAAAGGCGCCAACAGTTGAACATAGCCACGCAATTGTCCTTTTTGCCGCATGGTTCGTTGAACATAGTCTCTCCATTTATTCTCTATCATGGTGAGTAAAATGTCCACCGTGGAATCGACACAGTCGTGGATCTCTATTTTCGGCATGCACAGAAACAGGTAGTCAGACCGCTAAAAAACCAGAAGGGAGGGATGCCTCGTATTGGCCGGGTCTAATCGCGTTGGGTTAGTTGGTATACTCTGTCGACGAACACCTTTAAAGGGCCCCTCACCGGGTCTGAGCATTTTGAACTGACAAGTGTTTTGCATGAACTGGGCGCTCACGATCACGTCTGCCAAGATTTGCAACGTTACGCGCCGCGGAAAAACGTGAAATTTCAAAATGAACACCGTTTGCCCTTCTCGCAGGCGCGCGACCCAAGATGAAGGGGTTGACGTACAACAAGGAATACTCCTCTGTAGTTATCTGAGCTCTAACGTCGCTCCTCTACGTAGACATTGGTGCTCTGACATCGCTCGCAGTAGCACGTGACACTGCGAGAATTATTCGAGGTGACGTGTGTAATTTCTGTAATATGTTGCTTAAATAGATGAATGAAAGTTGAGAGAAATAATAAAACACAAGGGGAATGTGTTTGCATTTTTATTTTTTATTTCTTACTTCAAATCGCAGCGAGATGTGAGACTAATGTGCCTCGATTTCGTATGCGTTCGTGTTTTCGCTGTTCCCGCGTCGCGCCGGCACCAGCCCTAACAACGCTTGGTGCTATTTTGGTGCATTGTCCCTAACAACAGTTCCAACTGTGCGACGCGGTGTGTCGCGGTAAGGATACATGATCCGTGCCAGCCTGTCCAAACGTGCGCGCACTGAGAGATCCATCCCAAAGAAATAGGCAGTACACTACAGAGAACGCCGAAACGACACAACACCGCTCGCGTAAACGACCTGGCTCAGGCGGTTCATGCGCACGTGACCTAGCGTGCGTATGACGCCTCCTCGCATAATGGTTTCGCCGCTCATAATGAACCAACTGGAAAAATTATTGTGGTCCAACGAGCTTTTCATTGGGCACGCATCAACAAACAAAACCAAACCCGCATGCACATCACATTTTTCGTACTTTTGATCTACACTCTCCTTTCCCCTGACAGCACTCCATGGTTTCGCATTCGTCCGTCACCTTCCCGCGGCTGCACAGAGGGACCTCCTATTTCTTGCCCATTGCCGCACCCATGTCTTCAAGATGGTTCACTTCCTTGAGGGCACTGGAATGAACAGACGGCTCTAGAAGCCAACCACCGCGTCTTCGACCATGGACGTCACTTTCGCTTCTCATCTCCTCTTCCCATGTTTATTTCCCTCTCCCCATTCCATAGTAGACGTTGACTTGCTCCCATTTAGGGTTGCAGAAACAGCGTCTTTTCCTCTCCTGAACCTCTCCTCCTTTAGCCGCTCGAGACACCTGAGCGCGTTGGCGTAAGATGGCCGGCGCGTCCCATTTTACGGCTGCTAGCGGTTGTTTTCCGGAAACTGGTTGAACTAGAAGGCTAGTTTGAACCCCCTAGTATTCCTAAAGGGCAATGTTGCCTGGTAACATGAATAACAGTCTCAAACTGTCCTCGAAAGTGAAACTTGGGGTTAAATAGTGTTCATAGGCACCCATTTGGAAAAAAGGCATTTATAGGCACTTATAGGCGTTTAGGCACGATAGCCAAAAATAGGCATTTATAGGCACTATAAAAACACTATGAAAGCCCTTCTTAACCTCTAATTCGTGCTCATATATCAATGTGGCACGATAGGAACGCAAGGAACAAAATAGGCATTTGCCTATAATCCGTTCTCTACTCATTAGAATGGCAATAAGGTGAAGGATGTACTAAACCACGCGCAAGAGTCCTTCTGCATTCGCATCCCCAACATCCTCGTAAAAGCTTCGACTAAGACGACTAGAAGGCAAAAGGCAACTTCGTTTTTGTCTGAGTAGATTGTATTGATCCGATAGCTTTCTACACCCAACGTGGTTTTGCCCTTCCTTCTTAATTGCCCGCCTTTGACCAAGCGATGATTTCATGTGATGACGTCATCATATTGGCACTTGTGTTTATTGCTTTATTTTCGTGTGTTCGAGTTTCACCCGCAAAGACTGTTAGCTACGCTCGGCACAGAACGTGCCGTAATGTTTTAGAGGCTTTACGATTCTTTGAGCTCATTCTATTAACATTACGTGGATGATGCGAACGGTCAAGTTTATTCCAGAGATTACGCGAGCACCAGCGATAACACTGGAAGGTTCGACGGCAATTGTATAAAACACTATGCGTTGCATGGGTCATCAAATTATCGGCGGCCGACGCTCTGTTCACCGCTATTAGTGTACAGCGTGCATTGCTTGCTGTAGTTTGAGTTTCCGCTTCCTGGCCACAAGTTCGGCCAAATAGAGAGTTTCATCTTGGACACGCAGACTGCTGCCTATGTCAACGTCACGACTCTATCACAATATGAAGTCACGTGACTTGACGTCAGGATCGTGTCACAAATTTTTGTGACGCGTGACATCCTTATGACGTCATGGGGTGACGTCGTGACATGATGATGATGATTTTTTGCCTCATTCGTGTTTAAGCCACCGACGGTCACTTTTCGCGTTTGATTAGGCATCTAAGGCCTTAATACTACGTGAGGCTCTCCCAGCAGTCACTGGGAGTACAGCTGCTAGCATCTGATGACCTATGCACTAGACACGTATTACGCACCAGCATTGTCTGTGAATAGCCACAGTTTGCCATTCAGTCCATTCACAGTTGCCATTCAAATAGGGCCAAAAAATTGCACATATGACAGCGTTCTCACAGTAACACCGGAAAATAACAAGTACGCTGCACGTACAATCACAGGTCGGCAAAAAAATTCGAACTCACTCAGACTCACTCGAGAAATATATTTTGCTCGGAGGACTCACTCGGACTCAAACTCGCCAAAATTTTCTTCAACCGGACAACTCGGACTCAGACTCGCTGTACTTTTCTCGACCGGACTCACTCGGACTCAAACTCACGGAGATATTACTCAGCCAGACTCACTCAGACTCACGGCTTCACCTGAGTGAGCCTGAGTGAGCCTACTCATGAGTCCGTTAGCGTAAAATTAGCTTTTTCAATCTTGGTGTCAATGCTCTTTAACGCCAATACCTCACGTCATCGGTGCTCTACGATACGCCTTTATATCTTGTACCTTCTAATACGCGTTATCAGTGGTTTCAATCCAGTAAGGTCAATTCTATGAAAAACTCGTGTCGCACGAAATATCTTTATCAAGAACTTCCCTTGAAAGAGTTTGCGGGTGAAGGTCATAGCGCCCCCCCTCTCCTAACTCACGCCTGGGATCAAAACATATGAGGTAGCGCATTGTTGAAATATGTGTGAAAAGATTTGAGTACAAAATTAAGCGGATATAACGCTGATAGTAAAACTGAAGCTCAGTAGATAGGACACTAGGTCGGCAATTAATGGTGGAGCTCACTCAGACTCACTCACAAAATATATTTCGCGCTTAGGGCTCACTCGAACTCAGACTCCCTAATATTTACCTCAACTGGACTCACTCAGACTCAGACTCACGAAAATTTTCCTCAACCGGACTCACTCGGACTCAAACTCACCAAAATATTACTCACCCGGACTCACTCAGACTCAGGCTCACAGCCCAATCTGAGTCTGAGTGAGTGTGAGTGAGTCGACTCATGAGTGAGTTTGCCGACCTATGCGTACAATATACAACTTAAATAACAAAATGACCCTAGAATGTGACGTCTCAAAAATAGGAATGAATCCTACATCCGTAGCACCCGCTTTGAGCGATGTTTCTGAAGCTCAACCCACCGGCGGGATAACGCATTTACTTGCAAACAAAACAGGCGTTTGGTTTTGACTGTAAGTGTGCACGAACAGCTTCCGATGACTCGACAGATTTGCCTCCGGGCTCTAGTTGCGCAGGATGACGATGCAACAGGAAATAAACGCAAAAGTGCGCTTTTGACGTCGCGAAGTTAACCCCTTGACAGCGCGTTCTTGCAAGGCACCGGTGATGTTTTAATTAACGGAAGCACCGGTTCTTGAAAACAGTGTCACACGCGCCACAGCGTTCGTCGAGTATTTGGGTGAAAAAAGTTACGTGTCACGGGTTGCCTGCGGGCGTATTTGTGAAGAACGCCGAGAGAAGAGCATATTTGATAGGGTTGAACACGCAGTAAATGATGGTGTTTGGCGTGTCACGCACGAATGATTTACTCGAAAAGTTTCCGAGCGTGTTAAAGGGCCCCCTAAAAGCATAGCGACTTCAAAGACGAGGGAGCGGTTTTCTTCTCGCATTCCTACAGGCGCTAGCCATTGATGTCACCATGAAACACGCGGGCAATGTCAGCGCTAAGCGTTGAGGCTATCAGGATTTCGCGCTTTTCGGCTACGTGCCGTTATATACCCGCTTGCGCAATCATAATCATTCAAAACGGAGTTGTCGATCGCGCACAATAGTCATGCGAGATAAGGCAGTACGGGCGTGCGACTTCATGGAAAAGTAGGGTGGGAGACGATTCACAACTGCTACTCCTCGTATTTAGACCAATCAAGAGCTTATTTGTTCATGACGTCACGTGGAAAGACTCATGGCGTCACGAATTGAGCCGAAAAGAGGGTAAACGCCAGAAAAGGACAACGCGCTCGTTCTTTGTATTTGCAGGTTGTTTAGGGGCTCTTTATGTTTGGCACCAGCACCAGCACCGATCTGAGGATTGCGAAATATTTCATAAGTTACAAGTTGTCTTGAAATGAACCTAAAGAAGGAGGAAGGCATCGAGGGACCCATGTTCTGTTGCCCACTACCATCCCAAGCTAACAAACGGTGGCTTCTTCAACTTCGACATCATTCTCTGTTGGTTTCATATAAGCTTCCTCGAAGTGTAAGAAAGTTCTGCGCATGTTATCACGCAATGATGCGCTGACAGGAGCAGCTAACACACAGAAAAAGCGCAAAACATCAAGTAGTCGATTTAATCCACCCGAAAGAACATTTGCACAGTCCCACATGTAATGCATCCGAAGCATGCGCTAAGCGGCGATATTGATTCATAGCTTCAAGGTGTTCAGCCGACCTGAATGAGGAAAGTGCGGCTGCTTTAGTTGTGCCTAAAAGACTGGTAATCCGCGAAGCTGCTGTCTTTGATTCAGCATAATGGCTTCTGATTGTTCCCTATGGAGGACGTATTCTCAGCACACATGATTCATAACTAGCCCCCCCAACGCACCTGACCTGATTCATAAGTGCAACTACTGAGACCCTATGATGAAAAGGACGAACAAGGTGCCGCATCACCGATGCACTTCATTAGGCATCACCAATTCGCCCAAGTTTTCACGTTACTGTGATTCATAAGATCATGCTAAAAAAGGTACCATATTTCGTGGGCTGCGCATGTTGCTGTTGTTGATATAAATATTCAGAAAGTTATCTTTGGGTCGATCGATGTCTGAAGTTAAGTTTCAGTTGCGCTGGTCAGCTGGATTGAAGACAAGGCAGTTACTATAGCCAGTAAGTTATTTGAAACACACGTATAATTTCAGGAGTAGAAAAGGAAGGAAGGAACTGGAAAGATGAAGGCAAGGCGAGGATGTTAAACAGTCCAGAATAACTGGTATGCTACCCTACTTTGAGGAAAAGGGATAAGGAAGTTCGAAAGTAAGAGATATATAGAAAGGGTAAAGCGAGGGAGAAAGAGAGGGATGGAAGAACCCACGAACAAGCTCACAGTCATCACAGTCACGATACCACGATCCGTCTACAACCTTCTCTGCAATTTTGTTTTCTTCAAGAATTTCAACGGCACCTTCGTCGCTTTTATGCGCGATTTCTTCACAGAACGACATTCTAATATCCATTTTCCTACAGGGCTGCCTTTGGTTAAAAAAAATACTTAAGAAAACCGTCACTGAAGTGTTTCACAAAAGGCGTTTACAGCAACGATGCAAGGTGACGGAACTGCAGTGACAGCCGGTTTTCTGGGGAGCGGAAGGTAAGCCGAAATTTAAGGAAACTGGCACGTCCTCAAAGCAATATCTTCCGCCCCGCTACCCTTCTTCCAACGCACCGTTGTGTACACGTGCTTCTGTTGAATAACTCTTGAGACTGAAAGCCCACTCTCGCGTCATAGCCAGAGGGGAAAGCAATAAAGGTTGACGTCTGCGTACCTTGTTCCCTCGTAGTATTCGCGCTTAAGCTTTGGGAGAGCTGCTGCCCCGTAACCTAAGCAAGAACCCTTACGAAGCGCTGGCGCAAGACACCCTTTCAAGAACACGTTACGCTGAGGGGGGACCTGTCATGAGAAGCCGGAAACAAGCAAGCAATACAGCGTCATTTCCGTGATGCCACTCAGAGGAAGCAGCGTCAACGGTAAAACCGTCTTTTTTCTTTTACCCCATTCGCTGGTAAATCGCGTATTTAAAGTGGATCTCCTTATCGTCTGCAACAGCGTTGAATATTTTTAACATTTTGTGCTGTTTCGAAAGTGGCGTTCGCCTGCGATGGCTGGTTCCGTTTCAGGAGGGTTCTGCAGCAGTTGAGCACGAGGTTGCCAGTTAGATTCCCAGCCTCCTATAGACTGCATACGGGCTACTGCAGTGTTTGAGATTGCTAATAACATCAAGCAATTACTAATATTCAGACAAACTAAAAAAAAGAATTATTTCTAGACCTCCGTTTTATCACTCAAGTGCACTGAGACGTTAAACGGTCATTAGAGCCACCCCACAGCAGTGCAAAAGCCCAAAGGTCTGCAATTTACGTGAAGCCGGTGCCACCCAATCCCGGAGACTACGTAATACGTCTAGCCATCTAATGGTGGGAGTGCTTGTTGCTGCTCAAAAAGAAAAAAAAATAAAGTGCATAGCGGCGTGCTCTGAAGCTTGTTTCTTCCGCGTTTTTTCGTCATAGAAACAACGCGTACATTTCTTATAAAATTGGGCGTGCGGGATGAAAATGAACGCACTGATTGTAAAACTGACACCACCACGCCTTCAGGGCTATAATAAGGATAATTGTTGGGGTTTTACATCCCAGAACTACGATATGGCTGTGAAAGACATTGTAGTGGAATGACTCAGAAAATTTCGACCACATGAGGTTCTTTAGTGCGCAGCTACATTAAGCACACGGGAGGGCCTCGGGCATTTTGCCTCCGCGAGCTCCGGGTCGGCAGCAGGGTTGCCGTTGGGTGGACATGAAAAGGCGCCAGAACTCACGCCAAAAGTAGCCAAAGTAGCCATGACATTTGATATTATCGCCAAATTTCTAGCCAAACAGAACAGAAGCGGTATTATCAACGGAGTCTTTACTATTGATGAATAAATAAAACCATTTTAAATAAGTAAAAGCCACGAGTTTAAAAAAAAGAGCCATGGCGCCAACTGGAATTTTTTTTCGCCAACGGGGTACAAAAGTAGCCAATTTGGCGCAAAGTAGCCACTAACAGGCAACCCTGGTCGGCAGCCAAGCACCATCACCATGGACCTCCGCGGCGAGCGCCTTCAGATAAGCCTTCGCAGGAACGTAAACATTGCAGTTAGTAATAAAAAAAAAACGAAGCCTTAATTTCTAGACAGAGGTATGCAGGACATAAAATGTTGATAACCTTCTTAACTACTGGAAGTTTAAAGAAAAAAGAGCAACGCCTTTGCAGCAAACTTACGGCATGCGCTTGCGGAATCTTCACCAAATTGTTGTTCAATGTGCCTCGTGTAATTTTTCAACGGAGGCACAGATAAGTCTACACTTCATCTTAGGCAGCGATAACACACTGTCTAGAAGCGTTCAGAAGCACTTTCGAAGCAATTTTGTAATGTCTTGAAGATTGCGAAAATGTTGTGTAAGATGTTATGAAGATGTTGCCAGATGTGAGATATTGTGCACTGAGCAGCGATTTCGTGGTGTCTAACATGGAAACAAGCCCCTAGAAAAAATTATCCATCTTTCTTTAATGTTGAAATAGTGTTTAAAGAGAAAAGTGCGATTTTTTTCCTCGATGCTCGAGAAAATAAGCATAAATGCCTCGCGTCCGCTCCAGATGTGGTTTTCTTCTTTGTACTACGGAAGAACTTCTTGTCGTCTGCTCACCTTTCTTTCTTTCGAATAGTGCATATCATCTCGCCTCTGGCGATTCTTATACGCTAACTCGTATTTTAGGTAAGTTTGTCGCGAGGAAACCAAGCTGCAGTCTTTTTCGAAACTTTGCAAGAGAATGGCAAAAAGAAGGTAGTTGCGATATCCCCACCAGGTTCTCTC